>WOXC01004876.1:0-307500 GCA_011680675.1 Gymnobelideus leadbeateri
ACTTGGGCAAGTCACTTGACCTCTTTATAACTGGGCAGAATAAAAACTGCTTTTACCCCATAGGGTTGTTGTGGGGCTTAAATGAGATCATATATATGTGAATTCTTTGAAAGTAACTTTTTAAATCTTTTTTACGAATTAAAGACAAACATGATTCGATGTGGTGTTGTGGAAATTACACTGGACTTGGAATAAGAAGATCTAGGTTTTACATTTTGATACTTCCTAGCTCTATGACCTTGAGTAAGTTATTTAGTGTCCTGAACTCCATGATATAATTATGCCTGTCCCCAGGCTGTTGTAAGGATGTAGGCTGCTTTATAACCTTAGTGTTATGTAAATAGGAATTATCATTACTATTGTTGCTATTGTATCTCTAATAAAGTGCTAATTTGACACTTTGTCATGGCCCAGGAATGACTTTGGGTTCCTAAAGACCCATGGAAGCACATCCTTCTCTGGCCTCATCTTCACAAGTCCAAGGTCATTTTAGGATATGATGAATCATCAGAATAGCTAACCTCTCAAGGCTTGGAGGGGTGAGATCTCTGTTGGGAAGTATCTATACCAATAAAATCATGGAGGATATATCTAATATTATTCCTCCTACATAACATTCTACCTTTTATTCTACCTATCTGATATTCAAATGAATTTTAAGATTCCAAGACAAGATTTTGGGGTGGGGGGTAACTGGGTCAAAACAAATGCTTCTGATGATTTGTCATATCCTGGGACTTGCAAAAGATCTTTTCCTAAATGTTTTTCCTTAAGCTTTATACATATACTTTCAGAGACACATACACTCTCCAATTGGTATCCCATGGCTATGTATGTTGAAAGAATGAATGAAATAGCAACTGTTAAGTGCTTACTACAATACTATGCACCAAGAATACAAGTAGAAAAGTAAGGCAATCTCTGTCCCTAAGGAGTTCACCTGGGGGTATACAAAACATAGAGGAAGTTTCAGATGCCAGTCAAATGGAAGGTACTTCTTGTGCATCAGCAAAGTGAATGATGATACCCCTTCTCTAATGACATTTCCACTGATAAACTCTTATCAGTGCCTGATATTCCTCTAATGATGCAGATTGCAAGCCACCCATCCCTGCCCAGTTGGTGTCATTTTGCAACATGCTGAGGGCTCTTCTCTATTTCTCTTGACATCATAAACATATTAGTGGAACATTATAGGAAGTAGCATGGTGAAGGAAGAAAGAACTCTGTCCTGGAGCCAGAGGACCTGGAATCAAATCTGATTTCTTCTGCTTCTGATATTTACTATGTGCATGATGCTATTGGGCAAATCACTTATTGGGCAGTTAAGTGAAAATGTAAAATGAGGTGTTGGACTAGGCAGCCTCTGAGGTCCCTTTACCTTTATACCCCAAATTCTGTACTCTGTACCAATCTATCATTAATCAGTTCCAAAGAACAAATTTCTTACAGGGTTAAGTGATGGACTGAGAAAGATGTTGGAAGTGTAATCCCAGTACAGAGATCCCATAACAGAAAACAGAAGTTCCTTGCTTAATAGGTAAGTGTGATAAGAGAATTTTTGGCTTAACTTTTTTTATTAATATTTATTTAAGAGAAGCAATCAAGTAAGTGGCCAGAATCTGCAAAATCAAACTTGAGATTGTTAACTAGCAAGTTCCCTGTTTACCTATATAGATCTTTCCCTTTTGTTATTGGCATTATCACCTTTCCTTATTGCTCTTTGAGATTCCATTCACCCATCTTGCTAATGTAACCAAAATCTATATAATGTATTTTAAAGCTGATGCTCAGGGCTCACCAACTTTTTGGTATATATCCAGTGTAGCCACTAAACTGCAGTTTTCCCCCTATCTCTGCACTGTTAATCAATGACTGTCAGTAGGCTACCGGACAATTCTGTCACACAAGGTCTAATCCTTAGCTTGTGCTGTTACCTTGGGTAAATCACCCTGAGTATATTACCTCATGCAAAAATGGGGCCAATGATATCAGTTTTCCTGAGGAAGTGTCTGTGAGGATAATTGGCAGAATCAAAACTCATTTTTAATCTGAAGCAGGTTGAGGGAAATATGGATTCTAGAGAATTCAAGAAGTTGTATTTCTCCCTCTACCTATCATTCACCGGATTGATATTAGTTGAGGCTGAACCTTTTCCATAGCCACAGACCAATGGGATGAGCTGTATGGAAAGAAATCTCATCAAGGAGGAGAATATGAGGAAGATTCTGTTTCTTAATAAGCAGCAGAAGGCTTCAAGCTATGCATTCTCTGATGGCACCAAGAAGATAGTGAGGCTATTAAGATCACATTTCAACTTTAAATCCTTCTTTTTTCTTCCTTGAAATTTCTTCCCCCAATAGATGTTAAAAAACAGCATCTTGTGGGGCTCTCACTGACATCACACGATCTGCTTACTGATCAGGGAAATATGTCAAACTCTAGGCCCTACTTACATGGGGGAGATGGAACTTGCTGAATATCAAATATGTAGGAGGTGCAATAGGTGGGATTCAAACCTACGTTTTTCCTGATTTCAAAGTCAGTGCTCTTTCTACCTCTATTTCTACCTCAAAAAATAAACAAGGAGGTCAACCAAATGGTGAGAGGTCTTGAGATCATGCCATAAGGGAAGTGCAAATGTTTAGCCTGGTGAAAAGATGCCTGGGAAGATGAATGGGACACTATAGGCTTCTATGTTTTTGAAGAGGAAATAGATTTGTTTTTGGCACCAAGAAGTCAAATCCAAAGGGCAAAAATAAGAGCAATGGATAGAAATTTATGAAAATAAAATTCATATTTTTTTAGTCTTTAGCTAGTTTTTATGGGATAACTTCCCTTCTCCCCTCTGTCTCCATCCTATAGGTAGAAAAGATTTAGTAATCTTCCTAAGGCATAGATCTGAACATGACATGCTCCTATTATGGCTCCCTATTTCCTCTATGCTCAAATTTAAACTCCTTAGACTGATATTTTTTTAATAATAGTATTTATATATATTTGAAACATTCAATGTTACGACCTCGAATTTCAGATCCATTTCCTTCCTCCCTTGTCACCCATTCCCTCCTGGGAGATAAGTAATTCAGTATATGTTGTACATGTCTAGCTATGCAAAATATTATCATAGTAGATATATTGTACAAGGCTGCTTATAATTCCCTCCCACTCATCCCACCCCCCACCTGGTCCATTCCCTACATGATCCTGTCCTTCTTCTATAGTGGGTACTTCCAACCTCCCCTCACCCCAAGGATGCCCTCCCATCCATCATCCCTCCTCTCATCCCCCTTCCCCCTATCCTGCTGTAGGTTGAGATATCCCATTTAGTATGTATGTCATTTTCTCCCTGAACCAAATTCAATGTGAATGTGGTTTTGCCTTTTTAGCCTTCCTTATTCTCCCCTCCTTTGCAACCACTTCCCCTTGCTTCTTCTACATGAGATAGTTTACCCTACCCTGTCTCTCCCCATCTCCTCTTGCCACTTTCCTCTCTCACCTCATAATTTCATCCCTTGAGTATTCTCCCTTCCCAACAAGTTCAACCTATGCCCTCTATCCATATATAACTGTAACCATATACACACACATTCACATATGTATTCATATGACCACACACCCTTCTTCCATTATTTTCATAGTGAGAAAGATATCATCAGTCACAGTTATTGCTTTTCCATATAGGAATGTAAATAGTTCAACTTTGATAAGTTCCTTTTGATTTCTTTTCCCTGATTACCTTCTCAGGCATCTCTTGCTTCTTGTGTCTGGATGTCAAATTTTCTATTCAATTCTGGTTTTTTCCTCAAGAATGCTTGAAAGTCCTCTATTCCACTGAATGACCATATTTTCCCCTGAAACAAAATACTCAGTTTTGCTGGGTAGGTGACCCTGGGTTCATTCCCAGCTCTTTTGCCCTCTGGAATATCATATTCCATGCCCTTCGATCCCTCAGTGTAGAAGCTGCCAGGTCCTGGGCTATTCTGATTGTGTTTCCACAATATTGAAATTGTTTCTTCCTGGCTGCTTGTAGTATTTTCTCCTTGATCTGGGGATTCTGGAACCTGGCTATAATATTCCTGGGAGTTTTCTTTTTGGGATCTTTTTCAGGAGGTGATCAGTGGATTCTTTCAACCTCTATTTTGCCCTCTGGATCTAAAACATCAGGGCAATTTTCCTTGAGAATTTCTTGAAGGGTGATTTCTAGGTTCTTTCTTTGATCATGGCTTTCAGGTAGTCCAATAATTTTTAAATTGTCTCTCCTGGATCGATTTTCCAGGTCAGTGGTTTTACCCATGAGATATTTCACATTGCCTTCTAATCTTTCATTTGTTTGGATCTGCTTAACAGCATCTTGATTTCTCATAAAGTCATTAGCTTCCATTTGCTCCAGTCTAACTCTGAAGGAATGAATCTCCTCAGTGAACTTTTGAGATTCTTTTTCCATCTGGCAAATTCGACTTTTTAAGGCATTCTTCTCCTCATTGCCCTTTTGGGCCTCCTTTGCCATTTGAGTTAGTCTATTTTTTAAGGTGTTGTTTTCCTCAGTCAGGCTGTTGACCATCATTTCATACTTTTCCTGCATCCTTCTCATTTCTCTTTCTAATTTTTCCTCCACTTCTCTTATTTGATTTTTAAAGTCCTTCTTAAGGTCCTCTATGGCCTGCAACCCACTCATGTTTTCCCCTGGGGCTTTTGGAGCAGGACTTCTGACCTCACAGTCCTTTTCCCGCTCTATGCCCCCAAAATAGGAGTCTAGGGTTGCATTTTTCTGTTTCCTTTGCCTTGGCATGTTGCCACTTAATTACTTGACTTTTGGGCTTGTTGCCACACTATGGCTTTAAGGCCAGATAGAGGAATTTTCGTCCCGAACGTGTGGGGGGCAACTTCCGTTTCTGGCAAGCTGTAAACCCACCCACAACTTCCACCCTAGATCACAATCCAGATCCAGGGAGGTTAAAGCAAGAGCAATTACCCCCCAAGACTGATCGCTGGATCTCCCTACGATTTGGAGGCCGGGAGCTGGAGCTGCCTCTGAAAACTGCAAAATAGCGCATCTCCTCAGCGGCTTCTAGCCCCCAGGGGAGGCAGCCAACGCATTCCCTAAATACCAGTCCCAAAGTCCATAGGACACCAACCTCTTACTTTGTCCTAGGCATGTCTATGCTGATAATTCTGGAGTCGACACAGCTCCTGGTGTTCTGGGGTTCCTCCAGCTGGCTGCTGGCCCTGCCGCCCTGGGGCTAAAACCTCAGCTCACACGGACCTGGGCTCGGCTCGGTTCCTGTGCTCTGTGTGCTTCGGGCTGCTGGCTCCCAGACCACTGCGCTGGTCCTTCCTGCAGGGCTGCTGGGCTGTCCTCAGTGGGAGGTTAGCTTCTCTGTGTCGTTCTGTGGGTGCTGGGGCTCCAGAAGTTGTTCAGAGTCCCCTTTTACATAGTTTGGGAGGAATCTGGGGGCAGAGTGGCTTGGGAGAGCTGTTTCTACTCTGCCATCTTGGCTCCGCCCCCTTAGACTGATATTTTAAAGTTTTCCTCAATCTGGTTCCTAACCCTCTTTTCCAGCCCTATTTTATGTGTCCCCATGCCTAAGAAATGGGTGTTAGGGATAAACATTGTCATTCAGCCAAGTGATCTTGTAGGTAGGAAGATTAAGTTAGAAACTGGTGGTGGACTACTGTTTCATTAATTAGGAAGCCCAGAGGGGTATGTAAAAACAATACTAGGCAAAGTAGGGGATCTCACACAAATATTCCACAGTCTAGAAAGAAATTTAAAGAGGGAGCTTATTGTACAAACAGAAGCTTTGAGGCATAGGAAACTTGTTGTTTCTCATCCTATAGCACTGTTTACCCTTTTGGAACTTTGAAGAATCCGCATTAATTATCTAACCAGGCAGCTATTTTTCAAGAAGAAAGGGGGTAAAAATGCTTTTTCTATTCTAGCCCAGTCTTTTCAGATGCTAGAAGTTGATTTGTTTTATTGAATTACAGGACCTCAGCATTAGCAAGGACTTCTGAGACTGTATAAACCAGGGCTGGGGAACCCACAGCCTTGAGGCCACATGTGGCCCTCTAGGTCCTCAAGTGCAGCCCTTTGACTGAATCCAAAGTTCCCAGAACAGATCCCCTTACTAAAAGGATTTATTCTGTAAAACGTGGACTCAGTCAAAAGGCTGCACCCAATGACCTAGAGGGCCATATGTTGCCTTGAGGCCCCACCAGTTCCCCACCCCTGGTGTAAACTGACCCCTACCTGATGTGAATGCTAAAAATATTCTCTGTGGAGTACCTGAGGCGCAGTGGCCATACAGGCTTTTCTAGACTGGTTCTAGGGAGGGATAGCCTTCTCCCTCCTGAAGCCTCCAGTTCTTCCCTTTTTGGATCTCTGCAACATCACTGTTCCCAGTTGTGATCTCTGGGACTGAGCAGAACAAATCGAATCCCTCTTCAAACACTTCCATACAACTCTCTTGAACTGCCTTGGGAGATAATGGGTGCTTCCTCACTGGAAGTCTCAGAATGAAGGCTGGAGGGTCACTTGCTGGGAATGCTTGTTTAGGCAAAGGTAGGTCTGGAGATGGCTTCCAACTTCTCTTCAGTCTCTATGATAAAAACATTTTCCAGAATCCCTGCAAACACTTCAGCAAACAGAAGAGAAAATGGTGCCCCTCACTCCAAATTCATGTAGCAGCATTCTTGCACATTCCCAGTAAGGAATAATGTATGACACTCTCTATGCTCACCTCCTTACCTTTGCATAGGCTTTCCCCCATGTCTAGAATATAATCCCTCCTCACTTCCCTTTTTATTTCATTCAAGAGTCCTGCCTTCATTTTATAGAAAAGGAAACTGAGAACTGTGGAGGTTAGGTGACTTGCCTAAGATTACACAGTAAGCATCAGAAACAGGTACTCTGAGACCAGAGTTCTTTCAACTGAATTATGCTGCTCTTCCTCTACTAAAGTTCAAATGTCATCTCCCTTATGGTCCCTGATCCCCCTAGTTATAAAGACTCTCTTCTTCCTCAAATCATCCTGTTGTCAACAAGTCAAATCTATAAGCATTTGTTAAGTGCCTACTATGTGCCAAGTTACTTGGGATACAAGAGTCACAAAACAAACAAAAAAGTATTCCCTGCTCTCTAGGCACTCACAGTCTAAGGGGGTTGGGGAGAAGATGTAAACAACTATGTGCAAACAAGCAATTTACAAGATAAATAGATATCAACAGAAGAAGGCACTAGAATTATTAAGAGACATCAGAAAAAGTTTTTTGCAGACAGCAGGATTTTTGGCTGAGACTTGAAAGATGCCAGGGAAGCCAGGAGGCAGGGATGAGGAAGGAAAACATTCTATGCATGAGGGACAGACAGTAAAAACACCTGGAGTCAAAGGATTGAATGTCTTTTATGAGGGCACTATCATAATGGGAGGAGGAAGGTATAAGAAGAAAGGCAGGGAGGTTATAAAGGTTATAAAGGACTTTTAAAATCTAACAGATCTTATATTTGATCTTGGTGGTAATAGGGAGCCACTGGAGTTTATTGAATGGGGGCAAGGACGACACAGTCAGACCTAAAATTGAGGAAGATCAATTTAATATCTGAGTAGAGAATGGATTAGAGTTAAGAGAGACTTAAGGCAATGAGATCAAGCTAAGAGGCTATTGCAGCAGTCCACAGCATGAGTTGATGAGGGCCTGCACAATTTAGTGGCACAGTCACAGGGTAAAGGGAGATTATACAAGATATTGCAAAGGTAGGATGGACAAGACTTGAGAATACATTGGATATGGGAAGGGGGGAGCAATCAAGGATGATTCCTACATTAGAAACCTGGGGGAATGGGACGATAGTAGTTCTGCATTAATAAGGAAGTTAAGAAGAGGAGGTCTGTAGGAAAAGGTAATGAATTCGGTTTTAATCATATTAAGTTTAAGATGTCTATGAGAAATTTAATTCAAGAAATCCAATGGGAAGTTGGAAATGTGAGGCTAGAATGGAGGAGAGAGATTAGGGCTGGACAAAAACACTGGAAAATCATTTGTATGAGATGATTATTGAATCCATGGGAGTTGATGAGATCCCTAAGTAAAACAGTATAGTTTATATATTGTACAATTAGGTACATCTTGAGGTACTATTTCTTCTTTTTTTGTACACTCAGTGTTTTGCACAGTGGTTTGTGCTTAATATATGGCTCAAATTTGTTGAACTAAACAGAAATGTGTTTACTTGATAAAATTAACAACCCTTGTTGCTTACTCCACTTTCACATTTTCTTCCTTTCTATTTCGCCCTTTTTATTGATACCACCTACCTCATCCAGGCCCTGTAGACTATATTATTGAAAAGTCTTCTAACCGGCTTTCTTGACTCTTTTCTATTCCCTTCAATTCATTCTATACCCAGCTGACAGATTAATCTTAATAAATAGAGCTCTTAATGTCATTATGGTACTTTAAAACCTTCCTTCTGGAATAGTCTAAAATCCTTAGGTTGGCATTCAAGCACCCTTCAATTGTTCAATGCAACACACATTCCAACTAATCTATTCTCTCCAACCCTAAACACACACACACACACACACACACACACACACACAGAGTAATTTTTGATTGTCATACTTTACACAGACCACTAAGTTGTAGTCTTGTAGAATACCTATGTACATGTCATATTGTAATATAATAGGATTACAGATTTAGAGAAAGAAAGTTAGTGGCCCCTTGTCCATTGCTTTCCTTTTGCAGATGAGGAATCTGAGTTCCAAAGAGCTCAAATGAATTGCTAAAGGTGACACAGGAATGGACAGGTAGAGTCAGGATTTCACCTCAGGTCTTGTGACTTCCTCTCTACTACTAATAATAGGTAGCATTTATCTATTAGCATCTTTATTATTTGCAAAGTGCTTTATATATTTCTATCTCATTTGAATCTTACAACAACCCTAGGAGTTGGGTACTATTATTATCTTCATTTTATAGGTGAGGAAACTGAGGTTGAGTGACATATATAGGGTCACACAGTAAATAGGTGTCTGAAGCAAGATTTGAACTTTGATTTCTAAAGTGTAGCCTTCTGGCTAATGTGCCACCTTGATTCTTGAAGCTAGAGATGGTTTGGGTTTTCATCTTTGTATCCCTAATATCTATCAGGGCCCTGCACCCTTAATGAAGGCTTATTTAACTGAATTTATGCAGGTATGATACCCATACTAACATATATATCTATATATGCACATATATGCACATTACACAGACATGTGTGTATAAGCATATCTGTGTTTGTGTGTATTCCAGACTGCTATACATTTAATGCCAGGATTTGGAGACAAAAAGTACCCAAGAACTGAGCCTTTTTCATGCATTGCTATATTGTGGATCTGAGATAACATAAGGTTTCAGCCCCTTTTGGTTCCCTATTTTATAGGTGGAACTGGGGCATCTCCTTGGTGGGCCAAAAAGTCATTGCATAAGGTGTCCTGGAATATCCAGTCCAGAACCCCCAAACTGGGGGTACTCCTTTCACTCCCAAAGCCAATCTAAATCCTATAAATCCTCTATAAGCAAACACAAACTTTTGACATGAAGGGAAATCAAAATTCTTATACAGGGCTAAGACAAAATTGTTAAGCAATTATTTCCAAACTTATTTCTGCCCCTGCCCCCCACCCCCAGAAAAGTTCCTCCTACTTTTTTCCCTTAGTAGGGCCTTCTGTTGCCTTTCTCTCATTCATCGAATTGCTTAAGGAAGGGACCCAATTTCTGTAAGTGGTCTCTTGTGATTCTCTCAGCCTGTTTCTCTGACTTTTGGCTTCGCTTGCTGCCTCACAGTTAAGCCTTTCAATGGTACATTGCTCTCCATCTTTAAATTCCTTGCTTTGTCCTTTCACAGTTCCCACTCACTCTCCTAATCCATCAAAATGGATCCATCATCTGACCACCTAGCTTTTCTGCACCTGCACTACTGAGCAGGTAGTGAGATACTGAACACAGTGGAGAAAGTGTTGTCGGGGCTCACTACAAACACATGCTCTCTCATTTCTCATTTTTTAGATAAAAAAATGAAGCCCCCAAAGGAAGGTTATTGCCCTAACATTGCACTGGAAGTTATCACTAGAATTCCACTGTTTTACCTCTCCTAAAGGCACTTACATTTTAAGCCTTCTCCTAAATTGCTTACTCTAGGTTCTTTTTCTTTAGAGGCAGGTAGATGGTAGATTTGATAGAGAACTGGGCTTGGAATCAGGAAGACTCATCTTTGTGAGTTCAAATCCAGCCTCAGATACCTACTAGCAGGATGACCTTAGGCAAGTCACTTAACTATGTTTTCCTTAGTTCCTCATCTGTAAAATGAGCTGGAGAAGGAAATGGCAAACCACTTTAGTATCTTTACCAAGAACACCCCAAATGGGGTCATGAAGAGCTGGACATGACTGAATAATAACAAAGTAATGCAGTGGATAGAGTGCTAGTAGAGTAGAGTCAAGAAAACTTGAGTCCAAATCTCAGACACTGTTGACCCTGGGCTAGTCACTTAATTTTAGTCTGCCTCAGTTTCCTCATCAGTAAAATAAGTTTAATAATAACATGTGCTTGCATTGTTGCAAAGATTAAATGGTATATTTGTCAAGTTCTTAAAGTTCAATATAAAAGCTAGTAGTTATAGTTATTATTTCTCCTGTATTTTGGAGGAGACTATAATAATACAGGAGTATATGGTGGTGTGGCTCCATTTAGTGGTTCCTGATGGAACCAATCAGGATGCATTTGGCTTATCCTCATGAGATAACTGTAAAGCACTTAGCACAGTACTGGCACATAGCAGATGCTAAATAAATGTTTTCTTCCTCCCTCCTTCCTTTCTTCCCTTCCTTCTTTCCTTCCTTCCCTCCTTCCCCTCTTCTACTCTCCCCACTACAGTGACTTGAAAAGTGGGTAATCCCTGATATTACTCTAGCATTTCCAGGATTAGAGTGTGGATCCGGTACAGCTCACATCACTGTCCACAACCTTTTAGTGTTAATTTGTTTTAGGGAATGGGGGAGAGCTCATTCATCACCTTGATTCTCTTGTCATTGGCTTGATGAGGTTTTGAGCGATCTTGCCAACAATGCCTCAAGCAGCAATCAAAACCCTCCCTTGTTGGCCTGACTTTGACACCTCAGTTAAGTCAATGGCACTAACAGAAAGAGGGAGGGGAGATGTGCTACATGTTCCTACATGTTACCAAACAAACCCAAGAGACTGAACATGAGGCAACAGCACTGGGGATGATAGACAGAGGCTTTAAAGTAGTCAAAAATGTTGCCTTCTTCTTAGGATCATAGACTTTTGGCTGAAAAGGAATGTAGAAATCACTTAGTACAACTTCTTCATTTTACAGATAAGGAAACTGAGGCCCATAGAGGTCAAAAGACTTGCTCAGCGTTATATAGGGAGTACATAGAAATGAAAGGATTTGAACCTAGGTCCTCTCACTCTAAATTTATCATTCCCTCAGTTTTAACATGCTACTTCTCCAGTGAAATTTGGGTTTGACAGTCAACAAGCTTAAGGGATACAAGTATAATAACTTACAGAGCTTTAAGGTTTAAAAATATTTTATGTGTATTATCTCTTTGTACCCTGCAATCCTGTGAGGCAGATAGGAAAATGTAACAGAAACATCTCTGATCATATACAAAGCTGTTGTTCTTTTTTCATTTTTCTTTCTTTCTTTCTTTTTTTTTTTGCTTTTTGGAGGGGGGAAGGTAGGGCAATTGGGGTTAAGTGACTTGTCCAAGGTCACACAGCTAGTAAGTAATAAGTGTCTGAGGCTGGATTTGAACTCAGGTCCTCCTGACTCCAGGGCCAGTGCTTTATTCACTGTGCCACCTAGTAGCCCCTGTTGTTCTTGGTTGCCTCAAGCCATTGGTAAGTAAATGCTGAATGGCTTGGTACTTTGAGATGATGGGGCAGTTTACTAATTGGCTGCTAAACAGGAAGAGCTGCTGACTCAGTAGCTATTTAAAAGAGAGTAGCTCCATCCTCACTATTCTCTTCACTTCCTGCTATGGACCATATGTGAATCATGTGAGGAGGGGGATGGCTGATACCACCCCCTGCCATGAGCTCCAAGCAGCACATGTCCTACATAGGTGAGCTGAACCTAGGCTTTAGGCTGCCTCTTTTGTGCCTATTTTTCTCTTGATCTTAGGTGAACTATCCTGAGATGGATATGTCCAGGCTTGGGGGCAGGGTTAGGAATTCAGGGTCCTGGGTCCTTTTGATCACTGCTAATTAGAAGCAAAGGGAAGAGCTCCCATAAATGAATTCAGCACTCTTGGAGAAGACAACTACCCACAAAAGCATTAACCCATGCCTGATCTGTTTTTACCAGAAGATATAGATTGGGAGTTGTTTGCATGTACATAGATGAAGTAAAACATGGAATGCCTATTTGGTAGCCTAACAAATTCCTTTATGTTTTGATAAGGTTGTAAATGAAGTTACTGAATTCTGTTTTTAGTTGTCCTGTCAAGGACCCTATGATAATTTTGTATCCTTAGCATTTCATTGTGTTTATGTAAAATTCTCCTTGGATTCTTCTCCTTCAAACAGAGTTTGAGAGGCTGAGTGAATTCAGGAAGACTTTCAGACACACTGAATTTAGGATATTTAGACCCTTGTCTTTTTTTTTTTTTTTTTTGAGATCACACAACAAGTGGCGGTTTATTAGAATCCTTCTAGCCCAGGGTTTTTTCCCCCTTCTTTTCCATCATATTATTCTGGCTCTCTGGAAAGGCATGAGAAGGGGAGGGGTATGGAGGCCGGGGTTCAATCCTTAGAACACTCCAGTCCTCCATTATAGCTCCTTTTCTGTTTGGACAAGGCAACCACCTTGGTGCAAGCCCTTATCTCCTTGCATCTTACACTATTTCAATAGCCTACTGGTTGACCTTTCCCTTCTTCAAATCTCTCCTCACTCTAATTCATCCTTCACTGAGTTGTTAATATGACTTTCCTAAAGTGTAGGTATGATCAAAATGCTCCCCACCAACCTCAGTTCAATAAATTCTAGTTGCTCCCCATTACCTTAGGACCAAATATAAAATCTGCTTGGCTTTCAAAGCCTTTCATAACCTGACCTCTTTTACCTTTCCCATCTTCTTACACCTTATTCATTTACTCAGATCCCGTGACTCCAGCAGTCTTTTTGCTGTTCTTCATAGAACACTCCATCTCCTGTTCCTGAGCAATTTTATTGGCTGCCCCCCATGTCTGGAATTCTCTCTCTCTTCATCTCTGCCTACCTAGCTTCCTTCAAGTCTCAGTTAAAGTCCTATCTTCTACAAAGAAGACTTTTTTAGTTTTCTTCAATTTCAATTCCTTTCCTTTGTGTTTTCCTTGAATTATTGTTTGCATGTTATTTCTTCCTTTAGACTATGAGCTCCTATGAGAGCAGGGACTGGTTTTTTGGTTTTGTTTTTTCTTTCTTTATATTGCCAGTGCTTAGCACATAATAGGTATTTAATAAATGGCAGTTGACTAACTAATCAGTTTGGGTCATATCATCTTCTGGAGAAGAAGGTGACAATTGTCTCTTGCCTACGAGTGCCATAGTAATCACCAGATTGCTGACAAGCCAAGTAGAATCAGAGCTAGATATGACTTTGGGCAGAGATCATCTTGTCCAACTTGGAATATGGGGCAACCACATTTATCAGAATTCCTCTAATTTTATGTCAAACATTTCAACCTATTTATGAAAAAAGTTAGACCCATTAGCCTATTTCAAGAAGGTATGAGCAATGGCTATGTTTGAGCAATACTTCCCATGGCAAAATAGTCCCTGATGTGTAAAAAATTCTCTTTGCTTCTAATTATGACAATTCAATCAAAAATCAGCAGATGTAAACAAATGTCTCAGTACAGCATGATGCATCTACTACTCATAAGCAAATCTACCTGAGTACCTGGAAGGCATTTCAAGAATGAGGGGCAGTGGTCCTTGAAGTGAATGCTTCAGTAAGCATTGTCAGTACTCCCTCATGAGATCATAGGACACTGAACTGGAATGTACCTTAGATAACAACTAGTTCAGTCTCTTTGTTTTACAGAGAAGGAAGCTGAGTTTCAGAAAAGTTAAGTGACTTGCTCAAGGTTCCACAAGTAGTAATGAACAGAACAGGGCTTGGAACCTAGGTCCTCGCACCAGCAACAAATTTAATAGATAAATTTTTTATATTATGCTAGTGAAGGCATTGCCTGTCTTTCTTTTTGGGGGGGGGGTCTGTGAAAGACCATATTTCTCTTAAGTATTTAGATGTTTCTAGACTCTCATATTCCTGTAAAGGAAATTTTCTTAATTCAAAGGAAACATATATTTACATAGGTTCATGGCTATAGAATTGGAAGGGTTTGAGGGCCCAACCTCCATATTTTTACAGATGAGGAACATGGAGCACAGAGAGGTTAAGTAATTTGCATAAGGTCACTCAGGTTGGATTTGAATCTAGGTCCTTCTGACTCCAAGTTCAATGCCCTATCTACTACAGCATGCTGCCTCTGTTGCATTAAATATGATCTGTTTTTAAATGACTTCCTCCCTCCCAACCAAAGCCTAATGACAAATCTCCATTGCTATTGTTTCTTTTGTTTTGCTCATCATCTTTACCTTTGTTTTGGTTCTCGCTAGTATAAAAGTGCATAGAGGGTGCCTAGTGAATGGGAGGTGAGCAACTTTTGCAAGTGTTCCTTCACTTCCTCTAAATTTATAGGCACTTGCTGTGTAGTTTGGTTAAATTGGGAGCAGGAGAGTAGTCATTAGACACTCATTCCACAACTCTGTGCTAATCTAGGTTAGGTAAGTTGCTTCTGTTTATTTTTCTTTTTGACAATGAGAATTCTAAACTTTGTCATTGTGATAAACTAGTAACATTGATTTAGCAATGCACAGTGAATGACAGGACTAATGATGTTTCAGCTTCCTTGCACCTTTGAGATTTGTTGATTCTGGAAAGAGCACTGGATTGGGAATCAAAGTATTAGGTTTCAATCATATCTCTAATACTGTCACTTCCTCTCTGTGGGCCTCAATTTCCTCATCTGTGAAAATTAGAATGGTGGACTACATGACTTCTAAGGTCCCTTCTACCTCTAAGTCCTAGGATGTTCTGAATATCTTCCCCTACTTCAAACTACCCTCTAGAATAAAGCAAATCCAAATTATTTGGGCTGAGAAAAGTTTTTGAAAATTTCCTGATCCCCCTCCCACTACTTGAAGATACACTGAAGAGTTACAAAACCAAGTTTTGGTCCCCATAGCTTTATACTAAGGGCAAGCCTCTTGTAATGATTTTAATACTTCTTGTAGATGTTTATTTTATGTGTTTTAATGGAGATACCTCTCTGCTCTGAACATAATACTTTGAAAAACTTAAATTTTGTTGCATCTAATGACGCTTGAGCTTATACTCACAATTTGTGCTTGTTTTCTGAAATCTTATTTCCATTTCTCCTCTAGTCACTAAAACTTCAGTTTCCCTTACTCTGTCTCAGGCTTTCTTTTTTATTTTCCAGTGAAGATACTGCATTAGCTTATGAAAAGCTCCAGTTCACACAAGGACCAAGAGACTGGACATAAGACCATTCCCAACTAATGCAATGGAGTCTCATCATAGACAACAACCAATGGGGGGAATTACTCACCTGCGGTGTGTAAGGAAACTACCACTGACGTGTCCTGAGCCATCACATCCTGGAGTGGGACATGACATACCTTCCGTCTTCACTGACTTCCAAGAGAACTGGGAGCCATTTAAGTACCCATCCTTTTGCCTTTTGGCTGCTAGAGGGCACCCTGACGCACTGCGGTGGGATGCATACTTTCCAGTTATATGACCCTGACCATCACAACCAGGAACTGGACATCTGGATAGCAGATAGATGAGATAAACTTTACTGTCTTGCCATCATATACCTGGTAGCCTCTACAACAAAGTCAAAACAACCTGACATGAAAAAAAAAAAGAACAATCATGCTCTACGGACTCAAAAAAAAAAAGAAAGAAAGAAAGAAAGAAGAAAAAATAATAAAGCGAAATCAACAAAGACGCCACCTAGTGGAATCATTTACTATATGAGCTCATAGCTGGAGAGCTCTTGACTGATGAAAATCCTCATTCTGAGCAAGTAGGAGATGGCCTCCAGCTTAGATGCAGGCTTGAAATTTTGATTGATTCCCTTTTGGAAAGACAGGTGTTTTTTCCATAGCACTACTGTGGGATGGATTACTGGTCTTTATAAGGGGACAATGTAAAATTCACAGGGGATCTTGTTTAGTCTCATTATTTTCAGCTTGAAGACTGAATAGGATTAAGTTTTAAATGAGAAGAACTGTGCTTTTGGCATTAACATTTAGGATATCCAGGGGGAAGGAGTTGAAACACTTGATTGGCCACTTTATGTTCCCTACAGAACACTAGTGTGTTGTTAGCCAGGATATATCCTTCTAGTGAAATAAGACACCCTGCAGCATCTCTATCACAGCTGATGTCCAACCATAGGCTGATGCACCACAATAGCCTGAGGATTGTCTGATGTCCAATTCTCAGTATAAATCTAGACTCTAGAAAACATTCACCCAAGATGTCAATGAAACTACTCAGAATCTCATCATCATATCTTTCCTGACTGATTCAGTAAATTAAACTTTACACCTTAAGTGAGGTAGCAAGCCATGCAATCTATTAATAAAAATTAAATTGCATGTAGCAAAAAGTAATAAAAGCTGGCATTTATATGGTGTATTTTGATTCACAAGGCATATTTATATAACTTCTTATTTGAGAGCTAGGTCTGTCAGCTAATAGCACTATTTAGGTGGCGCAGTGGATAGAGTGCCAGGCCTAGGGCCAAGAAGAACTGAGTTCAAATTTTGCCTCAGATACTTACTAGTTGTCTTAATGTTACTTAAACTATGTTTGCCTCAGTTTCCTCATCTGTAAGTGGGGATAATAATAGCACCTACCTCCCAGGATTTTGTGAGGGTCAAATAAAATAACTGTACAGCACCTAGTACAGTGCCTGGCATATAGTAAACACTATATAAATGTAAGTCATTATTTTACAATTGAGGGACATGTTTTAATAATAATACAACATGATGTAACAAAAAATAACAACAACAATAACAGTTTGATTTAAATGTTACTTTAAGGTAAACGAAGTGCTTTACAAATTTTGTTTCATTTAATATTCACAACAACCCAGGGAGGTGGGTGCTATCGTCATTATCCACATATTACAGATGGGGTAACTGAGTTTCAGAGAGGCCAAATCACTCTGACAGGAAGCATAAAACTAGTAAATATCTGAGGTAGGATTCAAATTCAGGACTTTTTAAATCTAGGTCTAGCCTTCTCTC
The DNA here is from genome assembly GCA_011680675.1 of Gymnobelideus leadbeateri. Lineage (NCBI taxonomy): Eukaryota > Metazoa > Chordata > Mammalia > Diprotodontia > Petauridae > Gymnobelideus > Gymnobelideus leadbeateri. The sequence continues at coordinate 17,411 of WOXC01004876.1, forward strand.
TTGAAGGTCACCCTGCCTGCCTTTCCATCAGAGCCATGAGAGCAATGGATCTGCAGTCAGGAATCCTGGGTTCAGATCCCAGCTCTGCCACTTCCTACCTGGGGCCTCCTTGGGCATGTTCGTTTACTCCCCTGTACCCAGTTTTCTCATCTATAAAATGAGGGAGTTGGACCAGATGTTACCTAAGAGCCCTTCCAGCACTGAATGTCTGATATTCTCACCAGTCTTGTGTCCTGGGGTATGCTAAACATTAGACAAACCTTCAGGGCTTTCTGATGAACATTAACTTTCTGTTGGACATTAGCTGTAATATCTATTTCTTCGTTGATGCTTGTAAAGCTATTCTCTAACTCTGCTCTTGCCTTTGAAAAAACTTTCACCTCTTTACTAAATATTCAAAAGGAAGGTGTAGATGCTACTTTACTTTCCCGATGGCCACTCCCTGCTTCATTGACACTTTTTGGATTGCTTGATCTTAACAATTGTGAAATCTGTGTTTTTCCAATGGATCTACCAGGTCTTAGCATTCCACTTACCTAATGGGCTCTTGATCCTCTTTGTCTTCTTTGCTTTGTGCTATCCTGATTCCACTTTTCTTTGCTCTTGGACAACCTGAAAGACTAAACAAGAAAGAAAGGCTCAGAAAGCAATCCCCTACTTTCTGCCCATTATGCTATTTTCAACATTGTTGCTTGTGTTGGACTGTCTTGAAAGTTCTTGGGTTTTGTCAGGGAAACCGGAAAATGAGATTCCCCTGTTCATGTGCTCTGTATCCCTTAACAACATATAGCCTTGGTCTATCACCTTCACAGGAACATAAAAAAAGGGAGATCATTTTAGCCTGGATTTGCCTTTGAATCCATGAACTGTCTCCCAAATTCTGGGCTGAGTTGAGTATGTATACTCAGAAACAGAGACTGCTGGCTACAACAGAAAGACTAATAACCAAATGAGGCAATCATACAATATAAAAAGGGAAAGTTTCAGTGCAGGTTCAATCTCAAAGTGTATGGATAATAATCTGGGGAGCTTATTTTTTTACGAGTTCTGTTATTTGCTAGCAATATGAACTCTCTGGCCCTCAGTTTCCTTTTCTGTAAAACTGAGGGGGCTAGGATAAATCATAGGCTCCAAATCTGGGTTCCATTAACTTTGATTTTTTCAAAAGGTATTTTGATAACTGAATTTGAATATACTTGGTTTTCTTTGTAATACCATATATTTTATTTTATGCTTTTAAAAACTATTCCAAGAAGAGGTCCATAGGTTTCACCCAATTGTCAGAGGGGTCCATGACCTAAAAAAGGCTATAAACCCTATGACTAGATGATCTTAAGGGACCTTTCCAATTGTAAATCTTGTGAAAAATGTGAGACAAGTGAGATAAGCTAGTATGTGGGGTGAAAAGATCACAACCTTTTGTCATTCCATCTTTCTCTCTGCCTCACAATTCCTAACGCCTTACTTCATCCTCACTGTGACCTCTAATCATTCCATTCCTCAGCTGATGTCTTTTCTATTTTCCCTCTCGCTTTTCTCCTCTGACACCGCCACCACCCTAGTAAAGTCTCTCATTACCTGACTCCTGTTCTATTGCAGTAGCCTGCTGGTTGGTCTTCCTATCTTTGTTCTCACTTTGGTCCATCTTCTCACCTAACAAAGTGATTTTCCTGAAGTACAAGTCTGACTATAACACCTTCTTCCCACCACTCATTCAATAGACTCTACTGGCTCTCTGTTATCTTCAGGATTAAATCTAAAATCCTTTGCTTTGCCTTTAAAGCTCTTCGTGGTCTGTCTTCTTTCTACCACTCCAGCCTTCTTATACTTCCTTCCCCCCCATGTACTCTATGATCTATCGACAATGGCCTCCTCTCTGTCCCTAGCTCAAGACACTCCATCTCCTGACTCCATGCATTATCATTGGCTGTCTCTCATGTCTAGGCTTCTATCCCTCCTTGTCTCTGTTTCCTGGTTTTTTTCACGTCTCAGCTAAAACCTTACCTACTTCAAGAAGCTTTTTTCAGTTACCCCTTAGTGCTAGTGCTTTTCCTCTTAGATTATCCTGTCTATATACATCTTATTTGTATGATTTTTATTTACATGTTGCCTCTCCTATTAGACTGTGAATTCCTCGAGGGCATAGATGGCTTTTGCCTATGGTAGGCACTTAATAAATGCTTATTGACTTGAAGCATACCGATCTACTGAGATACAGATAAGATGCTGAAGGAAACATTAACAGATATTCTTAGCTTGGGTGTATGGATGAGGAGGTGAACAGGAAATGGAGAGTAGAAATTTAATGGAAGCGTTGCAGGGATAAACCCTGAGATTTCACATGTAGAAGGCCCACATTCAGAGCCAGATCATACTGGTTCATTAATTATTAATTTTTTATATGAACATTTATACTATTGATAAACCCTACAAATCTGAGCAGGGTTTGATTTATTATTTTGTAGATTGTCTAAACACAAGAAAGTGAAATATTAATGATGCAGATTAAAGTTGAAGGTGTAACTGGTACACCTTTCTTTTTTTTTTTGAAAGTTAGTTATTAAACATTTACCAGCCTGCCTCCCCTCTCTCCCCAAGTGGAGGACTTGTTTATCAATGATGGATTTGTTTCTTTTATGCTTCAAAATAAATAGGGTTTAAAACCCATATTAAATTGTGTTTTTTTTTGTGTGTGATTTTTGGAGGGCAATTGGGGTTAAGTAACTTGCCCAAGGTCACATGGCTAGGTTTTTTCATTTGGGTGTGCGTTAAGTGTCTGAGGCTGGATCTGAACTCAGGTCCTTCTGACTCCAGGGCCTATGCTCTACTTACTGCGCCACCTAGCCGCCCCTGTGTGTGTTTTTAAAATTCTTAAATAAATGTTTTGTATCAAGTTATATTGGAGATAAACTTTAATGGTTGCTCCTGTGACAAAGATGGTATTTTCAATTTTATTCCAGAAAAATCAATCAACTAACAAATATTTTTAAATTTCCTATTATATACCCAGTACTGTACTGGGGATACAGAGGCAAAAATGTGAAAGAAACTCTGTTCTTAAAGAGTTGGCATTATATTATTTTATTATATTATTATATTATTATATATATTATTATTGAAGTATGTGTGGAGATGGTTTATCCTCTGCTGATGCCTGAATATTCATGTCTCCTGAGTACAGGGTCCTGGTGTTCTCCAGGAGGAGGACAAAACTTTTTGCTCCTTCCTTTCTTTTTTTTTGTTTACCCCTATCCAATTCCTTAATGACTAAGTTGGCACGGCATTAAGCAGACTATGTGAATGAATAGTACCACAGCTGGATTGCAGTTTGGTCTTAATCACATCTCTTCCATTAGTAGAAAGCAAAAAGAGGTTTCCATTCAATATTGATTCCCCCTTCTCCAATTTTTTTGACAACTAGAGGATACCACCATGGATAGAATGTTGGAGTCAGGAAGACCTGAGTTCAAATCCTGCCCCAGACACTTAATAGCCATGTGATTTTGATTTGGGCACTTAATCTCTGTGTGCCTTACTTTCTAAATATACATATATATGAAAATAACAGCACCTCCTCAGGGTTATTGTGAGGATAAAATGAGATATTATTTTGTAAAGCACTCTGCAAAACTTTAAGCACCATATACATGCTAACTATCCTTTTTTCTTTATTATCTGGATCACTAATCCTATTTTGTTATAAATCTTATAACAACCCTGAGTCTTCCTGTGATTTTCATTTTCTTATGGGATGAAGAATTAAGGATAATTTGGGGGATAATTTGGTATGATAACATACCACATACTCATAAAGATTGTCAGTATCTAGGGTATCTACATAACCCCTTCTTTGGGTTTGTGTAACTACTGGTATGAAGCAGTAGGGGGAGGGTAGGAAGTCACGACTAAGTTGGCATGGCATTAGGCAGAGTACATGAATGGTGTCACAGTGGGACTACAGTTTCCTCACACCTTCCCTTAATGTTTCAGGTGGTCATTGGATTAACACTGAGGTTCCTTCTAATTCTGGGACTCTAATCGGTGGGTCAAGAGGGTTTTAAAGGACATTGTTACCACCTTCCTCTCCTGCTCCAGAGTGGTGACAGTGACAACAGCTAGTTGTCAAGAAAAGGCTGAGTAGGCAAATCTATCTGAAAGTGTCCTTCCTCTCCTCCCAGAAACTCAGCTGCTCTGGAAGATTCCATTCCTGATAGTGGGGGAAAAAAGGAGGAGGAATGAGGAGGGTGTGAGTTTTTGGTTATAATCACAGGATGATGTGGTTACTAGGTATTTGGGCTGAACCAGGAGAAGGGGACTTGCAATTAAGTTGCCGTTAAACCTTTTACTTTCCTATTATTAATCTTAATTTCCCCCACCTGAACAAGGGGAGGATTGTACTAGACCATCTTGAAGGTACTTTTGGTTTCTAATAATTCCATGATTCTGGAATACTATTAAACCCTTATGTTTCATAAGGGTGAACTTCTGTATAATTAAGCTCTGTTTTAGAAAGACTTGGTTCAAGGTAACCATGTTTTGGATTGTGAAAAAAAAATACATTCTCTGCAATGCTTTCTATATTTGTTTACATATAACCAGAAATAGAACTCATGACAAAAAAGCAGGAAATTTTAAAGAAACATATAGTTTTAAAGGAACTCATCAATAAATTAGAATCTTAAAATTAACAACTTGTATGGAAGAAGAGCATGGGACAGGTAGGTGGTACAGTGGATAGAATGTTGGGCCTGGAGTCAGGAAGATTCATCTTCCTGAGTTCAAATCTGGCCTTGGACATTTACTAATTGTGTGATCCTGGGTAAGTCACTTGGGCCTGTTTGCCTCAGTTTCTCTTCTAAAATAAGCTGGAGAAGGAAAATGGCAGCCCCCTCCAGTATCTTTGCCAAGAAAGCCCAAAAAGGGGTCTAGAAGAACTACTGAATAATAAAAGGAAGGAGGCAAGAGCAGATAACTGAAAACAGATACAAATAGTCTTTTAGGAATACTAATACTTCACTCCCTCTCTCTTTCCCCAGCCCCACAATGGAACAGTGATCATTGGGACAGAATCTTTACAGACTCTTAAGTTGCAAGTTTTACCTGGAAAAGGCAGCAGTATGATTCCAGAAATTTAGAATGTTATTTTAAATTTCAAATACTTCTTTGTTTTAACTGCATCTGTGAGATATTGTGTATTCAGTCAGGTAAATTAAGGCATCTGCTACTTCTTTGATGCTCCCTTTACTTTTTATGTTTTCCATTTGTTTTTTTCCTATAAGCTATTAATTGTATTAATTGATAGTCTTTATGCTCTTTAGATTGTGTTAAAAAAAAACATCTCTTTGAACATTGCTCTTTAGGGGAAAAAAGTCCAGTAGAAATGCTGGCCTCATTCTCTCTCTCTCTCTCTCTCTCTCTCTCTCTCTCTCTCTCTCTCTCTTGCAACTGCAGAAAAAAGTGTTGCTTATTCAAGACTTGATTAATTCAGGCTAATTAATTTTGTTGGGCAGTTGGTTGTTTCAGTGGATAGAGTGCCTGACCTGGAGTCAGAAATATCTGAGTTCAGATTTGGCCTCTGACACTTATTAACTGTGTGACTCTGGGTAAGTCACTTAACTCTGTTTGCCTAAATTTTCTCATCTGTAAAATGAGCTGCAGAAGAAAGTGACAAGCAACTCCAGTGTCTTTGCCAAGAAAACCCCAAATGGGGTCACAAAGAGTCGGATATGACTGAACATTAATTTGCTTTGTTAGAATCAGAATTATTGTTTTCCTTAACAGGGGCAAGAGGAAGATCAAAGAAATGATAATAAGAACTGAATGAAAAAATGATAATGTCTTATAAAGAGAAGGCAGAACTACTCAACATATATTTTGATTCTGTTTTCTCCCTACCAAGTAAAATAATTTTTGTATGAGAAAAGATGGAACAAATATGGTTACAGTAATTTTAATACAAAGTAAGTGAGAAGGTGGTGGGAGAGTACCTAGGTACCATCAATAAGTTCCTGATATCACAATATCCTAAGGTACTATATCCTAGGGTCCTGAAAAATTTGGCAAATGTTGGGTAGGCTTCTAGCTTTGTGACCTTGGACAAATCACATAACTTCTGTTTGCTTCAGTTTCATCAAATGTAAAATGGGGATAATGACAGCACCTATCCACCAGGATTGGTATGAGAATCAAATGAGATGATATTTGTAAAGCCCTTAGCACAGTATCAGGCATATAGGAGATGATACAGAAATGCTTGCTATTATTATTAATCATATTACTATCATTTTTATACTATTCAAAAAGAGGAAGGTCATAGCTCTGCTGTTTGCTGCCCTGCACAAACCACATTTGAGACATTCTGCTTAGTACTGGATGCCATAATTTAGAAAAGGCATTGATTAACTACAACATGCCTAGAGAAGTGACCAGTATGATGAAGGGAATGTGGATTATGCCACACTAGGATCACTTGAAGAACCTGGAGATGTTTAGCTTCAGGAAGATAAAATATAAAAGGAATGATGAATATGAATGAATATGAATATTGAATGAATATGAAATGAAAAGAATATCTCTAAGTATTGGAATAGATATTATGTCAAAAGAGGCAACATGGGATAGTAGACAGAGATCAAGTCAAGGAGAATTATCTGGGTTCAAGCAATTACCATTACATATAATGACTGTATGACCTCAGGTAAGTCTCTTCATCTTTCAGTGGAGAGACGGTATGGGTAGCAGAAAGTATGGTGGAATTGAAATATGACAACCTTGGCTCAAATCCTGGCTCAAATGTGTCTATGATTCTGTGATCCTATAATCCGGGCAATTCTCTGAAACTATCAGTTATAGATGAGTTGTTGATCTCCACTGATGGAAGCACTGATGAAATCACAGGTGTAGACTCCACAAAACAACAACGACAATGGCTAGCATTTATATTGTGCTTTAAGGCTTACAAAGAACTTTACAAATATTGTCTAATTATTATTTTCACAAAAACACTGTGAAGTGGTAGGTGCTATTATTGTCCTCATTTTATAGATGCGGAAACTGAGGCTGAGAGAAGTTATTTAGCTGAGGATCATACAGTTAGTAAGTGTCTAAGGCTGGATTTGAACTCAGGTCTTCCTCACTCCAGGTCCATCACTCCATCAATTATACTATTTAGCTGCCTATATGTGTATATGTATTTTATGTGAATATATTCTTTTGTATATTCTTATATATATATATATACACACACATTATGCTAGCTACACACATACATATATATATATATAATATATGTATATATACACAAACATTTTTACGGCACAGTGGTATAGTGTTTTATATATAACACATATGTAGTTAAATGACATAATACATGTTTGTGTGCATCTGTAAAAATATATTCACATATAGCACATGCTTACACATTTATATACAGAATATATTTATATGTATATTATATGTGAATATATTCTTTATGCACATATTTATGTGCATATATATCTATATATAAAATTGTTTTTCTTGAATAAGAAAGTAGAACTTGGAGCAATGAGTAGAAGTTGAAGAGATGTAAAGAATTATCTTAAGAAGCAATGAGTTTCTCATCAGACTTGGAAGATTTGGAATTCTTCAAGTGGAGACTGAAAATTTAACTTTTGAGGACCTAGAAGAGGAAATTTTCAGTAGGGAATGAATTGGATTATGTACTCTGAGATTTCTTTCAACTGAGATTCTGTATTTCTGGACTATGTTTTTCTTTGGGACAGTAGATACTTTTATTTATCTACTTATCTTTCTTAATTTTTTTTTAGTAATCAAGAATTAATTTTGTGTACCTCTTGCCTCCCCTGCTAGGAAGAAAAAGAAAGTCCTTGTAACAAAAAAAAATCATAATCAAGCAAAACATATACCCATATTGGTCATATCAAAAATGTGTATCTTAATCTGCATCATCTTATAGTTATCATTTTGTCAGGACATGGGTAGCATTCTTCATCATTAGTCCCCTGGAATCATTATTTATTGTTGCATTGTTCAGAATTCTTTTCAAAATCATTTGTTTTTACAATGCTGCTAGCGCTAGCAGAGTAAAATGATTCTTCTGGTTCTGCTTAACTTCACTCCATATCAATCCATACAAGTCTTCCCAGGTTTCTCTTAAATCATCTTTTTTCATTTCTCTTAGAAAAATAGTATTCTATGACATTCTTATGCAATAATTTATTTAGATATTCCCTAACTGGCAGGTACTGTTGCTTAGTTTTCAGTACCTTGTCACCACAAAAGAATTGCTCTAAATACTGTCATACACATATAGGACCTTTTTCTTCTTCTTTGACCTTCTTGGGGTATAGTCCTAATAGTTGTATTTTGTACCTTCTTTATAGAGGTCCTATTCTCATTGTGGTACTTCACTAAATGGGCAGTGTTTATTGTACTGTATAGTACTCATGGTTGTTCTTTTCTGAATTTGTTCATTATTCCTCTGATGTAATAATTTGAATACACATGTACTTACAGGAAATCAACTTGTCTTTCTTTCAACCACGTGTGTTCACATGTAAGTATTGTGGTCTGGTCATTCTTTCATGTCTGACTCTTTGCGACCCCATAGACTATAGCACACCAGGACCTTCTCCTGTCTCCTGAAGTCTGTCCAAACTCATGTTCATTGTTTCATTGACACTATCTATCCATCTAATCCTTTACTGTTCCCTTTTCCTTTTGCCTTCAATCTTCCTCAGCATCAGGGCCTTTTCCAATGAGTCCTGTCTTCACATTATGTGGCAAATTATTTGTTTCACCTTCAGTATGTGAGCCCCCAATGAACAGTCTGAATAATTTCTTCAAAGTATTGACCGATTATATCTCCTTACTGTACAAGGAATACCACAATTCAAAAGTGTTGATTCTGCAGGACTAGGCTTTCCTTATAGTCCAACTCTCACAGCCACACAATGCAAATGGAAAGACCATAGCTTTGACTACATGGACCTTTGTTGGCAAGCTGATAAGTCTGCTTTTTATTATGCTGTCTAGATTTACCATGTAAGCATTATTTCTCAGCATTAAAACACCATGCAACATTACTGGAAATTGTAGTTTGTTATTTGAGCTCAATCTCTTTGTATATGCCCCACTCCACATCATTATGCACCAACTGCCTTGCTTGAATATTCTGCTATCTTTCAAGTTCTCCATTCATTCATGAAGATATGTGGTTTCTGCTCTGCTTGAATCAGGCTTGATCAGGAGGTAAATATTGGGGTGTTCAGGAAACTCTAGTAAGGTATGCACCATGTGAAAGTGGAGACAATGTGTCTGAATCCATTAAAAGAAGAAGCAGTCATGGAGCTGGAATGGGAAGTGAGTGGGGGCGGGGTAAATGTCAACTAAACAAAGGATCAGGAGCAAAAGCATTATGATAATGGAAAGAACAGGGGTGGGAGGCTTGTGATTAATCCAGACCTGGTCAACACATAAGAATGAAAGTAAAAGCAGAAACCAATAATGAGCCAAGGAATAAAAAAAAAAAAAACTAAGTAGAAACCATCCGAGTAGGAGTGGATCAGTAGCTGAATGACAGTTTGGTATGTTTGGTGCACACCTTTTATACACTGGCTTTGTGTGTCAGCCATGTGAACTTCCATGCAAAATCTTCAATACTGGTGTATCTGATTATGCCAGTGCTACCTTTCCCCTCAATCACACAAGCAATCAACATTTATTACATTCCTACAATGTGTCAGCCACTATTTTAGGTGTTGGGGACTTCAAGACAAAAATGAACTGTTTCCTGCCCTCAAGGAGCTTATGTTCTAATGGAGAAAACTATATACACACACACACACACATACATATACATATATACATATACTCATTTAATACAATGGAGTTTTGTGGGAGGGAGGACATTACCAACTGGTGGATCAGGAAAGGCTTTATGTAGATGGGCTTGGGCTGAGTAGTGAAGGTTTTGAAATTAGGGATTCGAGTAGGCATGGGGCAAGGACAGGGAGTCTGTTCCAGGCTGAGAGGAATAGCTAGAACAATGGCAGATGAATAGTGTGTGTGAGGAAAAACAAGAAGGTGAGTTTTGCTTTAACTATACTGGGTCAGAAAGGAGAATAATGGAAATGAGCCGTGTTGTGGAAGGGCTTTAAACATCAAACAGAGGAATTTGTCTCATACTTGAGGCAGCAGGGATCACCAGATTGCTGAGTAGAGGTGTAACATGGTCAGATTTGTGCTTTATGTATGTTACTCTGGCAGCTAGATGAAGGATGCATTGTATGGGGGAAGCAACTTGAGTCAGGGAAATCAATTAGCAGGCCACTGTGATCAGCCAAGAGGTTCTTAACAAAGGTAGTGGCTGCACGAGTAATATGGAATCAAGTGTGAGACATACTGGGGAGGAAGAAATGACAAGATTTGACAAGTGACTGAATATGTGGGGTGAGAGTGAGAAGTTGACAGTTATAAGCCTAGAGACCTACAACTTCTTTACAGATACAGGAAAGTTCAGAAAACGGGTGGGTTTGGTGGGGGTGTTAATGAGTTCTGTTTTGGACATATTGCGTATGAGACATGTATGACTACTGAGTTAGAAATTTCCCACAGGGAATTGTTGATATCATACTGGAAATCAGGAAGACTAGGGATAAATAGATAGAGCTGGTGGTTATCTACATAGAAATGATGAGATCACCAAGTGAGAGAACTTATAGAGAAAATAGAATAGGAATGAGGACATAGTTTTCATGTAGATCAATAGCTGGGGGAACGAAATGGATGAAAGACTAGCAAAAAAGACTGAGAAGAAACAGTCATTTAAGTAGGAGGAGAACCAGGAGAAAATAATGACATGAAGACCTAGGTAAGCGAGTATCTAGAAGGAAAAGGTAGTCAGCTTGATTTGCAAGTGCTACTAAGATGTCAAAGGGGCACCTAGATGGCACAGTGGATAGAGCACTGGGCCCAGAGTCAGGAAGACTCATCTTTCTATGTTCAAATCCAACCTCAGACACTTACTAATTGTGTGACTCTGGGCAAGTCACTTAACCCTGTTTGCCTCAGTTCATCTAAAATGAGTTGGAGGAGGAAATGGCAAACTATTCCACTATCTTTGCCCAAAAAACCCAAATGAGGTCATGAAGAGTTGGATACAATTCAACAAGAAGATGTAAAAAAAAAAGATGAGGAATGAGTAAAGGTTATCACATGTGGCAATTAAGATCTCACTGGTAACTTCGAGAAGAGTTTCAGTTGAGTGATGAGGTCAGAAGCCTGATTGCAAAAGAAAAAGAGTGAGAGATAAGGGTGTCATGACAATGAGTATAAACAGCTTTTTCTAGGAATTTGGTTTTATGAAAGCAAGGAAATAAATAGGATAACTTGAGGGGTCTGATAACTATGGGGTCTGATGAGGAGTTTTTAAGGATGATGGGGTCTTGGGGGTCTTTTTCTTTTATGGGTTGAACTTGTCTCTGAGGGTCCTTTCAACTCTGAGATTCTTTAATTTTTGTGATTCCACGAAACAATCCCTATCTTCATGAAGCCCCCATTCTAATACATACAAGGATATGCAGAGTAAACAAAAAAAGAATAAATGCAAATAAAAATAAATGAAAATAAAATAAAGGCAGTTGAGGATTTCCTAGCAGGTGGGGAGACTGAGAAAAGTTTACTACAGGAGGTGGTGCTTGAGCTGGGTTTTTGAAGGAAGAGAACAATTCTATGAGGGGGTGGTAGGATGGGAGCACATCCCAGACATGAGGGGCAGCTAGTACTAGGGTAGGGAAATGAGTGCATTACAGTAATCTATATTGGTGTGCCATCCCCTCTTTATGTTATAAGCTTCAGGGGAGTGGGGCAGAGACTAACTTTTTTTTTATTTATTAGTTTAGTTTCAGTTAACAAGATTCAATTCCATAGTTCCTTGATTTTCAAATTTCATTTACTTCCCTCCCCCCACTCCCTATGATGGCATATAGTCCAGTATAGGATCTGCAAATACATTCATATTAGACATTAGTCCAATTATAAAGGTATATTGTACTAGGTGTGATGAAAAATGGTAAAGAAGAAATAAAACCAAACAATGAAAAGAAAAAGATCAATTAGTTTGCTTCCATCAGGATTCAAGCTCAGTTCTTTCTAGTTATATTTCTGGATGTCACATTTCTCTCTTTCATGAGTCTTTCGGGATTGACTTATATCACTGTATTGCTGAGAAGAGTCCAGTCTGTCATAGTTGGTCATCACACATATGATGTGTTTGTGATTGTATACAAATTTCTTCTGATTCTACTCTTCTCGCTCAGCATCAGTTTGTATAAGCCTCTCCAGGTAAGTATGAAATCTGTCTCCTCCTCATTTCTTATAGCACAATAATATTCTATTACATTCATATACCACAACTTGTTTAGCCATTCCCCAATCGATGGGCACCCCTTCAGTTTCCAATTCTTTGCAACCACGAAAAGAGCTGCTATAAATATTTTGGTACATTTGGGTCTTCCTCCGATTTCTATGATCTCTTTGGGATATAACCCTAGAAGTGGTATTGCTGGGTCAAAGGGTATGAAATTATTTGTAGTCCTTTGCCATAATTCCAGATAGCTCTCCAGAATGGTTGGATGAGTTCACAACTCCACCAGCAATGCATTAGTGTTCCAATTTGCCCACATCCTCTTCAGCATTTGTCACTTTTTTGTTTTGTCATCTTAGCCAATCTGACTGGAGAGATGTGGTATCTCAGAGTTGTTTTGATTTGCATTTCTCTAATCAATAGTGATTTAGAGAATTTCTTCTATGCTTATAGATATCTTTAATTTCTTTCTCTGAAAACTGCCTGTTCATATCCTTTGACCATTTATCAATTGGGGAATGACTTGTATTCATATAGATTTGACTCAATTCTCTGTAAATTTTAGAAATGAGTCCTTTATCAGAGACATAAGTTGTAAAAATTCTTTCCCAATTTCCCACCTCCCTCTTGATCTTGGTTACATTGGCTTTGTTTATACAGAAGCTTTTCAATTTAATGTAATCAAAATTACCCATTTTGCATTTTATAATGCTCTCTAATTCTTGTTTGGTCCTAAAGTCTTCCCCTCTCCACAAATCTGTCAGGTAAACTATTCCTTGCTTTCCCAGATTGCTTACAGTATCATCCTTTATACCTAGATCATGCACCCATTTAGACTTGATTTTGGGATATGGTGTTAGATAATGATCTATGCCCAGTTTCTGCCATACTGTATTCTAGTTTTCTCCAGCAGTTTTTGTCAAATAGTCATTCTTATCCCCAAAACTGGGGTCTTTGTACTATATTCATTAACTGCTGGGTCTCCTGCATCCAATCTATTCCATTGATCCACTACTCTACACCTCTGCCAGTACCAAGCAGTTTTGATGACTGCTGCTGTATAATACGGATTAAGATCTAGCATAGCTAGTCCACCTTCCCTAGCATTTCTTTTCATTAATTCCCTTGATATTCTAGACCGTTTGTTTTTCCAAATAAATTTTGTTATTATTTTATCTAACTCTAAAAAGTAGTTTTTTGGTAAATTTATTGGTATGGTACTAAATATATAATTTAGTTTGGGTAAAATTGTCATTTTTATTACATTAGCTCGACCCAGCCATGAGCAACTGATATTTTCCCAATTAGTTAGATCTGATTTTATTTGTGTGAGAAGTGTTTTGTAGTTGTGATCATATAGATTCTGGGTTTGTTTTGGCAGGTAGATTCCCAAATATTTTATATCTACAGTGACCTTAAATGGGATTTCTCTTTCTATCTCTTGCTGTTGAGTTTCATTAGAGATGTACAGGAATGCTGAGGATTTATGTGGGTTTATTTTATATCCTGCAACTTTGCCAAATTTATTTATTGTCTCAAGTAGTTTTTTACTTGATTCTCTAGGATTCTCTAAATATATCATCATATCATCTGCAAAGAGTGATAGCTTGGTCTCTCCTTTGCCTAATTTGATTCCTTTGATTTCTTTTTCTTCTCTAATTGCTACTGCTAATGTTTCTAGTACCAGATTGAATAAGAGGGGTGATAGTGGACACCCTTGTTTCACTCCTTATCTTATTGGAAAGGCTTCTAGTTTATCCCCATTGCCTATAATACTTGCTGATGGTTTTAAATAGATGCTATCAACTATTTTAAGAAAGGCTCCACTTATTACTATACTTTCTAGTGTTTTTAATAGGAATGGATGTTGTACTTTGTCAAAAGCCTTTTCTGCATCTATTGAGATAATCATGTGGTTTCTGCTAGTTTTATTGCTGATATGTTCAATTATACTGATGGTTTTCCAAATATTAAACCATCCTTGCATTCCTGGAATAAATCCTACCTGATCAAAGTGTATTATTTTTGTGATAAGTTGTTGGAGTCTTTTGGCTAATATTTTATTTAAAATTTTTGCATCTAAATTCATGAGGAAAATTGGTCTATAATTTTCTTTCTCTGTTTTATCTCTTCCTGATTTAGGAATCAGTACCATATTTGTGTCATAGAAAGAATTTGGTAGAACTCCTTCTTCACTAATTTTCCCAAATAGTTTGTAGAGTATTGAAATCAATTGTTCTGTAAATGTTTGATAGAATTCACTAGTAAACCCATCTGGCCCTGGAGATTTTTTCCTAGGGAGTTCATTGATGGCTTGTTTGATTTCTTTTTCTGAGATGGGGTTATTTAAGTAATTTACTTCCACTTCAGTTATTCTGGGTAACTTGTATTTTTGTAAATATTCATCAATTTCACTAATATTGTCAAATTTATGTGCATAAAATTGGGGAAAATAATTCCTCATTATTTTTTTGACTTCTTCTTCATTGGAGGTAGATTTACCCTTTTCATTTTTGATACTCAAAATTTGGTTTTCTTCTTTCTTTTTTTATCATATTGACAAAGGGTCTATCAATTTTATTGATTTTTTTCATAAAACCAGCTCTTAGTTTTATTTAGTAATTCAATAGTTTTCTTAACTTCAATTTTATTAATCTCTCCTTGGGTTTTCAATATTTCTAATTTAGTACTAAATTGGGGATTTTCAATTTGTTCTTTTTCTAGCTTTTTCAATTGCATGTCCAAATCATTGACCTCCCTTCTCTCTGCTTTAATTAAGTATGCACTCAGGGATATAAAACTTCCCCTAAGAACTGCCTTTAATGCATCCCACAAATTTTGGTATGTTGTCTCATTATTATCATTCTCTTGAATGAAATTATTGATTGTTTCTATAATTTCTTGTTTGACCCATCCATTCTTTAGGATTAAATTGTTTAATTTCCAATTAGTTTTTAGTCTATCTTTCCATGGACCTTTATTACATATAATTTTTATTGCATCATGACCTGAGAATGATGCATTTAATATTTCTGCCTTTCTGCACTGGATTGTGAGGTTTTTATGCCCTAGTACATGGTCTATTTTTGAGTATGTACCATGTACTGCTGAAAAGAAAGTAAATTCCTTTTTATCCCCATTCAGTTTTCTCCAGAGATCCATCATATCTAGTCTCTCTAAGATTCTATTCACCTCCTTAAATTCTTTCTTGTTTATTTTGGGGTTAGATTTATCAAGTTCAGAAAGGGGGAGATTAAGGTCCCCCACTAGTATAGTTTTGCTATCTATTTCTTCCTCTAATTCCTTTAATTTCTCCTCTAGGAATCTGGATGCTATACCACTAGGTGCATATATATTAAGTAATTATATTGCTTCATTCTTGACGGTGCCTTTTAGCAGGATATAGTTTCCTTCCTTATCTCTTTTAATTAGATCTATTTTTGCTTTTACTTTATCTGAGATAAGTATTGCTACCCTTGCTTTTTTTACTTTAGCTGAGGCATAATAAATTCTACTCCAACCTCTTACCTTTACCCTGTGGGTATCCCTTTGTTTCAAATGTGTTTCTTGTAGACAGCATATTGTAGGATTATGGTTTTTAATCCATTCTGCTATCTGCCTCTGTTTTATGGGAGAGTTCATCCCATTCATATTTCACAGTAATGATGACTATCTGTCTCTTCCCCTCCATCCTATTCCCTCCCCTCTTTATGGTTTTGTTTCTTCCTTCTCCCTTGTCCTCCTTGAAGTTTTCCCTTTTGACCACCCCCTCCCTCAGTGTTCCCACCCAGTGACCCCCCTTCTTGACCTACCCTCTCCCCTTACTACTGTTTCCCTCCCCTCTAGTCCCCCCCTTTAGTCTCCTCCTTTTCAACCCCCCTTACCCTTCCACTACCTATAGAACACAATAAATTTTTATACTTATCAGAGTAAGTTACTCCCCGTTTGACTCCAAACCAATGAGAGTAAATTTCACACAGTACTCCTCTCTCTCCCTCCTTTTCCTCTATTTAATGAATTTATGTGTCTATTCATATTAGAATCTTAAACTTCACTGATTAAGTTGATCCCTCTTTGAACCAGAACCAGTGAGAATAGTGTTTAAATGATGTTTCTCTTCCTCTTTCTTTCCCCTCTTCTATAGTGTGTTTTGATGCCTCTTCAAATGGCATATTTTACCTTTTCCTATCTCATCCTTTCCTTTTTCCCATTACGGTCCCTTTGATCCCCTTAATAGGTTTTTTTTTTAAGTCTTCAGGTTAGTGCATTCATACCCACACCCTATCTAAGTATAACCCTTTTGAAGGTCATGATAATCATAAAAATTTCGATATTGACAGTTATCAGCTCCACATATAGGGATGTGAACATTTTGCTCTTGTTGCATCCCAAGTAATGAGCATGTGTGTGTGAGTGTGGGTGTGTGCACGTATATATGTATGAGTCTGTGTTTCCCTTGTTTACCTTTTTATGTCTTTCTGGATTCTTGTAATTGGAGATCAAATTTTCCATTGAGCTCTGGCTTTTTCATCAGGAAAGACTGGAAGTCCCTTATTTCATTAAACAACCATCTCCTTGCCTGAAAGATTATGCTCAGCTTTGCTGGGTAGTTAATCATTGGTTGTAATCCTAGCTCTCTTGCCCTACGAAACATCAAATTCCAGTCCCTCTGCTCTTTTAATGTAGAAGCTGCTAGGTCCTAAGTGATCCTAACTGTAGTTCCTCGATATTTGAATTGTTTCTTTTTGGCTGCTTGTAGAATTTTTTCTTTAATCTTCTAATTCTGGAATTTGGATACTATATTTCTTGGAGTTTTCAATTTGGGATCTCTTTCAGGAGGAGTCTGGTGAATTCTTTCAATAAACTATTTTATCTTCTGATTCCAGGACCTCAGGACAGTTTTCTTTGACCATCTCTTGGAGGATGTTGTCTAGGCTGCTTTTTTCATCATGGCTTCTGGTAGACCAATAATTCTTAAGTTGTCTTTCCTGGATCTGTTCTCTAGTTGTTTTTCCAGTGAGGTATTTTACATTTTCTTCCAATTTTTCCATCGTCTTGTTTTGTTTGATTGACTCTTGCTCATAGAGTTCTGAGTTTCAATTTGATTGAATCTAATTTTTAGCAAATTATGGTCTTCAGTTAGTTTTTGAAGTTCCTTTCTTAGGGAGGTATTTTCTCCAATTACTTCACTAATTTTACTTTTTAAGGATTTGTTTTCTTCACTGAGACTTTTTTCCAAGTTGGTCACTGCCTCTCTGATTTGGTCTTTAAAATTTTTCTTAAGGGGCGGCTAGGTGGCGCAGTGAATAGAGCGCCGGCCCTGGAATCAGAAGGACCTGAGTTCGGAGCCGGCCTCCGACACTTAATCCACACAAACAAAAACCTAGCCGTGTAACCTTGGGCAAGTTACTTAACCCCAATTGCCCTAAAGGGCGGCTAGGTGGCGCAGTGAGTAAGAGCGCCGGCCTCGGAGTTTGGATGACCCGAGATCAGATCCGGCCTCAGAAAATGAGCACCCACGCATAAATCAAATGACTAGCCGTGTAACCTTGAGCAAGTTACTTAACCCCAATTGCTTTAAAAAAAAAAAAAAAAATTTTTTTCTTAAGCTCCTCCAGGAATGCTATTTGGGTTTGTGACCAGTTCATGTTTCCTTCTGTGGTCTCAGGTGTGGGTAAAGAGTCTATATTGTCCTGTGTATTTGGTTGTTCTTGCCCTACATAGTAGGCTCAAATAGACTTTCTTGCCTTCCCCTTCTCCTTCTCAGCTTCCTTCCTTCCCATTGTGTTTTCCTATTTCTTAATTTCTCAGGCTATGTGCTATGGGCCTCATTGTTGACTTTGAGTGCTGTAGCCTCCTTGCTAAGGCAGGAATGTCACAAGGGAGGATAGATGCATATGAGAAGACTGTGGAGGTGAATCAATTTCTGCCTCTATACCCCTGGGCTATAAGCAGGCTTTTGTTGGTGAGGTGAGGTGGGGCTTGTTGGGACCCCTCCCTCTCTTCTCTTCAGACTCCTGGTTTTCTCAGTTATACCTGTTCTTGGAGACTCCCAAGCCTGGGGCTATTTCCATTAACTTGGGATTTCAATCTGGGTAGGAGACTTATCTTTGGGTTTTCTACTTCATGAGGGAGGGATGGGAGGATTGGAGCAACTAGAATTTACTTTGCCATTCTAGCCCCTGTATTATACAGGCAGGCAGTTTCTAAACTTCCAGGCTGGGAGCCTGCAGGAGAAGCTGCTATCTCTGCTGGGGGCCCAACTCTCTACCTGGCTCCAATGATTCCTCCTATCTTATCCCCTTGTGAGATGATGGCAAGATGACTGTGATTTGTCCTTGGTAAGTCTGTAGGCTGGGGCTTCTCTCTCTGGTGTAGTCTGCATGTTTGCTCTTAAGTATGAGCTATGCAGACCCCACATGCTCTGCTCTAGTCCTGTCCAGACGTACTGGGAAATTTCCTGGGCTGGATTCTACCACTATCCATCTCCAAGTGGATTTTGTCACTCCAGAATCCGTTCTGATACTAACTTTTTAAAAAGTTTTTTGGAGGCAATCAGGATTAAGTGACTTATCCAGGGTTACACAGCTAGTAAGTGTCTGAGGCTGGATTTCAACCCTGGTCCTCCTTACTCCAGGGCCAGAGATCTATCTACTGTGCCACCTAGGTGTCCCAAGATACAGTTTTTTTTTTATGTGTATATCTCCACTAATGCCTGTATGTGGCAGAGACAATAAAATGCTTAACTTCTGCAATTCTTTCCATAATATCTGGTCTATGTAGTTCATAACCTCTTTCTTATTATGTCTCTAAGGATACGGTTTATATTTTAGAATTTTGTTAATTGCAAGTGTTATCCTTCCTCATTCTAGGGAATGTAAATGAATTCATATAGCCTTTGGTAGAATATATATATATATATATATATATATATATATATGCATATGAACATATGCATGGCTATATTCATAGATGAGGCTTTTATTCCCCATCAAGATCTTTGTATATTAAAAGTTTATCCTCTCTGCATCTCCTATGAAATCCGAATTAACATTTCATATGTAGTGAATCACCCAAAGGTGATGGGGGGGAAAGGGGAGAAAGAATAATATCTATGAGTCCTTCTGATTTCTTACTTGAGAGAATAACCGAAAGTCATTCTTCTGGTACTTGCCAGATAATTGTGTAGTATTATGTATCCTGCAAGTGTTAATTGCCCCTTGTTGTTTGCTTTCATCTATGAAACCAGGTGAGAAAAATCTCCCTTTTGTTGCTCAATAATAACAGTGACTCTATAGCACCTGGTATAATATATATGATTCTTCATGTCTTTCTTATTAGCCAACGTTGGGCGAACCAAGGAATATCCCACTTCTATTTTTTCATCCTCAACCAATCACTGCTTTCAAAATTCCCAAAGCATGGCTCTAGAAGTGGAGATAGTACATAGCACTTAGTTCTACCAATCACCATCTGGAACCCCCAAAGGAGGGCAGAAAAACATGTCTGATGAAAGTGAGAGATGCAACATTCCTACAAAAAGAAGAGAGAGAAAGCTGGGAAGCAATCCTCCCTCATTATTAGTGCCTTCCATCTGAAATACTTCCAATTTATACTATACATATCTTAAATATACATAGTTGTTTTCATTCATTCCCCTTTGGAATGTGAGCATCTTGAAAGCAAGAATTCTGTGGGTTTTTTTTTTTTTTGCCTTTCTTTGAATCCTAATCATTTAGCATAGTGCCTAGCACTATAAGAACATTATAAATTTTTGTTGACTTGACTTGACTTTAAGCAATCCAATACCATTGCCCCATTCTAAATTCAGTTTTGGAGACCATAAGTATTCTATCTCCAGTGACTGTAAAGAATAATTTTTAATACATCACCTTCAGACACATAAATCTTGTGTGTAGGTTTCCTTCCCCATCCCACCTCCCTTCCTAGTCACCATACTTGGGTGACAACATGATCACTCATTTGGAAAGGTATTTGCTACCAATGGAAGGAACTGAAATGGGCAGGTCCTGATTCTAAGTACTGCAGTGAAAAGTCTTAATTTATTGACTCATTGTCCTGCACAAAGTAGACACGTAATAACTGTCATATTGCATTGTAACCATAAAGTACTTCTTTTCTTGATTTTTCCTGTTAGTTCTTTGGTATCTGAATTTGAATATTCCAGTCACTTAGTTATCCTGGAGATCTCCTATAGGTACTGCAGGATGTTGGAAAGTACCATCTAACACTCTTCAATGGCAGCTCTTGTCATGGAAGGAAAGGAATAATGAAAATTTACCTCTGTAAGTCTGAGTTGTGGGTCAAAGGATCAGACACTGATGTTGACACAACTACCCTTGCCTACAATTTAGGATTTTCTTTCATGTGTTTGTATGTGTGGGGAATGAATACTGTTGCTAGATCTGGTGTCTTGGGATCTTAATTGGGTCATGCAATAATCTCTTACAGGGAAACAGTGTCTTACTTCTATTATAGTTCTACTTTGTGAGCAAAGATCACATTTCCAATTCCATAGGGCCTCAAGAAATATTTGGGTCATAATTTTAAAATGAGTGAAATTGAAAGATACTATTTAAAATTTTTTAAAGATCACATTTTTTCAAGAAGAAATAGTAAAAATGAATTCCTAAAAAGTATAATATGACTAACCTATACCTAGATTAATTTTCATTAGGCCTAGACAGATTATAGATATAGATGAATATGGATACAGACACAGATACAGAGCATTCAGAGGAGGGCAACCAGAATGGTAAAAGACCTCATATCTGTGACTTTTAAGCTTTAGTTGAGGGAGTTGCAGCTCTTTAGAGGATATGATAGCTTTCTTCAAGTACTTTTAAGGTAGCTATGTGGAAGAGGAGTTGGCTTGTTCTGTTCAGCCATAAAGGATAGATTCATGAGAAAGGTGGGCAGAAGGGTGTTCCAAAGGGACAAATTTAGGTTTGATGTCTAGAAAAACTTCCTGATGAGAAGAGATATCTAAAAAACAGAAAAAGGCTTCCTTGGGAGGTAGTGCATTGACCCTCAGCAAAGGTAATCAAACAAAAGATGAATGGCCACTTGAGTATGTTATATTGGACATTTATTTTTGAATATGAGTTGAACAAGATTACTGCTCCTCTCTTCCAACTTTGAGACTTTGATTCTGAACTGAAAAAGGTTCTGGGGGAAGGAGTGTTTCTGAAAAAATAAAAAACAAAAACCAACCCCCCCCCCCAAAAAAAAACAAAGGCAGCAGAGCAATTCCAAAATACAAAAAATAAGAATTCATCTGGGGGCTAAAGTGGAACCAAAGACCTCTAGTTATGAGGAAAAAGAAGAAAGAAAAAAAAGAAATAGAAATTAGAAATATGCTAGTGTCAAAAGGGCACTGGCTTTGGTGTAAGAGGCCCTGAACTGGAGCTTCATTCCTGCTTCTTACTATCCATGGAATCCCATTTACTTTATCTATAAAACTCAATTTCTGAGATTCCTCCCAAATCCTAAGTAGAGTTCAGACTGGAGTTAGTAATAAGCTAAGTATGGCTGTATAGCCAAAGGCAAGAAGAAAGTCTTAGTAAATTGCTGGACACCTTTGAAAGAGAGAATTGGGTAAAGTGAACCTGCTGTTGAGTTAAACATGCTATTCAGAGAGGGTGCTGTGAGTATCCTGCAGCTCCTGCCAATTAGGAGTGCTGCCAAGTCTTGGCCAGGGTCCAAACTGACTCAAGGGAAGACCTGTTGGCAGTTCTTCATAAACTTTCCTTAGCTTGGTCTCTTCATTTCCTTCTTAAGCACCTGGCGAGTTCTCTGCATCAAAGCAGCTGTACTATCCACAGTCCCTTCTGTCCCAAAGCTCATAGAGAGCAGGAGAGGAGAGATCTTGCTGGAGGCTGTGGCTCTAATCCTAGATACTTGGATTTTTAAATCTTTTTCCATATAAGAGACTGCTCTAATATAGCAGTTTTGCATATACACATTCACACAGACACAGAATACATACATACATATAAATATACACACACACACACACACTCTGTGTGTGTGTGTGTGATATGTACATAGCACAGTTAGGTGGCTCAGTGGCTAGAGTACCCAGCCTGGAGCAGGAAGACAAGTTCAAATATGGCCTCAGACACTTACTAGCTCTAGTCATTTAACCTTTGTCTGTTTCAATTTCCTCAACTATAAAAGGAGGATAATAACAGAGCCTACCTCCTAAAATTGTGGTGAGGATCAAAGGATATAATATTTGTAAAGAGCTTAACACAGTACATAGCACATAGTAAATGCCATATAAATGCTAGCTATTATTATTATATAAAACTACTATATCATAACACATATATGAATATATAGCTGCTATATCACATATAAACATACATATACACACTATTATGTTCATAGGTATATTTAACAATGCACATTTATACATATAATACAAACATATATACATATAGACACATACTATCTATATAATATCAATATGGCATAAGGGATTTTAAATTAGAGGACCTGATTTCAGAATCCTGGTTCTGCTACTTGCTCCCTCTATGATCTTGAACAAAAAGGTTTCCTTTTCTAGGTCTAAATTTTGACATGTCTAAAATGAGGCAGGTTGGACCATATGACCTCTGAAGTCCCTTCTTGCTCTAGGCCTGTGATACTATGATCCTAAGGTTATCTCTTAGTATAATATGTATACAGCAGCTCGGCAGCACAACAGAGTTCTGGGTCTAAAGGCAGGAAGCTATTTTCCTGAGTTCAAATCTGGCCTCAGACACTTACCAGTTGTGTAACCCTGAACCACTTAACTCTGTTTGCCTGTTTCCTCATCTGGAAAATAAACTGGAGAAGGAAACGGCAAACCACTCTAGTATCTTTGATAAGAAACCCTAAATTGGTCATGAGGAGTCAGGCAACTGAAAACAAGTGAACCACCACCACAAGGTTATCTCTAAGGCCTTTTCCAGCTCTGAATCCTATTATCTAGTATATAATATACATGTGTGAAATGCTGGCAAATAGTGAACTTACTTCTTTACTCATTTAATAAACATTTAGTAAGCACTTTCTTTTTGTCATCAGTGTTCCAGGCACTGGGAATACAAAACCAAAACCATCCCTATCCTCAAAGAGCTTACAGTCTATATTAAATGTTTAGTTGAACTCTATAGTTCAATTTCAGCAACCATAATAAAAAAAATCCTCTATGCCTCAGTTTCTTGAGAGAATCTCTAAAAGTTTCTACATAAAGAAGACTTTCCATGTAAACAGTATCATAAAACTATCCTCTAGGGAATTGTTGTTGTCCTTCATTCTTTTTTTTTTTTGCATTTTTGGGGGGCAATTGGGGTTAAGTAACTTGCCCAAGGTCACA
The DNA here is from genome assembly GCA_011680675.1 of Gymnobelideus leadbeateri. Classification (NCBI taxonomy): domain Eukaryota; kingdom Metazoa; phylum Chordata; class Mammalia; order Diprotodontia; family Petauridae; genus Gymnobelideus; species Gymnobelideus leadbeateri. Next base: position 41,164 of record WOXC01004876.1, read on the forward strand.
CGGCTAGGTTTTTTTGTTTGTGTGTGTTAAGTGTCTGAGGTAGGATCCGAACTCAGGTCCTTCTGACTCCAGGACCAACACTCTACTCACTGCGCCACCTAGCCACCCCTGTCCTTCATTCTTAAAGAGGACCAATGACACCAAGAAGGTATTTGTAATGACTTGCAACTTCCAACTTGCAAACAAATGGGATTTAAGTGATGCAGGGCTGTGCAAAGCCATCAGACTTCCTCTCTCCTCCAGAGCCAACTGGCTCTAGTAGCAAGGTATATAGTACAGATCAAGATGATTGGAGATGGCCCTGATGCAGTGGGAAACCTTTGACTTTTTAAGCCAAGGTCTCTCCCAGGTCTGAGTTTGTCTGAGGCAATGCCCATTCAGCTAGGTAAGAAATGAGGTGAAGAATGGCCTCTTTTAGTAAAAAAAAAATCAATATGGGAGGGGAAGACCCTCAGGGTTTCTGGTCAAAACAGGAACAATTTCTATTTACATTCATTCTGAGCCACCAGAGTCCAAACAATGACCAAATGATGAGGCTTGGGCTTGGAACCTATTGTTGGTCAGTCAATGAGAGCCATAGTGATCTTGGTTTAAGGCATAATCCTTAAAAAGGAAATCCAGCCAGTTAATCCCAAAATATCTTGAGAGGTTTCAGTGGTCAAAATTTATATTCCTTTGGGCAGAGTACCTGCAGGTAAGAGTATGATTCCCTATGTGAAAAGAGGGAGAGTAAGGATGGATGGAGAGAAGGAGGGAAGGAAGGAGGGAGGAATGGAGGAAGAGCTGCACTGCCCAACTGGAACAGGTTAGTTGGGTCCCCAGTGGGGCAACTACTACTACTCACAGATTGTAGATTGTTGTTTGTGCTTTATTCTTGAAGAGGATCATGACATCAGGAAGGTAATGTCATGACTTGCAAGGGAATTGGATTTAAGTGAGGCAGGGCTGTGCAAAGTCACCAGCCTCACTCTTTCCTCCTGAGCCATTTGGGTCCAGGGGTAAGAAACTTGTTAATCATCCTCTACATGTCTGCCAAACTAATATTCCTAAAACATATTATATCCCTTCCCTCTCAAAATCAAGGCCCCTAACAGAGAACTCAAACTACTTAGCCTAGAATTTAATGCCCTCTACAATCTAGCTCTCCTAGGCTTTTCCAGTCTTATTGCATCCTGCTTCCCTTCTCACACTTTCCTTTCCAGTAAAACTTTGTAAGAGTTGCTCCTCATACTGAGAATGTACTGCTTTCTTATTTATCCTACTCTCCATAAAAGCTCACTTTAGGGAGAGGATTCTGGGAAGATGGCAGAATAGGTTAGAAAATTCCAAACTCTCAAGATTTTTCCTCACAAAAGAGTTAAAATAGCACCTTAGGGTGAACAAAGTGGGGGTGGAGATAAATAACAACAGGGGCATACCCCAGGGTCTTCCTGGGACAGTGAGAAGATCAGAAGAAAAATCCCATGACTAGGTTTGGTCCTGTGAAGAGTATACACCTTCAGGCTAGATTCCATTTCAACAAAAAGCTGCAAGTCCTGGTGTTAGTTGGTTTGAGAGGCTTCATTGTCCCCAGCTACAGGAACTTTTACCCTTGACAGTGAGGGGGGTTGGGTATTTGAGCCTGGGAAGACTGAGAGAACATCTGTTGGTAAGGAGCACTAGACCAAGCTGGGCTTTGAAAGAGCAGTGGGGGCAAGAAGGAACCAGCACTGTCTCTGGTGAGTGCAGAAGCAGTGGGGCAGAAAACCCCTGGCTGTGGGCACTTATAGGAGGTTGGAAATTTGGTTCCAGGATAGAGGGGAGAACTGAAGATCTGGGGCAAGAGGCACCATTTTTCATACCCCAGGCCCAGAGTTGATTACAAAAATTAAGCTATTACTAAAAACAAAATGTGCAGGCAAAGGAGAAAGAATCCAGCCATAGAAAGCTATTATGGGAATAATGATGACCAGGGTTTATCTTCAGAGGAGGATATTGAAGTAAAGGAGCCCCCAGAAAGTAGTGTTAAATGGTCACCTGTCCAAAAAGAATTTATAGAAGATCTTAAAAAGAGACTTTAAAAATCAAATGACAAAGATGGAGGAAAAACTAAATTAAAAAAAAAATAAGAAAAATCCAAGAAAAACAAGAAAGTTATAAAAGGAAAGTCAATTAGAAGAGGAGATCCAGAATCTTAAGGAAGAAAATGACACCTTGAAAATCAGAATTGGGCAAAGTGAAGTCAGCAAAATTATAAGAGATCAAGAAATAATTAAACAAAAATATGAATAATGAAAAAGAAGATAAAGTGAAACATCTTATAAGTAAAACAACAGATTTGAGAATAGATTAAGAAGAGAAAATATGAAAATAATTGGACTAGCTGAAAGTTATGATAAAAAAATCTTGTTAAAATAATGCAAGAAATAATTAAAGAAAATTGTCCCGAAGCATTAGAACAAGTTGGGAAAGTAGAAATAGAAAAAAAGCCATCAATCACCACTTAGAAGGGATCCTATGAGGAAAACTCATAGGAATATCATTGCCAAATTCTGAAACCCCCAGCTCAAGGATAAAATATTAAAAGCATCAAGATTAAAACAATTTAAATATGATGGCACCCCCAATTAGAATCACACAAGACCTAGAAGCAGAGACATTAAAGGGTTGCAGGTCTTGGAGCAAACAACATATCAAAGAGCAAAAGAACTGGGGCTCTAGCCGAAAATATACCTTGCACAGTCGAGTATTATCTTGAATGAAAAAAAATTGACATTTGATAAACTCTCAGACTTTTGAGACTTTGTTTAAAAAAATTCCTGAACTTAATAGAAGAATCAACATACAGGAACCAAGAAAAATATAAGATACATACCAAAGACTGAGTACAAGGGATTCATAAGGACAGACTGTTTACTTTTTGTATATGTAAAATATAAAATGTTTAGTATTATTAATAACTGGATAGCTCATAAGAAACACTGGGGTAAACCTGAGTTTGACAGGAATTTAAAAAGTAAAACCATTTAGGAACAGCTAAAAAGAGTAATTATTTAATATAAATGAGTTGCAAGAGGAAGAATCTATACAGAGGAAGTAGATGGGGAGGAAGGCTGGTAGTTCTGGCAACCTACTTTCATTGGGAATAGGTTTAAGAGGGAACAATATAGGTATATTTAGAAGAGTATAAAAGTCTTCTGAATTCAGAAGAAATAAAATGGTAAGGGCACAGGGAGCGGGGAGAAGACAAGGGAGGGATCTTTAGAGGGGAAGTTGAGGGAACAGGTAAAAGGGGGGTACAGAAGGATGTTTAGATTTATGGGAATGGAAGGATAAGGGAAGGATCTTTGGGGGGGTAGGCAAGTAATAGGACAAGGAAGTGAGTTGGAGTAAAGTACAGGAGGCAGGAAGGATAGGAAATAAGAGATACGCACAAACATTAAAACAGAGATCAAGCGTAGAATAGGTTTGGGAAAGTATATGTCTATATATGTATGTATATATGTATATGTGTATGTTTACATATATAGCCATAGAGAAACATATCTAAACTTTATTGTGGCCTTCTAGGGGGTGGGGAGAGGGAAAAAAAGAACAAAGTAAAAATCTGTACCACAGAGAACAAAAGAAAACTCACAAGGAAGCAAAGATGGATAATTCTGAACATAATGTGTATTATTTATCATACAAGCTTTCTTGAAAATTTATTGTTACTCATTTTGAATCTTCTTTTATGTTCTGCTATTCACATGGCATGCTTTTTTCCCTTACTTCATATTTAAGTTCCAATATTTAAGTTTATGATATGTTTTTGTTTCTGTTCTCTATTCTGTATTTGTGTTCTGGTCTTTCAGTCCAGAATAAAATAAAAAAAAAAACCTCACTCTTCCTATATGATGCTTTTTTGAAAAAAATATTCCCCCTTATTAGTATTCTCTTCCTCTCAAAATTATTTTCTGTTACTTTTCACATATTTTGTATTTATTTAAATGAATATATGGCATATCTCTTCTAGTAAAATACAGTTATTCCTTCCACATGATGGAGGTTAATGGTGTGGCACCCCCATAATCTGGAAAACCTGTGTAAAAATTTTTGGCTCTCTCTTCAGACCAGAGAAATCTGAATTATTATGGTATTATAAGACAAAATATGTTGATATTATACAATACTATACATATATTTTGTGCATTTCTGAGTTTCTAAAGTTTTTCTGTGTCATCTTCTGGCCTTTGCATGTTGTCTGCAGCTTCCACAAAACTGCACTAAATTCCCACTTAATTTCTTATGTCGTCCTGGGATATATTGAAATTGCAATGAGTAAAGTCATGATATGGAGGGGATAACTGTATAAGCTTCTTTAGGACAAAGACCACTCGGGTTTTCTGTTTATAGTCCCAGAATTTGGCACAGTGTCATGAATATAGAAGTGGTTGTTGAGTTGAAAGCAACTGAATCCTCTCCAACGTTATAAGGTAGCCTAGTGGGAGTGAATTAGGATAATCTGGGAGAGAATACAAATTTGATCTGAAAATAGACGTAAAACTTGTAACAACTTCTTTTTGGGAACAGGTATTACTTGTTATTTATAAATGCTCCTGTTTGAAAAGGTTTGTGGGAAACACAAATGGGGAAGAATCTCAATTCAAAAAATATTTAGCATTGTGGTAGGTGCTAAGGAGACTGATATAAAATGGTAAATCTCTCCTTGTCAGCTCAAACCTAAAGCAAGTACACTTACTCTAATGTGTTCGATGATGGAATAGTGTGGTGAATTTGTAGATGGCTCAGAATAGTATGAATGAATATACCCTCTAAGAAAATATTAAAGGAACTGAGATTACTTAGGCTCAGAAACGGAAGACTGACAGAAAACAACAGACAACCATAGATAGCGGGCTGGCCTCAGAGCAAGGAATGTGGGCTCAAGTACAGACTGATGCTATTGGCTGTGTGATATAGGGTAAGACACTTAACCTCAGTGCTTTAGGCAACTCTCTAAAGCTATGAATAGCAGAGAAGGTGCCAGCCTGCATTGGTAGAGGAAATATCCTCACTGGACACTGACCAACATTGATGAAACTATCCTTGTTTATAAAATGTTCTCTCTTTTACAAGGAGCAGAAAAAAGAGGAGGGCTTAGGTTTATAGGTTTAGGGGGTTATTTAGTTCAATTTCATTTTACGGTTGAGGAAACTGAAGTTTGCAAACTTTCCCATGGTCACACGCAATATGTAGCAGAAATGGGAATCCAATCCACATTCTTTGCCTCCAAACATAGCATTCCTAATGCTATACTTCTTAAACAACAATAATGAGGAATTTGTATTTCAATCATGGAAGAATTTTTGGGCAAGCAAGTTATTTCACTGGAGAGACATTTATGGATTTTAAAAAGTAAATCTATGCTGGTCAGTGGATTAGATGATGTCTTCAAGGCCCAAATAAGGGTCTGAGTTTTGCTCTAAGACCATAGTATAACTGTCAAGACAGGTCAGGAAGCTATCTGAGCACCTCTGTCATCTAATACCACTCACTTAAATTATGGCATAGCTTTAAAACTTCATTAATTGCCACTTCCCTAGTAAGGATTTTCATTTTGCCAAAACAGTGTTTATGTTCAATAAATCCTTTAATTTCATATCCTACCCCTGCTGGCAGGAGAATATAACTGGAAAAAACAACCCAACAACAACATGGTGCAGAGGCAACAGGAAGGCAGCGAGGTGTGGAGTGCTACACTTAGAATCAGGACTGAGTTCAAATCCAGCCTCAGGCATTTACTAGCTGTGTGACCCTAGGAAAATTACTTAACTTCTAGGTCTGCTTCAGTTTCCTCATCTGTAAAATGGGGATAATAATAGCCTCTACCTCCCAGGGTTGTTGTAAGGATCAAATGAGATAATTGTAAAGTGCTTAACACACTGTCTGGTGCACAGCAAGTACTGTATAAATGTTAGCTATTAGCTATTATTAAAACTTAGTTAATATATGTTCCACAGGGATCTTTAAGTACAGTTTGGTGGCCCCTGTTTCTACTTGGGCTTGATTTCACGGGTGTATGGGATAGATTGTACAGGTGAGAAATGTAGGGCAAGGAGGCCAATTAAGAGGTGATTGTAGTAATCCATGTGAGAAATAATAAGGATGGTGCCTGTGTGAATAGGGATTAGGGGATGGATGTGAAAGACATTGTGGAGGCAGAACCACCAAGACTATTTAGCCATTGATTGATTGGTAGAATGAGGAAGAGGGGGAAGTCTAGGGTGACTCTAAGGACATAAAGCTGGAATTTGGAGTCCACAAAAATAGGGAAATTCAACTGATTCCATATGGCTGTGAGTCCTGAAACACCTCTGAGGACTCAGAATTTCAGGTGGTCCAAAAGGCATGGAGAAATGGACAGTGGATAGAAATAAACTACACTCAATGCTTTCCATTCAAGAAGTAGAAGATATCATGGAGTAATTGTATAATCAGAAAAGGAGGTGGGCTGGTGATGTGGAGAGAGCAAGGCATAACAGATAAGGCTATGTTGGGGATGTATTAGTACTCAGAACAATTTAGTACAAAGTAGTACTCAGAACCCAGAGGAAGGCACCAAGCAAGTCAGGTAAATTCTTTCTCAGAGGATTTTTGGGAGGACATGATCACAAATATAACAAGTAACTCTGGCACTTAGGGAAAGTGACAAAACATGTTCTGTGGAAGCAGCACTGAAATACATCATCAAATCAATTTTTAAAGGCAAATGTAATTGTTGAAATGGGGTGAGGGAGATGGAAAGCGAGGTGGGGCTGGACCCAGGATGGCTCACCTGGTGTGTAGCCTAATGGAGAGGAAGCCATGTCATCTGGTAGCTTTTTATTTTAACTAATCACTCTCATTAACTAGGCCCTCAGTTCATACTCTTTATGTAGCCAGTACCCTCAAAATTTTGGTTCTCTGGGGTGAAGAGTTAGTTCTACCTGATTAATTTATAACAAAAATCACTACAGAATGGGTTTTGAAAGAAATATCCACTGAGGAAATCAGGGGTCCACAGAAACATTGACTTATTAGCCATCAAAAGGTGTTAGCACATCACAGTACTCTGCCTGGCAAAAACTAACTGGCAAAATGATAAGAATGGGAAGAAGCTAGACCTGTGATTTCATTATATTCTTCATTAAAGAAATTCCTTCGGGGTGGCTGAGTGGCGAAGTGAATGGAGCACTGGCCAAGTCAGGAGGACCTGAGTTCGAGTCTGGCCTCAGACACAACACAAAACTAGCTGTGTGACCTTGGGCAAGTCACTTAACCCCAGCTGCCCTACCTTCCCCCCTCCAAAAAGCAAAAAAAAAAAAAAAAATCCTTCTACCAGTACAGGTAGGCACTTGTCTCTGCAACTTTCATTCTTTTAGGGAACTCTCAGTGAGAAAATTCCCTCTGCCAATGCAAAATATTTGATAACTTATACTATAAGAAAGTTACCAGAATCACTGAGAACCCCGGGGTCACTTGCCCAGGCTATGCAGGCTATATGTATCAGAAGGGCTGGAATGGAGGTCTTGCAGACTGCAAACCCAGTTCTCTCTCCATAGGAGACAGATTCTATACATAATAAATACCATTTGTTTTTGCCTATATTTGGGTTTACTCTTTTCAAGAGCAATCCTTACTATGAATTTTTAAAGCTGTCACATATCTTTTAATATACAAAAAGCTCCTAACTAACCAAAATAAATCCAAATTCACTTTTAAGCTTGTTAGACTAAGACTTAGTATTGAACTCCAGTTAAGCTTAAATTACTTAAACAAAATTTTAAAAATTTACACTAACACCTAACTTTCTAAATGGATGGGTGAAAAAAAAATTATTAGACTAAACTATGGCTGAGTATTGATGCCAAGCAAACCAACAGATTAATGGAGAGGAAAAATCAGTTTACTGAAAAAAGCAATCTAACTTGTCATTTAAGGCTATGTAGTCTAAACAGTAGTGAATAAAATTTGTACTTTTCAAAAAGCTGATTAAAATCAAGATACAGTTTGTTATTTCAAGATAATATTTAGTTTCCAAATTAAATTATAATGGAGATTAAGTAGCTTAGAATACTATTCACTTCTTACTTCTAACTAACTAATTTTCTTCTGAAGCAGTTGCCTTAACGTGATGGCACATGATCATGTTGCTCTTATTATATATTTATAATGTATTGTCTATGTAAAACTCTGGTCAAATACAGTGGTTAGTGTTGGTACCCAGCTCTCAGAGTTAATAATGGTCATGATCATCCTTTCTGTTAATGGTAAACTATTAATATGAAATGTCTTTTTTAGAAGGGAATTTAGATATTATTAGAGTCTGTCGTATCAAAACCAAAATATATCAATAAATTTAACATAATAATGTAAATTAAATAGGCACAGATCAATAAAAATAGACATACACGTAAATGGGAGTCAACTAAAAACACAGACCCCATCAGCTTGCTTGAATGTTGTGACTCCCCCACGTGGAGAAGCTGAGAGGCCTGCTTCCTGAAAGATCATTATGATGTGCAAAAGAAGTGTCTTGGAGAGACCATGGAGCATACTTAACATTCTGTAACTTGTTTTCGTCTGCTAATCACATAGTTGAGATGAGGCTCTTTGATTGTCTATGGAGAATTTAAAAAAGGCATCTCAGCTTCAGCTACTTTTTCTTGGCCCCATTCACTCTCTTCACTGCATTTGGTGACTTCACTCATAGCATCTGGCTAGAGATTATGATGTACAGGTAAAGGTCTTTGGAGCTTCTTCCTTTCTGGGACCAATGGCTCTGAGAAACCAGCCTTGATCCTTAGCCTTTTCATTTGTTCATTTCCATTTTGGATGAAGGAAGGGGTGTCTTTGACCTTGAGAGTTTCAAAGGTTAGGAGAGGGAGCAACAGGAATCCAAGAGTCACAATCAAGGCTCAGTTCTGTAGCCAATGAAATATTGATCCCCCAAGCAGCAAGGAGCAATTTTTGGAAACTATCTTTAGAACCCCAGTCCAGCAGAAGAATTCACCTGGCAGTCAAGCCATATCCAGACATGAACTTGGTGGGACCAATGGTATGTAGGACTTGAACTGTTATGTGTCTAATCTTTTCCCCCATTCCCCTCATACCCCAACTGCACTGAGAAGCTCTAGGGGAAATTATATCCTCAGGTGTTGAAGGGGGTGTTTATTTCCTCTTGCTTTATCTTTGTAAAATCTAATTGATGTTAAGTGGTTAAGTGAAACTGGGGTTCTAGTAAGAGGCTTCTAAAAATGGAGGGAACACAGCTGGGTAGCTTAAGCAAATGGCAATAGAGAACAGAAGCCCACAAATCTCTTGGGGTTCTAAGGTACCTTGGAGGTGTAGCCTGTCTGGCTATAGAATAGAAACTGGAGCTTCCACATTAAATACATACACACATTAAGAAATGCATTCATAAAATGTAAAATATATGTATACAATAGAACCTTCCCAACAAATGCTCTCTGATGTCAATGTGTGTAAATATACACATATAATCATATACAATATATAATTACATATATCATACACACGTGTATGCACATGCATATATTTATATTTGTGTATATATTTTTCTTTCTATATATTAACACCATGGAAAACATGGTCCAGACAAAAACTGCTAGTTTAACGTTCAGACTGACCTGGTCTAATGTTGCAGTTATCATGATTAACCATTATAAATGCCAGCAATGCTTTTCATATTGTCCAAAGCATAATTTTTTTAACTTAAACTTTAAAATCAACTAACATTTTGCAATTTCTGATAATAGGTGTGTTTGTGGTAAAGAGAGAAAAATCCCATAATTTTTAATTTAACCTTCAATCAAAATTGTGCCAGTCAATATACATTTATTATGTGCCAGGCACTATGTTAACTGCTGGGGATACAAAGAAAGGCAAAAGGCAATCCTTGTCCTTGAGAATCTCACAATCTAATGTGACCGAATTTAACGTAACCAAAGTTAAAAGATTTCCACACTAATCTAACCATTTAATTGTGTTTCATGAGGGCAATCCAAGCAAATCCAAACAAAGAACCAGTGCTGTTCTCACACTGGCTTCAAGCTGTTTGTATTGCCTGGACCACAAAGTAGTTAACAAGCATACCAAGCATACTAGAGACAGATAGACAGGTACACTGGGTAGAATACTGGACCTGGAGATAGGAAGACCTAGGTACAAATCCATCCTTAGACAGTTACTAGCTGTATGACCCTGGGCAACTCACTTAGCCTCTGACTGTTTCAGTTTCTTCATCTGTCAAGTGAAAATAATAATAATAGCACCTACTTCCCAGGGTTGGCATGAAGACAATAGGAGATATTTGTAAAGTGCTTTACAAACCTAAAAGACTTTGTACATGCTATAATATTAATATGATAATATTATATGAGCACTAGAAATAGTAAGACACTGAATGGCAAGTATTAAATATATGCTTATTTATTATTATTATTATTATTATTATACACAACATCTGCTGGGTATTGTGGTAAGTCCTGGGATACAAAGAGAGATAAAAACAGTTCCTCTCCTTATGGTGTATATTCCAATAAGAGACAACATGAAAATAACTATATCCATGTAAGATATATGTGTGTGCGTATGTATATATGCAATGGATGAAAAGAAATCTGAAGAGGTTATGGCACTAGAATTTGAAGGGGATCAGATAAAGCCTCCTGAAGAAGTAAGAATTAAGTTGAGTCTTGAAGGAAACCAGGGAAACTTAGACAAAAGGAAAAGAAAGAGCATTCCAGGCGTGACAGCTGGTACAGAAAGACAGGAGAGGTGGTGTCACATGTGAGGAATGGCAAGTAGACCACTGGATTGTCCAGTGTGTGGAGGGGAAAGGATGAAGAAGACTGGAAGGATTGGAAAGAGCCAGATTGTGAAGAGTTTTACATACCAAACAGAGGGCTTCATATTTGATTCTGGAGATAACAAAGAAATACAGGAATAATTTGTGGTGGTGTAATGGAAATGCAAATTTAAAGATCTTCCCTGCCCCTAGTTTAAGTGCACCTGGAGCCTGTGGTGGGAGGCTTGTTTTTCAGGAAAGCCCACACCTTGATACTTTGTGATTGGGCAGCGGGTCCAGAAGGTTGTTACATCCTCTGAGCCAGGAGAAGGCTATATAAACCCTGAGGAGAGGCTTTGCTTTGGGGCTCACTTTGAGAAGTGTTGTGTGATTTGACCAGATGAGACTCTGGGAAGCCGTTGTTGAGAGCCCCCCGGCTTTGAAAACCCAGATGTTGATGCTTCCCTCTCTGGTAACTGTGATTTGGTATTGATATAATGGTAGGACAGTTTGGAAGCCTGTCTGTTTGATATGTAAGTTCTGTAACTCTGAAGTTTGGGGTGCTGACCTTTTTCCCCTGAACTAGGTAATGTATGTTTGTTTGATTAAAGTGAGCTTGTTAACCCATTTTGAGTTGCTTTCCTTTTGAAAAGCAGATCTAAGAACCTGTGTTGGCAGTCACCCTGGGGATATTGGGGTGCTTGCTGCTACAGGTGGGGGGTGGCAGTTCTGATTTATACCCTAAGAAAGTCACTTTGGCAGCTGAATGGAGGATGGATTGGAGTGGAGAGACTAAAGACAGAGACCAATCAGAAGGCTATTGCAATAGTCCAGGTGAAATATGATGAGGGTCTGTACTAAGTGGTGGCGGTTTGAGTGAAAAGAAGGGGAAAATGTTGTGATCCCAGAAATGATAATATTTGGCAACAGATTACATGTGTGCAGGGAGTATGAGTGACAAGTCAAGGATGATATTGAAGAGGCTGGGTGACTGGGAGGATGGTAGAAGCTGGGAAAAGCAGTGGAAGTGAACTTAGGGATGGGGTGAGTTATCAGGAGATCTGTTTTGTATTTATAAGAAGTTCCCCATAAGGCTTTAGCAGAAGCTGACTTTCCAGAACCAGGAAGAATTGTGAAAAAGGGGAGGCTAGAGCTGGAGCTCAGAGGTTGTTTGTTAAGTCCAGGATGGAAGTTTAAGTCCAGAGATGGAAGATGGGAGAGGTTCGGAAGGCCCTACTCCACCTTGCCTTAGGGTGATTAGTTTCAATTTAGTCATTTCAATTTACTTCCCTTCTCCTTTGAGAATCATGTGTAAAAGAGTGACTGGGACAAAAGGAAGAGATCTGTATATGCCAGGGCAATCAAGCTCCTGGTCTTGCTAGTTTCTTCACATACAATTGAGCTATTCAAACCTGAGACCTTTCCTGGAGCAGGGAATGACTATTTTGCATCTGAAGATACATTCCAGTGCCTTTGCTAAAAGCCTTTACTGAATTCTCACTAGGCCACCTTTAGTTTGAGATACTTATGAAGGTAAAGAGTTCAAGATATCTCCAAAGACAGTTGGTGATGCTTGCCTATAGCTCATAAGGGAGACTGGGGCTAGATGATTAAGGATCTAGATTAAGGAATCATCTGTATGGAGATGAAAATTGAACTCATGAGAGCCAATGAGATCAACCAAGTGAAATAATATAGAGGAAGGAAATAAGTGTCAATTAAGTGAATACTATTTGTCAAGCATTGTGTTAAATGCTATATAAATATGAACTCATTTGCTTTTTACTGCAGCCCTGGGAGGTAGGTGCTATGATTATCTCTATTTTACAGTTAAGGAAACTGAGGCATATAGAGATTAAGTGACTATTGCAGGGTTACTCAGCTGTAGGTGTCTGAGGCAGTCTTTGAATTTGGGTCATCCTGATTGCTGTCATTCTGCTCTGTTCACTGTGTCACCTATCTGGTTCTTCTCTACACTGAAGGGAACCAGAAGAGATGGGGGATACCCATAGTTGGTAGGTGTGATATGGTTTATGAAAAGGCAATTTACTCTTGTATCCCCTTTAATTTTCCTTCCTCTTATTTATTTTATTTTCAAATCAGAATTGCTTATCTGTTTTTACTGTGCTTGCTTTTCAATCTGGAGCTTTCTAGAGAGAAAGGACCACAGATTTCTAAGGAATTTGACCATTTTGAATGTATACCTGGAGTCTCACAAGGAGTTGCTATCAAACCCAGACCAGTCCATTTATGTCCATGCATATGCACAAGAAATAACTATTTGGCATCAGAATTTATGTTTCACATATACATGACAGGGTCTATTACATATAGTCTTATAATAATAAAAGTGTTATTTCCTGGGGCAAAGACTAGGTCTTAAAGGAATTCCCTGATCTCAGGGATGGGGAACCTGATGCCTCAAGGCCACATGTGGCCCACTAGGTCCTCAAGTACAACTCTTTGACTGAATCCAAACTTCACAGAACAAGTCCCCTTAATAAAAGGAATTTGTTCTGTAAAACTTGGACTCAGTCAAGAGGTTGTACCCCAAGACCTAGAAGGCCACTTATAGCCTCAATGCCCCAGGCTCCCCATTCCTGCCTTATCTCAATCGGCCTCAAGGCCCTCCCTGATGCAATCCGTCCTTCATTTGGTAAGCAAAGTGATTTCCCTAAAGAACTGGAGAATCATATTACCCTTCACTCAATAAACCTCAATGTTTCCCTATCACCTCCAGGATGAAATATAAAAAATCCTGTTTGGTATTCAAAGTCCAACACACACACACACACACACACACACACATACACCCCCACTTTCCAGTCTTTCTCACCACCAGGAACACTGGCTTTCTTACTGTTCCTCAAACAAAACACCCCATCTCTCCACTCCAGATATTTTCTCTGGTTTCTCCTATGGGTGGAATACTTTCCCTCCTCATCTTTACCTCCTGGCCTTCCTGGCTTCTTTTATCTATCTATCTATCTATCTATCTATCTATCTATCTATCTATCTATCTATCTATCTATCTATCGTCTATCTTTCCTGGCTTCTTTCCAGTCCCAATTAAAATATCATCTTCTACAGGAAGACTTTGCCAGACCTCTTAATCCTAGTGTCTTTGTTTTTTGCTTTATAGTTTTCCTTCATATAGTTTATTTATACATACTTGTTTGTTGTCTCCTCTATTAGAGACTGTGAGCCCTCTGAGCAGGGATTGTCTTTTGCCTCTTTTTGTACTCCCAGTGCTTAGCACAATGCCTGGCACATAGTAGGCTCTTAATAAATGTTTACTGACTGACTCTCTCTTACCTCTATGATCATTATAACTGCACAGGCCACATTAATCCAGGGCAAAGAACTAGGTACATATTTTCTATCACCAGCTGAAATAGATTCAATCTTGTTGACAGTGTGCCAAAAGGTTTATTCAAATTACTCCCAAGATAAAATTTCCTATGTTGCATGATCAAATATCTTACCAGGCAGAGTATATGTCAAACAGTATATGCATGTATATGTATATCTACATACATACACACATACAGACAACATGTGTATATATACACACACATATATATTTGTAGTACCATGCATAAAGTTTTTTGCTAAGTTATAATGCAAGTATAAGTTCTGTTGATCCCTCCTTACATGAAACATTCAGTTCTGTGGTTAAAATATCAAGATTTAAAAGAATGTGTTTACATCTCAATGGCTATGATTAATAGAAGTGATAACATGTGAATCCTGGTTTGCAGACTAGTTCTTTGGCTTTTTTTTGGACTATGTCAAGGTGAGGGAAGACTTCTTTCCTTCTCTTAGCATTGCTAAGTTCAAGGCAAAGCTTATTTTAGATGATGTTTGAGCCTGTTTGAGAAAATGCCATCTCAAGTTGCTGCCATGACAGGGGGTGCTAGCTGTGTGATAGTATTACAAAGGTCTGTTTCCCAAGCCAGCCTACATCCTCTATAGCAAAATTTTTTCACTGATAATCAAACTGACCATGTCCATATAGAGCCTGGTCAGCAGGCTTCCTAGGCATGCATTATGTTCTGCTGATATCCCACTAATCAATGCACAATATATTTAAAGAAAAGAATAAGCATCATTTTACATACCTTCGATGAGAAGCATAATTGCCAGTAATATGTCCAGAGCCATCACAACCGGGGGTGGGACACCTATAATTAAAATTGTAAATAGAATCATTTACTTGGAAAAAATAAAAATGTTCAAACAATTAAGTTCTAAAAAAGCACCTTCCTTGCTGAGTTCTCAAAAACCTGTTCTGCTAATGTCTCACATATCTCTGTAAAGACAGTACCTGATTGAACCAAAGTCTTGAAGTCTAACTCAATAAAAATGAAGAACAGCTCCCAAATACAAAACTTGGGGTAAATTCCTCTACCCAGGATGCTATTATAGTTCCGAATAGGAATGTGCAGGAGAGAGTATTCTGCAGTTCTCTAAGCACAGAACAATTTTATTTCTCTTAGGTCATCAAACTATCTGATTTTGAACAACAATAAACAAGAGCCCCAAACATAGCCAAATCCCCTTGTGGATACTCTCAGAAGCAGTGTGACACAGTGAATAGAAAGCAAGACGAGTCAGGACCTGGTTCAAGTCCCGTCTCCGGTTGTTACTAGTGCTACAATACCTTAGTGTCCACTCTCTAAGACTATAAGTCAGTCTATTACAAAAGAGCTGCAGATCTACATCCAGATATCTGGAGGGAGTTTACATACTGGGAGAGTCCAACTGAAGAAATCACAGATTCTAACCATGCCATAGTCTCTTTAATTCAGTAGAATGCAGTTCTAATAGGGTTTGTGTCCCTATGCAGAATTGGGCATGTCAGGGTCAAATCTTGACCCTGGCATAACAACAATATGGCCTCTTACATTAAAAGCTTCATGTAATAGCTTGTAAAGGAGCTATTACTCTTGTCCCTAATACTCAGTATTATAAAGGAATCTAGTTGTACTTAATCTAACATTTGGTTACCATGAAAACCAACACAAGGGGCCCTAAGGTGTTCTGTGACTAAAGGAACAAAAACTTTATCTTCTCTCAGGCCCTCTCTCTGGACATAGACCAATTTGACTTCTGGTTCCTTGAACATGGCATTCCAGTTCCCAGGCTGTGTCTCTGCCCAGGCTCTTACCCATGCCTAGAATGCTCTGCCCTCTTTTAATTACTTTGCCTTCCTTAAAGATTCAGCTCAAATTCCAACGTTTATATAGTGGGATTTGAAGAGCTACCTTTTGGATTATCTTCCAGATATGCTGTATTGCCATACTTAGCTAGTGACATGTTGCGTCTGCCATCAAAATGTATGGTATTTGAAAGCAAGGACTATTTTGGTTTTGCCTTTCCTTGGACCCCAGAACTTAGCCTGTATTGTAATAAATGCTTGTTTACTGAGTGATTAACTGGCTTAAGGAAAGAATGTTAAGTTCTTTGTGGGTAGGGCTGGGTTTTGTTTTTTTTTTGTCTATGTATTGCCAGGTCTATTCCAGTACCTTGCACGTAGCAAGGACTTAGTAAATGTTGAATGTAATGTAATTGAATTACTTGGTTTTGTTTTTCTGATTGACCAGTTGTGTCCACCAAAATGGTTTGTGATTTCAATTTTGGTTAAAATATTTAACGAAGCTACTCTATTATAATATTTGTCATCTAAAAAAAACATTTAGAGCATACTCTCCCACACAAATGATGTCATTTTTGGAGCCAGCAATCAAAACCCCAAGACCAAGGTTTTTGTTTGTTTTTTATAACTGCCATGAGTAATCTAATGATTTACAGGTTGTCTCCCTGACAATAAGTTAGCAATACAACAGTCTCACAATAGTCACCATGAAACATATAGAGACCAGGTGTTTCAGTAAAAGATGGTATTTTTCCCTACTTTCACTTCTGTCCCTAAATGACAGTGATACTAAGCAATATCACCACCTAGTGGTGAAAGTGTAACTTAGCATTTTCCCTAGGCAAGCCACCTGCTGAGCACCTGCTTTTATCACAAAAGTAAATGTATGTATATATTTGTGTGTGTCTCTCTCTGTCTCTCTGTCTTTCTGTCTCTCTGTCTATATATATATATATATATATATATATATATATATATATATATATGTATGTATGTATGTATATGTACATATACATATGTATACTTTGTTGATTTAAAAATATTTAATTATCTTTGTACAGATTATGAGAGCTTTGTATTGACTTTCTGAATAGAAAGGCCCACTTGATAGCAAATATTGAGAACAAGCCAGTAGAAATAACAGCTTGAGGCTTTGATGGCTAGGAACCTAATTTCTCAAGATGAGAGGGTAACTTTCAATGAGAAAAATAGAAAGTAAATGAAATGCAGACCAATTTTAGTTACACAAATGCCATGTTTTGACATAGGGATGTGTGAAGCCTGTTGTAATTTTAAACTGCTTTATGTCATGTTCAGTCTCAAGTAAGGGAATGAAATCGTAGATCTCACAGAAAACTTGTCATATTATCGTGAAGATTTGAGCTTAGTTAAGGGCCAGCCCCCAGAGTAAGGGTAACAAACAGCTGAGTGGAAATGATTTCCCCAGGCAGTCTTCTGGGAGCCAGTAATAGTCAAATGAGAAATGGGTTTCATATAAATACATTTTTATATCAAGTGGGGAACAGGTTAAGAGTGATCCAAAAATAAAGGCAGGGAAGAAGAAAAAGCAAACAGGGATTTAAAAAAATAGTAATATGCACATCAGTGAGAGAATATTTTAAAATGGTCATAAAGGATTAGTTTGAACACTCAGCTAAGGTTAGGTACACATAAACACATACACACAAACATAGATTTTGAAAAAAAAGCTTAGTAGCCTATTTTCAAAATAGTTTATTTGGTAGAATTCAACTGGTCACTCTCCCTCCCACTACCCATATTTATTGGAGGGTATAAGCATAGCCTCCACAGATGTGGGTTGCTCTCCCTAGAGAGTAATCACCTACAAACACGTGGCCCTCAGAAGAGGAAAAGCTGTAGCTAATCCAAGTCATCATTCCTTAGCAGAAATTGTGACCTTATAAAAGTTTCGCTCTGAGAATTTACTAAAAAGGGGGGAACTATTTCTTAGCAACTAATCATTTATATTTGACGTTATTAAAAAAATATTCCCTTTAGCTCTTCCAAATTAAAATACTTATTGCAAATCTATTCATTTTAATATGAGCAAAAAGATCTTCAGAAATACTCACTGGATTTTCCCACTGCTATTTACGGGTGTTTGTAATATAATACAATGCAGGGGTTATTTTGTAATATAAGTTATTATATTATAATATCTACTACATGATGCCATATTTTGCTTATACAATATACCAATACGTTATCATATTTTAATGGAGTTATAATATAGAACATATATAGTTATTTTTAGAGCAAATGAATGGGTAGAGAGAGATTCCTCACCAGGACTATTCTATATCCAAAGTTTGGACTAAGCATGTATTTATTGGTTGGATTCTGTACTCTCAATGCCCATGCAGAATAGCATAATCTTGCTGAGTTGCCTAGCAGGGCCAGGAGGTATTGACCCATGCAAAGAATCCATTCCCTCTTTCTTAGAATGCAGGTATATGCTCCCCATTCACATCTGCCTGTTAAAATGTCTAGCTTCATCCAGTGCTTTATTCAAACATTACCTTCTCTAAATGAAGCCTTTTCTGATCCCCCAGCCCAGAGTGCCTTCCCTGTGAAGAAATCTATTTCTTTATATCCCAGAAGTGCTTAATAATGCTTATTGACTGACTGACATAAGCAGCAGGGCGTGTTCAGTCCTCTGTGACCAAGGATGCTGTTTTTCATCTCTGTATTAGCAGTGCCCACCCTAGTATGGTGTTAAGAACAAGTGCTTAGTAAAGGCTTGCTCCATGTAATACAACTGAATGACCTGTTTTTATGTTCACAATTAGTTATATAGGTTGTCTCCACTTAATTTGCTATACATGTGGTCTCTACTGCCAGCTAGAAGACTGTAAACCCTTTAAGGTCACAGACTATGAACCTTCTGTATTTTTATCCATAGCATCTGGACTATTGCTCAGCATCTTTACCAGACCTGCTGTCTCACTGTTTAAGGGATCTTCTGGTGAGGAAATACCAATGTACATCAGCACATGGAAGCAGTGAGTAAATGCAGGTGTTTGCTTATGGTCACATGTAACCAGTATGTCTCAGAGTTAGAACTCGAATTCAGGTTATCCTGATTTCAAAGCTGATCCTTGCTCTAGTGTATTACGCTGATTCTTGTGTATGAGTGTGCGTGCATACATACATAAATATATATGCACAAGTATATGCACACACACACACATATATATATATACACAGAAACTATATATCAAATATAGTTATATAATAATGTATAATGTAATTTATATAATTTATAACTATATATGGGTAGGTAGGTGGCACAACAGATAGAGCACTAGGCCTGGAGTCAGGAAGACTCATCTTTTTGAGTTCAAATTCAGCCTTAGACACTTACTAGCTATGTGACCTTGAGCAAGTCACTTCACCCTGTTTATCTCAGTTTCCTCTTCTGTAAAATGAGCTAGAGAAGGAAATGGCAAACCCACTTCAGTTCTCTGTCAAGAAAACCCCAAATAGAGTCATAAAGAGTTAGACATAACTGAGAACGACTGAAATAACAAATAACTACATATACATATATGTATATATATATATATACACCATATAATTTATAACTATTATGAATTAAAGTCCCTTTCCTATTAAGATTTTAAAGTACTCTTCATAAGCTTGAATGTTATTTGTCAAAACATCTTTTCCTTGCAAAAAACCCCAGAAAAAACAAGTAACTGAAGCTTCTCCCCATGTACTTACAAACACACAAACTCAACTTGGCTCATCTCCCCAGAATTCTATATGTAGCAATCTGGAAGTTTATGATGTTCCTGAGGATTCCATTATCCCTGCTGACTTTCTTTAGAATAAAGGCATTTTGGGTTTGTTTTTCTAATCATGATTGGAACTAACCCAGTGTGAACTAGACCTCCCTCATGCTGTTGATGCTACAGTTAGCACACTGAAAAACAAACCCAAAAAGGCATGTGAAAATCTGCATTTGCATGAACACTCAGTGGTTACAGTGGAGTGCCAGGGACACTGAAAGATCTCTGCTGTTCTGTACATTTGCTCCTAGTCTCAGTCAGAACCAGGGAACATTGATTTCTAAGGATCAGTAATCTATCTTTAGCATCTTCTAATAGTGTGGTGCAGTAGAAACAGGAGCCAGAGCTACTAAGTTAGAACCCTGGCCCTCATCACTTCTTGCCTGCTTGCCTCAAGTCTCTTCCTTCTCCAATCTATTCTCCACAAAACTACTAATGTGATTTTGCTAAAGCATAGGTCTGACATGCTCTTCTGCTACTTAATAAACTTCAATGGCTCCCTTACATATAGGATCAAATATACACTTCTTCATTTGGTATTTAAAATACTTCATAGTCTTGGTCTTTCCTATCTTTCTAGTCTATTTCCAGTCTATCCCATTCGGGGTTTTCTTGGTAAAGATACTGGAGTGATTTGTCATTTCCTTCTCCAGTTCATCTTATAGAGGAGGAAACTAAGACAAACAGAGTTAAATGACTTGCCTAAGGTCACATAGCTAGTAAGTGTCTGAGGCCAGATTTGAACTCAGGAAGATGAGCCTTCCTGATTTCAGGCCCAGGACTCTATCCACTGCGCCAGCTAGATGCCCCCACTTGCATGTTACATACTGACCACAGTCCAGTCATACTAACCTATTTGCTGATTCTCATACACTGTGCTCCATTTCCTATCAATCCCTTTGCACTGTGCCCTTTGCCTGGAATGTTCTCTTGCCTCACTTCTGTCTCTTGGAATCCCTTGTTTCCTTCATGATTTAGCTCAAATGCTACCTTCTCTGGGAGGCAATCCTTGCGCTCCCCACTAAGGTTACTTTTTATCTGCTGCATATAGATATTATATATACCTAGACATGTACATACTGACTCCCCACTTAGCATGTGAACTCCTTGAATGGAGTGTTTTGATTTTGTTTTTCAATATCCAATGCTTAGCACAGAGGCTGGCATATGTTAGGTACTTAATAAAATGCTTGATGCGTCATTCATTCATTCATTTTCCCTTTAGCAACTGTGTAATCTCTCACTTTATCTTTCTGTTTTTTTTTAATCTATAATTCCTATAATATCTCATCTGTGAAAGGGGGAAGTTAGTCTGGATGACCTCTCAATTCCTTCAAGCTCTAAATTTGTGAGTCTTGCAGTATTTCTGGAGCATATGAACTAAATTTTAGAATTATTCCTTAGCTACTTTATCCTATAATCTAGTTTTTTTTTTAACGTAAGGCCTTGAAGCAGGTAGATGGCTCAGTGGATAGGGTGCTGGGCCTGGAGTCAGGAAGATCTGAGTAAAAGTCTGACCTCAGACATTAACTAGTTGTATGATCCTGGGCAAATCACTTCACCTCTGTTTGTTTTAATCCACTGGAAAAGGAAATGTCAAATCATTCCATTATTGTTGCCAAGAAAGCCCCATGCATAGTATTGGCATGCCATGGCCCACAGGGTCTTGAAAAATTAGAAACCAAATGGACAACAATGGACACCAAATGGGGAGGCTAGGTGGTGTAGTGAATAGAGCACTGGCCCTGGAGTCAGGAGGACCTGAGTTCAAATCCAGCCTCAGACAATTAACACTTACTAGCTGTATGACATTGGGCAAGTCACTTAACCCCAATTGCCCTGTCCCCCCTCCCCCAAAAGCAAACAAACAAACAAAAAAACAATGGACACCAAAGACCTTGAAGGCAGGTATACATTCATTTTTTTTCTTCGAATCTTCAGAGCCCAACACAACACTCCCTAGTATACCTGTTGAAAATTTCAGATTGTTTGCATGCTTCTGGACTTTCGACATTCAAGATATTCCCTTCCTCAACCTCTGTGTTTCAGGAAAGTCTTTATCAAAACAAATAAACAAAGTTCAAACTTCTAATCATATAAATCAGAACATAGATTTAGAACTGGAAAGACCTCAGAAATAGTTTATTACAAGATTATTTTTGCATAAGGAAATTAAGGCCTAGTGGGCTTAAGTTACTCTCTGGGCTTCTGGGCTTCAAAGGCAGATCCTTTTTCAACTGTACTTTGCTGTTGAGGGGGCGTTTATTTGGACTCCCAAAGGCTTCCTTGCCTCAGAACAATACCCACATTAGTGCTCCTTTATACTTAAAATGAGTTTCCCTAGTGCATTTAATACCTATTTACAAAAATTCAATTTGCATCTAACTTTTCAAGGGCAGGCAGGCCCATCCCCTGTGAAAAATGAAGCCTACATGTGATTACTCTTGGCCTCCTGTGGAGAGGATACTCTAGGAGTCTGTACTGAGCAGCTTGCTTTGGGATATAGCAGATGAGGCCAACTGTGTTCCCATAGAAACTGCCCCCTCTTAGTCTCCCATGAAAACCTGTGCAGATTCTCAGCACTGAGGCAGTTGGACCAGCACAGCAAAGTGATTTTTTTCCCCTAAGGACTAATTTCAATTTAGTCATTCTCTTTGCTCTCTGATTGTCATCCCAGAACGGAGTTCTTCCCCGAGGTACAGACTGCTAAATTGTTGATGGATTATAAAGTGTCTGTGAACTTAGATGTGAAAAAAAATCATTTTTATGTTTATTTATCTATAACTGAAATTTAGCATACCCTTCAATGTGGAATTCCCAAAGAAAATTATTTTGAGGAATCCATAGACTTTACCAGGTTGCTAAAGGGGTCCATGGCATGATAGGTTAAAACCCTGTCCTAGGATAATAGAATCACAGTTTTAGAGCACAGTACCATAGAGACTATCTACTCTAACCTCATCAGTAAACTGAGGCCCAGCGAGATTAAATGACTTGTCCAAGGCCCTGCAGGTAGTGTCATGGTCACTCTGACACAATACAGGCCCTGTAACTATAAATTCATTCCACTTTGCATGGTTCTAACCTGCCTTCTGTAATCCTGTGGATCATTATTAAATTGTATGCTATTCCAAACAAATGAACAGGACAATAAACTATCATACTCCCCACTCTTCTCCCAAACCTAGTGGTTCTCTGGGATAAAAAAATGTTGAGGAAGGAAAGCTGAATTAAGTGAACTTGCAATTTGTATAGTCAGTGCAAGGATGTTAAAAAGATAAGGATGAAGAATAATTCTCTACTGCTGGTCCTACCTCCAGTCATTGTTGTGCCTTCCTTGTGGCAAGGTGGCCCATGACCACAGACTTCAGGTAAACTCTCTAATATCTTTCTTTGTATCTCTTATAAGCAATTAAGTTCCAAGGTGGAAGAAAATAAAGGCTGGAAATATCGGTCATGACTTGGTATACTGGACAGGGTGCTGGATTTGGAGTTGGGGGACCTAGGTTTTAATTCTGCCTTTATTACTATGACAATACTAGCTATGTTACTCTGGGCAAGTCATTAAACTTCCCTCAGACTCAGTTTCTTCATTTGCAAAATAATGGCTTTGGACCAGATGGCCTCTCAAATGCCTTCCAACACTGAATCTATGATATTATAAAAAGGGACTTTGTGCAATTATCAGCAAACACACACACACACACACACACACAAACACACACAAAAAAACCCTTTAAATTGTGTATGTATTAGAATACATTTGGGGTAGGGTGGGGATGGAGGAAACATTCCAGTTTCCATTTAGGGCAGAGGAATCAAATAGGCTGCCTAGGACTCATGTGCCACCCACCATATTCCTGAGTGCAGCCTGAACCAGAAAAAGTGTAATTGAGAGATACTTAACAAAATAAATAAAAATACAATAGAACACAGAAAATGTGAATAGGTAGTTTTTTTTTCCTAAGCCCACATGCATCCAGGAGGGATTCTTATGCATAGTTTAATGTCCTCCATTTCAGCTAGATGGCTCAATGGATTGATACCGGGCCTAGAGTCAGGAAGACATTTTCCTGAGCTCAAATATGACCTCAGGTTTATTAGCTGTGTGACCTTGGGCAATTCACTTAATTCTGTCTCAGATTCTCATTTGCCAAATGAACTAGAGAAGGAAACAGCAAACCACTCTAGTATTTTTGTCAAGGAAACTCCAAATGAGGTCATAAAGAGTTGGACATGTCTGAACAACAATAAAAATTTATATTTGAGTTAGATGTCACTAAGGTAGGTATTTAGGACCTTTTGCTTTTACTTTATGATATTTAAAGATTTTAAAAATATACTCTAAACAATTTCTTATACTTTTTGAGGCAGCATGGTATGGTGGATAGAGAGAAGCCCTTAAAGCTAGAAAGACCTGTGTACAAATCTCAATTCTGACACCTGCTGGCTGTATGACCCCAGGCAAGTCACATTCTTTCCATGCTCTTGTCAACTCTCTGAGATGATAAATGACAGGGAAGGTGATGCCCTACACTGGTCAGGGAGTTTCTTCACCAAGGAATTACTTATATGTCAATAAAATCATAGGTTGAATTTCTATATCCTATGTTTTATGTTTATATACATGTATGTTTATGTTTATATACATACATGCTATTCTCCCCTTCTCCTTTCAGAGGTCAATCCTTTATAACAAAGATTAAAAAGAAAGAAAAAAGCAAACAATAAAAACTAATATACTAAAAGTCTAACATTATTTTGGTGTTCTATATTCACAGTTCCCTGCCTCTACAAAGAAGAGCGGAAGGTGCTACCGCATATTTTAAGGAAGATTCTCAATACCTTCTGTGGGTTACTGTGAGCTCAAAGTTATCAAAGCAAGGGTGTCAAATCATGCATATATCAGGAGTCCTTTCCAAGGCATCTATTACTTGGTCATCTAGTGTCAAAAGTACCTTGATATTTACATAAGGATAATTTTCAAAGTTTGTTGACTTTGGTTTTTAGCAGACTTAAATGTCTTCCCAGATCTGGACAGGGGCCCATGTAGCACACCTAACTGTAAAGAGCTGATTTCCATATACAGGCCATAATAAACACTGTCACCTAAAAATAATGTGCATAAAAAGGGATGGTTTCATATTTTCATACATAAGGGGTCTCAAACATATAAATCAGATATTTGGATGAAACTCTAATTCAGCTCAGTTCCCAAGTCCATCTCTGATTTGTTCTTCAGTTATCTTACCTCTTTATGGTTTTGGATGATATGATATCATAGCTAAGGAGGACCTTCAAGATCATCTCATTCAACACCCTCATTTTACAGGTGAGAAAACTGAGGTGTGGACAGATAAATTTGCCCTGGGTCATTGGTAAACTTGGGACATTAGCCCAGATCTTTTGAGCCAAGTCCAGTTCCCTTCCAATATATACCATAGCTGGTTTGCCTATCTAGAATTAAATTTATTTAATCATTTGTATTACTGCTTATTCATAAAAAGACCTAGAACAATTTCTATCTGGTCTTGCCTCATAAAAACATTTTCCTTCTAAAAAAGGAATATGATAGAGATTAATAATACATCTTCAATACTTTGAATTATACTTAAAATATAATATTTTCTATAATATATAATAGGGGTCAGAATGCCCTAATGCTGGTCAAATTTGATAATGTAGATAAAATACCTTGTTAATTTAAAAGGGCTATTGAAATGCCAGCGATTGTTACAGCCTTGGAAATAGCTATCAGTTACTTGTGTGCACATGTCAAAAGTATATTTTAAAAACTGGAACATGATCCATACAGTGTCATGGTCTTATAGGTGAAACTCTTTCATAATGGGTAATTTGCATGACTAATTTCTTTGGAAGGGGTCCAAGATCAAGCCACATTCTGCTCTGTAGAAATTACAGAACATCAAAAGAAAGCAGATATGATTTTCCTAAGTAGAAAAAAGCAGAACCAGGTATTTTGATTCTGCATCCAATGAATTTTTCTGTTGTACCACTATTCACACGAGACTTTACAATGGATTCAAGAATCAAAGAAATACTTTAATCTTTACATCAAACTTCTCTGATAAAAGTTTGATGTCCTAGATATATAAAGAATTAGCACATATATGTATAGATGAGTGTATATACTCATATAATGTGTATGTATGTGTAGATGCCTCTTTCTCTCCCCCCCCTCCCCAGCATGGGCCATTCTGAAACAGCTAAGTTGTCAAATATGAGTAACAGTTTTCAGAGGAAGAAATGAATGTTATCAGCAGTCAATATGGAATCAGAGTGCTTAAATTCAAATTCAAAGCCGAACACTGTCATTTACTGTCAACTTCTGTGACCTCAGGCAAACTGCTTAACTTTTCTGGACCTCACATACTCATCCTAAAATTAGGAGTTTGAACTAGATGGCTTCTTTAGGGCCTTTCCAGATCTAAATCTGGTATACTATGGGCAACCATATAAAAATTTCCACATGACAAATAAGATAAATGCAAATTAAAAAAATAACTTTGAGGTTTTACCTCACACCTATCAAACTGGCAAAGATGACAAAAATGGAAATTGTCAGTATTGAAAGGGTTGTGGGAAGATAGATACCTTAATGAACTGTTGGTAGAGCAGCTGACATAGAATTAGTTTAACTTCTCTTAAAAAAGAATTTGGAACTATGAGAAAAGTCACTAAATTATTCAAGTTCACTGATCCCATATTCCATTATTGAACATATAATTCAAGGAGATTAATGATATAAATAAAGGTCCCATATGTGACAAAATAGTAATGGTTGTACTGGTTTGTTAGCAAAATCAATGGCAACAAAATAGATTACTACTGACTGGGGAATCACCAATACATTATGGCATGGGACCAAATAGGCTATAAGAAAAAATAGATAGGGATTATTCAGAGAAAGGTGAAAAAATTTGGATGAACTGATATGAAAAAAGTAAGCAGAACAAAAAATAAGATATACAAACTGTCCACAATGATGGAAAGGGACATAACAGGAAAAACCATCAAAATACAAATCAGTGTGATGACCTCCTTTAGCTAGACATTATTGATGACATATATTTCTTTCCTCTTGGTAGAGAGTTGGTGGACTCCAGGGCATGTGTGTAATGAAGACTATAGAGTGAGACATGGCCAAAGTATTTATTTTGCTTAACTGTACTTTTTACAATGAAGTATTCTGTTAGGGGGATGGTATTAGAAAATGGCATCAATATTTAAACAAAGTATCAGTAACACTTTTTAAAAAACAGACACTTTAACTCACCTAGTTCATGTTAGTATTATATGATTTAGAGCTAGAAGGAACCTTAGGGACCAATTTTAAATAAAATTCATAATTAGTAAATCTTTCCTTATTTTGAAACTCAAAAATTAATCTCACAATTTGATGTAAGCAACATCTATTCTTCTTGGTTTATCATAATTTTCACCATCAATTTTGGTTCAATTTTACAAAAAATGGTGAAATTAGCAAATTTTGTCTTTGAGGCATCCTGGGCCCCAGTTCCTCCATATGTGAAACAGAGGAAATAATAGCTGCATTTGCTATCTCTTAGAATAGAGAACATACTTTCCAGACTTTAAATTATTACAGAAACATGAATTATTACTATAGTTATATATAAATCAATTGAATCAAATGATAACCAGATAGAATCTGATAAGATTGGTCAAGGATATATGTCAAACATACCCTTAACCAGTAATGTTGCACTGAATAAATGGGAGGGGATATGGAGAGGCTCACCTGTGGTATGGTTGCTGGGGCAGAGGAAATATGTTGTGGGATGAGGCTACCACTAAGGCTAGGGGAATTAGGGAAGAAAACATTTCAGGACAGTGCTACAGCACCTTCTAAATGTATTGCCCCATGGCAAAGCATTGCTTGCTCTACCCTAGTTGTGCTCTGATATTAATTAGGTTAGAAAACTTCAGAAAACTAGAAGGATAGAAAAATTCAGTTGAATATTTGGAACTTTGAATAAAAAGACAATAAAAATAAAGTATCGTAATACTTTCAGGTCAACTGAATAATGAGGCTCAGTTACTTTATAAGAATAAGACACATTGCCCTTTCATTTGTCATACCCAGAACAGAATAACATACAGAGTGTAAATTAAAGGGTAAACTAAAGGTATATAAAATATATTTTGAAATTTAAAAACTGAGAAAAAAAAAGACGAATGTGTTTTTTCTACCCTAACAAAGCAAAATGGCAAAAAGATACAATATGGTTGCTCCAACAGGGTTCACAAAGACTTAGAGCTAGGCCAAACCCCTAATTTTATGGATGAGGAAACAGTCCCAGAGAGGTTAAATGATTTGCTAGGTCACTCAGTTGATAAGTAGTAGAGTTATATGTTGATATTGTTAACTGAAAACTCTCCTTTGATTTTATCATATTGAACAATATTCTTCAAATTGAGGCCTGTGGCCCCTTAAGGGCCAGGTCTGGTCCCAAAGGGTATGTTATCAGTCAACTGGAGGTTGGGAACATGGGTTCTATCAGATAAACTTGGGGCTTGCTTTGACTCTTCAAAGGAGTTATAATCCAATTGCTATGTAGGCATGCAGAGCAGATACCACAGTGAAAGACGGTCTCCAGCCTCCAGAAGGCCTGGTAGCTATTTATAATCAGTGAGTGAGATCCCCCTTTCCCTCCCCTAATCTCCTTTTGATTTTGGGTGGGACAAAGTGTGTTTCCAAGTTGAGCAGACCCAGATGGGTTACAATATCATCACATCAGTTTTCTTCCCCAAACCCTGCCTTTCCTGAACATTCCTATTTCTTTGGAAGGCACCAGCATTCTTCCAATAACCCAGGATCATAACTTTGGGGTCATCTTTGCCTTTTCATTGTCCCTCACCTCATATATATAATTAAATGTGAAATCTTATCATTTTTATTCCACATTTCCTCTCACATGTCTCTTCTTACTCACACAGCTACCATCTTAGTACTGGCTCTCTTCTCATCCAGCCTGGAATATTGCAACAGCCTTCATACTGTTCTCTTGTATAAAGTCTCACTCCTCCCCAATCCATCCTCAGGTAAACCTAGTCAAAAGGCTGAGAAGTGATTTTTCAACCCATCCTGTTTCTACTTGGCTACCAAAGGGATAAAGTAAAGGTCTACTCATATTACTCCCCTACTTAATAAACTCCAGGGGAGCCCTATGGAGTCTAGGAAAATGTTATAATTTTATGATAGAAATATTGGCATTATGTAATGATTATTATAATAAACATAAATCTATTTCCTCTTATCTCATTTAAAAAATTCAATTTACATATAAATTTTATAATGTATATAACTGGTGGTCTGGATTTTATTGGTATAGGGAGCTCCCAGTGAGGAACTTCATCTACTACTGTATGTTGGCACTTTCTGTGCAACTGATTGTCTTAAGCAGTTGCCTACTGAAATTAAAGGTTAAAGACCTGTCTAGAGTCATACAGTTGGTATGTATCAGAGGCAGGCCTCTAAACCCAGGTCTTGCTGACTTGGAGGGCAGTTCTCCATCCATATACCATGCTTCCTCTTGGTACATAATTTATAAATTATAATTTATAAACAAGTAAATAATTTATAAGTAAATGTTTATAATTTATAAGTAAATATATACATATTATGAAATTAAGTCCAAAATTTTTAAACCAAAAAGGGAGGTTGATCAGAAAATTCTGGAGACTATTGATCTAGAGAATTGGCCCAATTCCTCATTTCACTCTAGTCAAACAAATATGGCTTAAAATGAAGTATGAATTTCCCCCTACCATATCAGGTTGATTGTATAATTAGCTTCTCAGGATCAGAAGTTGAAATCCAAATAAAGTCAAAGCCTTTGTAATTATTTTTATTTTTTTATTTTTTTTAAAGCAATTGGGGTTAAGTAACTTGCTCAAGGTTACACGGCTAGTCATTATTTATGTGTGGGTGCTCATTTTCTGAGGCCAGATTCGATCTTGGGTCATCCCAACTCTGAGGTCGGTGCTCTTACTGCGCCACCTAGCTGCCCCTATTTTTATTTTTTAACTGTAAGAAATAGCTTAATTTTTTTTCCATTTGGGGACTTAAA
Organism: Gymnobelideus leadbeateri; assembly: GCA_011680675.1. Taxonomy (NCBI): domain Eukaryota; kingdom Metazoa; phylum Chordata; class Mammalia; order Diprotodontia; family Petauridae; genus Gymnobelideus; species Gymnobelideus leadbeateri. The sequence goes on from WOXC01004876.1 coordinate 71,056, forward strand.
ATTAAGGCTCGCAAATTTAAATAAACAGCACTTATTTTTCTGGTCTTTCATTATTCTCACCCTGTCTTTGGTTTAAGGGCAATAATGTGAAAAATAGTAAAATTGGTGACGTTTTTCTCAACTTTTTCTTTTCTATGTCCTTTTCTCTATTTGATGGTGTTTACCTCCAACTTAGGTGTCCAGTCTTTCTCCTGCCTTTCAAACCCCTATTTCAGGAGAGGAACTTAGCAGCTCATTCATACTGAACTAAATTTCCTGGATAAATCTGAAGATGTTTACCTTTTTAAGGTGTTCAACTTAAAAAGAAGTCAAAATCTTAAGTCAAAAGAAGGAAGTTCTAATAGTGGAATTTTAATTATCAACTAATTAGGAGGAGGTACTATTTGGGAGATGAGGCCATCTTCCTTGAAATCACTTCATGTGGGTGCTTCACTTTATGGGTAAAGGCAACCCTGCTTTTTTATCTTTTCTTCCTTGGTGAGGTCATGAAAATAGAATGTTGGAGCTGGCAGGTACCCTAGAGATTCTCTACTCCTACTTATTTCTCCATTGTAAAGAAGGAAAACAGCAGTAGCTTTAAGTCAAAGAACAGTGTTTTGCTGTATATGTGTACAGAGGCAATAAACTCTTAAAAAAAATTCTAGGCCAAGAAGTAATTTTTTTAAACTACAGGTCAAAAAGAAACAGATTCTTCTAATAGTTTATTTGTGTTAATTTCCCTGTAATTTGATGTGGTCAGGGTCTATTCTAGTTAATCAAACACTATGTTTCATTTTCATCAGAATTATAGGATTAGGAGCGGCTGGCTAGGTGGCACAGTGAATAGAGCACGGCCCTGGAGTCAAGAGGACTGAGTTCAATTCCAGACTCAGACACTTAACACTTACTAGCCTTGTGACTTTGGGCAAGTCACTTAACACCAACTGCCCTGACCTCCTCCCTACAAAAATAAAGAATAATAGGATTGGGTGTAGTAAGAATAGACCTTGAGAGATCATTTAGCAGACACTTGACAGATGAGGAAACTGAGGCCTGAAGAGTTTATCTTATCCAAAGTCACACAGATAGATTAGTTGGAAGTAGTAGCAGTTTGGGATTTAATCCTAGTCCATTGATTCTCAATTTAGTGCCCTTTCTACTACTCAAAGACTCAATTTAATTGCAATCAGTAAATGTTACATGCAAAGTATTCTGTAAATAAAGAACTGTCATCCATACCACATATATCATAAGTTGAGAAATTCAAAACCACAAAACAGTACTTTTACAACAACAGGATTTATAATAATAATTATCAATATTGAGATTCAGATAGTATTTCGGTATTTGGCACTGTCTCTATGTCCTCAATATCTGGATTAGTTATCACAAGCTGGAGAGACACATAAACATTAATTAATGCAGATTTTGGAGGTGGGGACTGGGGGAATTATCTAATTACAGAGAACAGAGCCTTTATTGTCATGAGCTCCAGGTCACATTGAGCTTGAGGCCTTTCTGTATCCCTCAAGCTACTAGTGCCTTTCAGTCCAAATGACTTTGTATTCAATTCTGAATATGCTTATGCTCAATATTTTGTAGAAATTTATATGTGTGCACATTGTTTCCTCTGGAAGGATATGAATTCCTTGAGGGCAGGGCCTTCTTCTTTTTCTGTCTTTGCTTCCCCAGCACCTGGTACCATTGCAGCTGACTGCAAAGTTAGTGCCTAATAAATGCTGCTAATTTGGTGGAAAAGTGAAGCTCATCTTCACTCTTCTTTATCACTGACCTCACTGACTACAAAAACTTGCTTCATCCAAGAATTATCTCAGTTGGATCCTTGTAAACTTCATTTAACAGGAGCTGTTTTGCTTTTATCTTTGTATCTCCCTTGCCTAGAAGAGTGCCTAGCACAGAGGTTTTTTGTTTGCTTGTTTGTTTTTTCTTTTTCCCACTATGAACTGGTGATTTGTTTGGTGTTTCTGCCCCTACCAATGTAGATCAGGAACTATTCTCTGACTTTTAGTCTTAAGGGTCTGCCTTTGGCACTGAGAAATTGTGATTTACTCAGGGGTCTTAACCATCCTTTTATGTCTCAGACAGGACTTGAACCCAGGTGTTTCAGAACTCAGATCTTTCTGTTATCTATTACTTTTCTGTATATTATATATATTCATCCCCTGCCTATCTTGGCTCAGGTGCTTGATAAATGCTGGTTGAATTGAATCAAGTTAAACTTTGACCAAAGAGAATAACTCATGACTGAGGAATTAAACACTGAAGTACCACACAATGGATACAGCACTGGGCCTGGAGTCAGGAAAATCTGCATTCAAATCTGACCTTAGACACTTCTAGATGTGTAACCCTGGGCAAGTCACTTAGCCCTGTTTGTCTCAATTTCCTCATCTGTAAAATAAGCTAGAGAAGGAAACGGCAAACCACTGGAGTATCTTTGTCAAGAAAACCTCAAATGGGGTCATGAAGAATCAATCTGCTTAAAGACTGAACAACAACTCTAAGGTATCAGACACGGTTCAAAATATACCTAAGCAGAACTGAGGCAAAGTCTAGGATTATGTTTTCTATAGGTTGATATATTTTTGGAATTCGAAAGGTATTTGCTATAGCAGCTTTATTTTTCATGCTGCATGAAATTTTCTGATCCAGCATCCATATTCTTATAAATAATTTGTGACAATAATAGCTAGTATTTATACAGTCTTGTAAAGTTTGCAGAGCACTTTACAGTATTATTTCATTTGGTCCTCACAACAACCCTGAGAGGCAGGTACTATCATTATCCTCATTTTACAGGTGAGGAAACTGAGGCACAGAATGATTAAGTGACTTGCCCAGTGTCACACAGCTTCAGAGTGTCTCAGGCTAGATTTGAACGTAGGTTTTCATGACTCCGAACCTGGTGCTCTCTCCATTGTGCCACCTAGCTGCCTCCTAATAAATGTCAATAAAATAACTGGACCGCTGTCAAACCAAGGGGTCCTTTACATCATAATCATACAGCATTTATAATTAATCAGCTCCCCACCCCCACCCTCAAATGATAGAGGTTGTAACTTCCCACGGTAGGGAAGGGGTTAGTGAATCTGAGTGTGCAGTCTGGTTCTGACCCCTTAATGCCAACACTGTTAGCCGCCGCAGCGCTGAATGACGCACCAGACCCATCCAGCAAATACGCTTTTGTCCAGTGTGGCCGAACGTACCTAGCACATCCTGACGTCCCATTCATTTAAGGGGATGTTCCATGGGAAACTGCTGCCAGAGCACATGCACGTTCCAGCAGCAGTGGAGGCAGCTAAACAAGAGGCTGGGGCAGCTGGACTCAGTATTGGGATTGGACTCGAAGGACCCATGCAAAAAAAACAAACAAACAAAAAAACAAAAACGAAAGATGACTAGTGCAGTGGACTCAAGGCAACAAACATTCCCATTTCTAACCACCTTCCTCAGTCCAAAGGGTATTACCTAAAGGGGCTACTTTGCATCCAATAGTGCTTTTCCTGATTGTTGGTTATATCATCATAGGACATATGCAACTGCTTGGTGTGGCTCTGATTTCATATGACCATAGCATGTTAGAGTTGGAAAGATCCTTAGAACAAAGAACATGAGAGGCAGCAAGGTATAGTGGAAAGAATTCTGGTCTTGCATTCAGATGATCCCAGTTTTAAAAATTTTTTAAATCCCAGTTTTGACACCTCCTCATGGTGTGACCTTGGGCAACTCTTTTAAGATTCAGTTTCTGCATCTATAAAATGGGGGTAAAAATATTTGCACTCCCTCATTTTATAAGGCTGCTATTAAAAAAAACCACTTTGTAAACTTTAAATTGTTACAGAAATTTGAAGTGCCATTGTTGTTAGGTCAAGAAGGGACTTTAAAACCTAGAAGATGGGAGATGGAAGGGACCTTAGGGAGTCACATAATTTAGCCACCTTATTTTAAAGAGGTGAAACCTGAAGAATTCCACATGCAAAGGAAATTTTCCCAGGTTTGAATGGGTCAGACATTTAAGTAGCAAGGATAAAAAAAAATGAAAAACCAGTCCTGTTAGGGTTACTTAAACTCTCAGGCATTTTATATCATTTACCTTGGGTGAAATTAAAACAACAACAACAACAACAAAAAACAATTTTTATGGATACAGTTGAAATTGATCTCTTTCTCACCATAGGGTGAACCATGAGGTCTGAGGATAGATAACTTTAATCTATCCATAAAACTTTGGTCAGTTCCTGAAACCTCCATTTGAAGAAGTGTCTTGGCCAGTCATACTTACTTCTTTCCTGGCTCCACATCTGGTACCTAATAAATCCTCAATAAATACTGTCTCTCTCTGTCCCTCCCTTTCCCTTTCCCCCTTCCTTTTCTCTCTTCCTCCCCAAACCCCCAAATGCCCTATCAATTCTATGAATACCCAAATCTGTTTGGCTTATTAGGGAAAATTGCCAATGGGTATAAAGCCTATTAGACCTTTTCCCCCACTAAATATTAATGTACTCTGAGAAAACGAAAAAACAAAACAAGAAAAAAAGCAAAACAAATAAAAATATTCCCTGTTTTAGTCCTTTTAAAGCAAAGTAAATAGAAGGCAAGTATATATTCATACTTAGCAGAATTTTTCTGGCACTTCAGGTCAAGTCAACATACATTCATTATATGCAGAGTCCTGTGAAAGAGGCCCCATTATACCTATGTTAGAAACTGTGAAAGATATAAAATTTAGACAGGACACAGTCCCTGTTCCCAAAGAACTTAAAGATAGTCTATGTGTTCTGATGTAGGCCCTGTTCTATAATAGTAGTATAGGAACACAGACTTTGATTGCTTTTGCATAATAATAACAAAGTTAGAAAAATACAAAATGAAGGAACTGGAGTGGAGATCACAGCTCTACTGCATATACTTGCCCCTTTTTAGATCTTGTATGGAGTTGATTTGCATGGCAAAAATATGTATTCATAGGGATTGAAAAGAACCCTGTCACCCTAGCTCCATATAGCTCCTTCCTAGTTTTTCTAAATGGAATCTCCTGGAATGACTTATAGGCACCCAGACTAAGAAACAAATTTATGATGGGAGTTGGAAGGATTTTTCTAATCCCATTTAAGGCTGGGACTGGAGCTCCTAAAACCAGAAAGAGGACAAGAAATTCAAAATATAAGACTTAAAAATACCTGCCAACTTTTCTAGCTAGCTGGCTGTATCACTAGCTTAGTTTTCAATTATAAAAAAGACTAAAGCTTGCTCCTGGCACTAAGTCAACAAACATTTATCAAGGACCTACTATGTGCCAGGCACTGTGCTAAGTGCTATTAAGCAAAAGATCTGGCAGATTCCTCTAAGGGACAGAGATGACAGAGTTCCCCTAAATCAGCCTATGATAGCAGAGAGCAACAACAGTGGCAGCAGAGATATAAGCAGAAAGCAGCAGCAGTAGACAGGCCTGAAAGAGAGCAACTCAGTTGTCACATCTGGCAGAAAGCAGAGATGGCCATCAGAGAGCAAGGCAGCAGAAAACAGAGAACAGCAAAGGATCCTGGTTCAGTGGAGGGAGAAGTTTACCCAATGGCATCACCAGAGAAAATGGCAACAGGCCAGTATCAGGTGTGTAAGTTCCTCTAGCCTTCTGTGTTTTCATGTGTGTTCCCTAGCAATACACACATATATATTTCCATATATATATTTCCTATTTGTCCCTCTCTATGTTCTTCTTGAAAAAGAACCTCTTCTACTTACTACCACCATTGTTTAGCATAAATTCCTTTCTTGTATTCCTTTCCCCCCCTACTGGTTTGGTAACATTTTGGGAGAGTATACTCTGTACATATGGGGAATTTTTTTCCTTGTCATTTATCTTGCTATAGCATTCAATCAAATGTCTTTTCCTTTGAGCTAATGTGTCTTCTTTGGGCTGGCAAGATAAATACACAAGATGGGGCTTAGCATTTAAGGTTGTGAGTTGGTGATGGCACATACACAAACATGCATTGGACCTGGGACAATATTTAGGAAAGCCCATGTAAGGGCATTGCTACAGCAATATCATAGTAAAAGCATGGATATTTCAATACAGTTGCATATGGCTCACAACTTTCTTCATAGCCTACATTGGAAGCTTAGGGTTTAAAAATCAGTTGGCAAAAGGCTATCTTTCAGAGAGTCAGCTATCATAATCAGTTTTAAGTGAAATTAAGCTAGTGAGGATTTTGGATCAAGAATAGCTCCATTTCCTGTACATTTTTTTCCCCTTCTAGTCTGGACCTGTGATTGCACTGATGTATGGAAGTTCTGGTTCCCTCTACCAGTGCAGAATATGTAATTCATAGACTGAGAGAGATGCATGGAGCACTAAGAGGTTAATGACTTGCCCAGGGTTACACAGCCAGTTTATGTTAAAGGCAGGACTTGAACATAGATCTTCTTGACTTCAAGACTGACCTCTGAGGTGCTATGCCATACTGCCTCTTATCCTGTAGTTTATTCATCTCAAAAAGAATTTGGAGCATTTTTCTAGAAGCAGAGGAAAATGTAGAATCAAACTATATTAAAATCAAATAGAGTTAGCATAGTCTTTTGTGTTTTTTTAAATTGCTTTCTATGTTTTCACAGGTTAGTTGGATCCCTTCTCAGAACTCTTTCAGAAGTTCTTAACTTGGGATCCACAGACTTAAAAAAAACTTTTTTGATAACTATTACAATACAATCGATTCCTTGCTAATCCTTTATGTATTAAAAATGTTATTCTAATAAGGGACTATAGACTTAATAAATGCTTGTTGACTGACTAGATTGCTGCCAAAGAGGTCCTTGCCACAGAAATGGTTAAGAGCCCTTGCTCCTTCTACTAAACTGGGAAAAGCATTTTAATTAGTAGCAGGAGAATAAGTAACAGTTTTTTCTTTCCCCTTTCCTAGATTATATCCCTCCTGATCATGATCTCCTCTATAATTCTCTACATTCTTTGCTCCTTTGCTTTCATTCTTTCCTATTTTGCAATCTTGGCACTTTTCAATAGCGTCTTTTTTATACCAGTCTCAAGATTTTTGATTTCCATTGAATTCTCATCTCCTATGAGGTAATTCCTTCTTCCAATACCTTTACCTGGCTCCAACCCTCCTTTCCCTCCTCCTTACACCTTCTAGACCTCATACACACATACACATACTCCCAAATTCTTTGTGTCTTTGCCTCCCTTAAAAATTATCAATGCCTTTTGCCTGTCTTCTAAACTTGCTTGAAACAGTGATGCTTCTCCTATTTCAGTAGATTTCAAATCTGGAATGACCTTTGGTTGTCATATAATTTAACCCCCTCGTTTAACACATAAGGAAACTGATTCTCAGATAAGTTAAGTTATTTGTCCACGGTCACACAGTTAGTCCCTGGGAGAAGTCAGGTCTCCTAATTCTCAGTCCAGTTTTCATTCCATCACACTATGCTGATTTCTTCTCCATTTCTTCTTTTTCTCATTAGTTCCTAATTCTCTTTTATGGCACTCTCAATCTCTGTCTTAGTCAAGGGTACACTTAACAAAATAGTTTACTCATTGGGTTGTTGGGTATTGACAACAAATTTCAATGTAAGAAGCTAAGGCTTCTTTCTTTTAAATGATATTTTTGGTGTCATAATATTGGAAAGAGGCCAAAATAAAATGAAGAAAGACAGATAAATTGTTTTAGTATTCCACAGTTCAAGAAACATCCTTGCAGATTTTATCAAAATTGTTTGCTGGGTTTCATCATTTCCATCTAAAATGTGACCTAAAAGAATTATAGGGATATGAAGTGAACAAGAACAATAAAATGTTTAGATAAATCCCTTCTGCATAAGATAACTCACACTTTAAAAAATCACAAATTAGTTTTATGCTTCTTTATTCTCTTGATCTCCTCCCCCTAGGTACTCAAGAATATTTGTTTTTGAAGCATATTTTTTAATGAAGCACACATTAAATTTGAACATAATGGTTTTTCTGTCATTTCCATCCTTTATGACTAACACTAACCTGTTAATAAGTTGATTCATATTGGTAATATTTTTGGTAGATACCTACCCCCACCAAAATGAGAAATTCTAGGGATTCAAAATTAGAGATTTTAAAAGTTTTAGATATGGAGTTACAAAATTCAAATGCCTTTGGTTAATTATTAGAAGTAAAAATTAATATATTTTCATCACTAAGAAATTTGGCAAATAGTAAGAACCATTATTCAACTTTAGATAGGGAGTCAGGGCTACCAAAAGCAAAGTGGATCACACACTCAAGGAACCATATATATATATATATATATATATATTTCTGAATGAATGAAAAACGTATCTTATTTGGGAAAGAGATTAAAATGGTGGGCAGTCAACCAGATAGATAGTGTGAGTGGAAAATGAAGAAAGGGAAGAATAAAGGAAGGCAGGAAGCATACTAGAAAACTTCCATGATGGCTTATTTTTTATCCATTAAGACAATCCATTAAACTCTTGAATAACTTTCATTATTAGGAAGTTTTTCTTTACATGGAGCTAAAATTTGTCTCTCTACAATTTCTACTCATTACTGTTAGTTGTGCCCTCTGGGGCCAAGCAGAACAAGTCTAATCATTCTTCTACGTGGCTAGCCTTTATATTTATAGATAGTGATCAAATGCCACTTAAGTTTTCACTTCAGGTATGAATATCTATTTGTTCTCTCTTCATATCTTGGCTTAGAGAATATATTTTGGGGCACTGAAGTATGGAGTTCACCAGAGAACTGGTTGTTTTGCATCTGTGCTTTCCCTAAAATGACTACTATGGGAAAACTAGTGAGGTCACTTTCTAATTTTTTCAACAGCAATCCAAAATATAAGCATAGAATGTGTAATGGGATGCTGAGTCATCTTTGAGCATCTGTTAGAGGAGTGTGAAATATGAGGAATCTGGAATGTTTCGAACAAAAAACAAACTTTGGGAAACAGATTGAATCAGGGGAAAAAAGGAGGAAATCACCATCCATATGGATTAGAATCAAGTAAAATTTGGCTTGTATGATCAGTGGTGATCATTGTCCCCAGGCTCATAGTAATAAAACTATCTAAGACACTACCTATTGTAAGTTTCAGACTAAGCGTCCCATAGACATCTTAAACTTGATATATCTGAAACAGAACTCATTATCTTCCCCTCCTCAAAAGCTTTCCTCTCTACCAATTTCCTGTTTACTGTAGAGGGCTCACAACCTAGGTGTCATCATCTACTCCTTAATTTCTCTTAAACCCCATGTCCAATCTATCAACAAGTCTTATTGATTATACCTTTGCAACTTCACTCATATACATTTGCCTTCTTTCCTCTGACCCTGCCATGAACTCTGTGCACATCCTCATCATCTCACACCCGCACTTTTAGAATAGTCTTCTGGCTGGTCTTTCTGCCCCATGTATTTCCCCACTTCAGTCCATCGTCCAGCCAACAAATAAATCTTCCTAGTGCATGTCTGACCAGGTCACTCTGTCTGTCCTCACTGAATAAACTCCAATGCCTCTCTATTACTTCTAAGATAAAATTTACAATTTTCTGATTGGCATTTAGCTTTTAAATCCCTCTATACTTGGGTCAATTCCTACTTTTGCAGTCTTCTTTACTTTATATTCCCCTCCAAATACTCTGTACTTCAGTGACACTGGCCTCTTTTCTGTTCTCACAGAACACTCCATCTCCTGACTGCATTTTCACTGTCTGTCCTCTATGCCTGGTATCCTCATCCTCCTTTTCTCCATCTCCTTTCAGTCTCAGTTAAAATCTTACCTTTTGTAAGAAGCCTTTCCCAATCTCACTTAAAGGTAACTGCCTTCCTTCTTTTGATTACCTACAATTTACCCCTACATAGCTTGCAGGTGGAGTAACTAGTTGGCACAGTGGGTAGAGCACTGCTCCTGGAGTCAGGAGGACCTGAGTTCAAATATGACTTCAGACAGTACTAGCTAGGTGACCCTGGGCAAGTCACTTAACCATGTTTGGCTTTAGATCTTCATCTATAAAATGAGCAAGAGAAGGACTTGTCAAACCACACCGGTATTTTTGCCATGAAAACTCCAAATGGGACCACTAAGAGTCAGACACCACTAATTGACTAAACAACACTCTTGTATGTACTACTCACATTGTTGTTTTCATATTGTCTCTCTCATTAGACTTTGAACTCCTTGAAAGCAGTGTTAGTTTTTTGCCTTTCTTTTCCCAAGTGCTTAGCACATTGCTTGGCACAAAGTAAGTGCTTAATACATAACTGGGGATTTATCATAAGAAGCAGCTGGTGTGGTGGAAAGAGTCTTGCTTTTGGATTTAGACAACTTGCATCTGAGCTCCCAAACTTCCTAGGTGTGTGCCCCTGGACAAGGGGATTTAAGTTTTTTGAGGCTCACTTTCCTCTTCTATAAACTGATAAGAAGAATTTTCAAACTACTAACCTCACTGGGTTGTTAGGAAAGTGATTTGTAAACTTTGAATTCAATCCAGTTTAACTCAATAAATATTTATTAAATGTCTACTATGTTCAAAGTATTGCATCATGCAAAAATGAAATAGGGAACACCCTCAAGGAGCTTACCTTCTCTTGGGGGAGGGACTATAGAACACATGTATATTTTACAATACAACAAAGTACATAAAAAGTGACATGAAGTAATGATGTATGAAATAGAATGCTAAATATCTGGGTGGAGTTGTGTGCATGATAGGAAGACATGGGGGAGGTGACACCTGAGTGCCTTGAGAGGGGTAGTTGAGGGAGGAGTTCATTTTAGTCCAGTGGTGGTGGTGGGGAGGGGAGGAAGCACACCTATGAAGAGGCATAGAGACAGGAGAGAGAATATTGTTTATGGCGAGCAGCTTGCAGGTCAGTTTGGTATAGACAGTATTTATAGGAGATATAAAATAAAATGGAAAGGTAAGATTAAATGAGAGGCAACTGAGAAAAAAAATCTTAGCAGCAAGTTTCTCTGATGAAGGTATCATTTCCAAGAAATATAAAGAACAGTTTCAAATTTATAAGACTTATGAGTCATTCCCTTATTCATAAGTATTTTAAGGATGTGAATGGGCAGCTCTCAAGGGAAAAAACCAAGCTATTCATAGTCATATGAAAAATACTTCAAATCACTATCAATTTTGTTATTGTTCAGTTGTTTTATTATATAGAATGTCCATCTCTTCATGACCCCATTTGGGATTTTCTTTCTTTCTTTCTTCTTTCCTTCCTTTCTTTTTCTTTCTTTCATTCCTTTTTTTGAGGGCAATTGGGGTTAAGTGACTTGCCCAAGGTCATATGGCTACTTTGTTTTTCTTTTTGGAGGGCAGTTGGGGTTAATTGACTTGCCCAAGGTCACAAAGCTAGTTTTTGTGTTAAGTGTCTGAGGCCGGATTTGAACTCAGATCCTCCTGACTCCAGGGATAGTGCTCTATTCACTGTTCCACCTAGCTGCCCCTACATGGCTAGTTTTTGTGTTAAGTGTCAGAGTCTAAATTTGAACTCAGATCCTCTTGACTCCAGGACTGTGCTCTATTCACTTCACTACCTAGCCACCTCTGGGATTTTCTTGGTAAAAATATTAGAGTGATTTGCCTTTTTCTTTTCTAGTTCATTTTACAGGTGAGAAAACTGAAGCAAACAGTGTTAAGTGACTTGTCCAGGGTCTCACGACTATTAAGTGTCTGAGGCTGGATTTGAACTTAGGAAGATGAAAGTGAATCTTCCTGACTCTAGGCTCTGTACCACCACTATCCACTGTATCACCTAGCTGCCCCCACTACTAGTTAGTGAAATGCAATTTAAAGCAATTTTGAGATTGTACTAATCAGAATGGCAAAGATGACAGTAAAAAGTAAATGAAAAATGTTGGAGGGGCTATGTGAAAACAGGGACATGGAGGCTATTGTTAGACCTATGAATGGGGACAACCATTCTAAAAAGCAATTTACATAAAAGTTACTAAAAAGTACATGCCTTTAACTCAGCTATATCTCTGTTAGACCTATGCCAAAGAAATAAAAAATAAAAAAGAAATAGGAAAGAAGAAGTAGGAAAGAAATAGGTCTTATATGTATAAAAATATATATAGCACCTTTTTTGTGTGTGAACTCAGGAAGAAGAATCTTCCTGACTCCAGATCTGGGACTCTATCCAGCACACCACCTAGTTGCCTCTAATTAATTGATTTATTTTATTATAATGGGTCTCTAAATGGGTCTTGATCTGGAAATGTTTATAATATAAAAACAAAATATGTCAAAACTTTTAAAAATAGATAGCTGGGGCTTAAATGCTAGATTGATGATTTTGAATTTTATATTCTAGAGACAATAGGGAACAAATGAAGACTTATCTTAAGAGGGTGACATGATTAGTTCTGCGTTTTAAGAATATTAGTGTGGCAGTTGTAAAAGGGATAGTTTGGAGAGGAAAGAGATAGAAAGCAATGGGATCAGTTAGGAAATTATTACGTGTGAGAGATGATGATGGCTTGAATGGACAGAGAGAGGCTGTGAATGAAGAAAAGGGGATGGATACGAGGCTAGAATTGACAAGACTTTGCAATTTATTAGATATGGAGTGTGAGTCAATGATAACCATAAGGTTGTAAATATGGGTGAGAAGAATGGTTTTATTTTAACAGAAATAAATAGGTTTGAAGAGGTATGGGTCTTTGGGTGAATATAATGAAGACCTTTCAAGATTTATTAATTTTTTGAGATGCTGATGAGACATCCAGATGGAGATGTATTGCAGACAGTTGGAAATGAAGGATAGGAAAGCTATGGTAAGAACTATAGATTTGGTAGTCATGGGTATAGAGATGAATACTGGACTCATGGGATCTAACAAGATCACCAAAGGAAAGAATGAAGAAGGAAAAGAGAAGAGGACTCAGGACAGAATGTTGTGGGATGCCCACACATAGTGGGCAAGAGGACAGTGATAATTCAGAAAAGAAGTCTAAGAAGGAATGGTCACATTGATGGTAAACCTAGAGAGAGCAGCATCACAGGAATCAAGGGAGGAAAGAGTGTCAGGAGGAAGAGGAGGTGGCTGATGCAGCCAAAAGTTGCAAAAGGGACAAGTAAGGACTGAGAAAATACCATTGTATTTAACATTTAAGTCTTGCTGTTCAGTTGTTTCAGACTCCTTGTGACCCAATTTGGGGTTTTTTCGGTAGAGGTTCTGGAATGGTTTGCCATTTCCTTTTCTGGCTTATTTTACAGCTCAGAAACTGAGGTAAATTGTTAAGTGGCTTGCCTAGGATCACACAACTAGTAGATACCTGAGGCCAGATTTGAACTCATGAAAATGAGGCCTCCTGATCCTTAGCTCAATTCTCTATCCACTGTGCCAAATAGCTGCCCCTAACATTTAAGAGCTAGTTGCTAGCCTTGGGGAGACCTGCTTCAGTGTGATATTTAGACTGTAAGCCAGAAAACAAGGGAAGAGAAGTCATGGGAAGGGAGAAGATGGAAGCAGTGAATGTAGAACAGTGGTGTCAAACTGTAATAAAAACAGATTCCTGCTGGCTGCATACTGACTTTGAAAACCACTTGTTAATGTTATTGATTTTGTGTTGTATTGTTTGCGGTAATCAGGATAAAAGTAACTTACCTAGGGTCACACATCCAGTAAATGTCTGAGGTCAAATTTGAACTCAGGTCCTCCTGACTCCTGGGGTGGTGCTCTAACCATTACACTATCCAGCTTCCCCTTTTCTATATTTTAAGAAATGAAACCTTTCCCAACCCCATTTCAGTGTTATACTGGATGCGCTCAGGAGTTTTTCAACTTTGATGTCTCTGGTGTAGATGATCATGTCTAGGTGTCCGGTCATGAAAGGAAGATGATAGCTCGAAGACACAGGGTCAAGTTAAGGTTTTATAAGAATGTGAAGGCCTGGGCATCATTGTGTGGTAGGAAACAAAGTAATGGATAAAGAGAGTTTGCAGATAATAGAATGAGTAGAAACGATTTTGGATCTTAGAGGTGGTATCATAATGGCATGCTCATCTCTTTGTGGGTCTGAAGTAAAGATGGAGTTTAGAAACTTGATGAACTGTGTGGGCAAGGCAGTACATGGTACATTCACATACATATTGAAGTCACCAAGTATAAGGACAAAGGTTCAGGTTACAAAGGTAGAGGGGGATGAGGAGGAAGGAAAGGAAGACTATGAGTCAGGCACTGAATTCTTAGAGAAATAAGAGAAAATCTTATGACCTGTCAGACACTAATAGATGACTGCTATATGAAGCTGGACAAGGTTATAAAGAGTGGTTTTCAAAGAAAGAGAGGATTCTGAGTGATGACATTGCTAAAATGCTACCTAAAGGAGAGCTATTCTTGTTTGTAGATCACCATAACCCACAAATATTAATACAAAATGTAAAAAAATATTGAGTAATGCCTCTGACACATAGAATAAATTCTCTACAGAGGATATATAGTGGGAGAAATGAGAAAGTGTGTTAGTGGGTTATAGTCTGGGCTTATGGAGGGAATACTTACATTAATGAGATCATAGATCAGGTCCTGAAGAATTATCTGTATGCAGAAGTTCATTCTACATTTGGTTCACTATTAACAATCACTTAGTATAGGGGGTGGGGATTATTGGACTGGATACTAGGTTTTAGGATAATGATTTGGAGAAAAAGGACAATAAGGATAAATAAAAATACTGCAAAAAATCAGCTATTAAATTACACCTATTAAGATTTTTCTCTTAAAATATGGGTGTGAAGAGAGTAAGGAGGGAATGGAAGATATGTCAAGGGAGGATACTAAAAGACAAGTCATCTCCTTCATCATTTTGCTCCAGGTTGGCTCCAGTTATAGCTACTAATAGCAATCATACAAGATATAGGCTCCTGAGATCTGGTTCACAGCAGGGAGAAGGTAATAAGTTCTTGAATAAAAGGGGTTCAGTCCAAGTTTTTCAAGTAGGAAAAGAAGAAAGGGAGAGAATGACAGTTAATGAAATTTAACTACAATAGATCATGTATTCTAGAATCCTAAAGCTGTGCTGTTTTCAAGGCCTTTGGTGAGGAATTTAAAATAGCTCATTTGATTTTGTAGCATCCTTTAGAGAAGCCATGCCCATGATTGTTTACAATACTTCTATGTGTCTCTGAGCCCCCTTTAATTTTTTTTATCCTTGCTCTTCCTTGTCTTAAGTGTCTTCTCTCTTTCTTTTCATTTATCAAAAATCAACCCATTCCTCAAGACCCAGCCCATATTTTACCTTACTTAAGTACCCCAAGAGTAAATGATCTTTCCTCCCTCTGAATACCATTAGCCCCAATCATTCATTTGTCACTGCTCATTCATGGCCTTGCATTTTTTATGCATGTGCAAATATTTTATCTTCTCAGTTGGACTATAGGAAGGATTTCTAGAAAGGCAGAAGCTGGACTATACACTTTTTAATTCCCCCACACTATCTAGCACATTATAGTCAATAAATATGTATGGATTGACTATAGGTAGACTCATAAAATCATACACAAATATTCAAGTTAATGTAAAAACTTTCTCATCATTGTATTAATTATTCTCCATTAGATAATACACTGAAAAATGTATTAAATAAAAGCACAACTTGTAGGGATTGATATATATGTATATCTCTCTATTTATGATTTCCTGTGTCCTGGGAAAATGAAAACATTAACAATTTATATCTTATTTAATGCACTTTTAAGGGGAACTTGGATACAACTATTATTTTAAAGGAAACAATTTGGAAACAATAAGAGGGAAGTCTCAAGTCTATGACCACTTATAGACTTTTACTAAATGATACCCAAAACACATCTGCTTAATTGAGGAATGTACTTGTCAATAGAGAAAATATATACACATGCATATATATGTATGCATGTACCATATGTACATAGACACACATATTTGTACATATAATGTAAACATATGCATGCCTATCTAAGGATAGATACATGAATATATAATGTCTGTATATATCACAGGCGTGTATATACATACATACATACATATCTGTTCTAAAATGTAATGTTATAAACACAAGAGAAGAATAGGAATAGATTTCTTGTAAAAAAATAAAAGAGGAGAATGTAAAAAAAATTAAAACCTTCCTAATTGAGAAGAGTTTTGGTGGGTGAGAGCCTGGAGCTCTTAATTTATTTCATTTAATCATTTTTTTCCTGTTCTCATTTTATTAGCATGCGCTTAGAGCAAGTCGCTTTGAGCCCAGTTCCTTGCCTCACACAAGAGAGAGCAGGTGCCATAAATCTCTGGAGGGGTACTCGCTATAAAGATTTCTTCAGGAAAGGAGAATGAATTTACCCTGTGGCACTAAGGCTGCAAGGGGACTGTGGAGGGGAGGAAGGATGAGGGCCGGCGTGGGACTGGGAGGGAGAGGTACAAAAACAAGGGAGTATGTTGCTATGGTAATTTAGCTGTAGTATTCCCCAGCTTCCACTGGATGCCCTAGTGGAGGAGGATTTTTAGCACACAGTGAAAAAACCCTTTCTGTTAGTTCCTTCAATAGCTGTCAAATGAATCTTTGGAAAGGGCAAGGTATAACTTCAGAAGATCTGCTAAAGTTGAGAAAGAGTAAAGAGGACAGGAAGTGGTCAACATTCTGATCTCTTGCTTTGTTTGGTCACTTTAACTAAACACCACTTTAAAACAGGGAATGAAAATTACGAACAGAAGTCAGGAGAAATATACAATACTGTATGAGGATCTGGGTTCTAGTCCTTCTTCTGATACACTCATTAGCTGTCTGGCCTTGAGCAAATCACTTTTCCCTTTGCGATCCTCCCAAATGAAGAGGATGGACGAGAGCAGGGGTTCTCAACCTTTTTTATGCCACGGACATCTTTGACAGTCTGGTCAAGCCTATGCACGCCTTCTCAGAATAACGTTTTTAAATGTATAGAGTTACAAAGAGAACCAACTGTATCCACGTCTGGGGAAAAAAAAAGGTTCACAGTCTTCAGGTTAAGAACCCCAGGAATAGATTGATCATGACATCAGAGATTATCCTGGAAAGGACATAGAAATCTTCCAGTCCAAGACCCTCATTCTTTACAAATGGGTAAACTGAGGCCCAGGGAAGTTAAATGACTCAAGTGAAAGAGGTTGTAAGTAGATGGATGCAGTTTAAAACAGGACTCCTGGCACCAAATCCAGCATTCTTTTCAAAGTACTTTCAAAGTCTTCCAAAGTTCATTATGGTTCTATTCCACTATCTCCTTGTGGTGTGAAGGTGAGCTGGGGCTCTTCAAAGTTACACCACTAGAATTCAAGTTGTTAGAGATCTTACAATGATACTAATAACAATAATGATAATAGCTAGCATTTATCTGCTACATTAAAGTTGGTGAAACACTCTATACAGGTTATTCCTTTTGATCCTCACAACAACCCTATGACACGGGTTATTGTTATCATTTACAGATGAGACTGAAGCTGAGAAAGGGCGCTCTGCCCAGAGTCACACAGTGTCTGACAAGTCTAGCACCTTGTCTACCATGTTACCTCCCCGTCAGAGCAAAACTGAAAAGCCTCTGAATGCAGGTTTGGACTTCAGTGGACAGTGTCTGGTGTCCATGGACTACAGGACTTAAATGTGAAGAGGCTCATTACCTGAAGGTTGCACCAAAACTAACCACAATAATAACTGCCTATCAGGACTAATGGTTACACCTGATCCCAACAAATGAATCAACAGGTCACAGGTATTGAGATCCAAGATGTGTATTTTCTCTTGCTGAGTAAAGTTTTAAGTCATGAAATTGTTATATACTCTTCTTTCCTGTAAGCCACCATACATTTTTACTGATGATTTCTGCCTCAAGGGAAAACCATTAAGTGTATCACTTTATGGTTTTAATTCATATGCTTTCTACTCTGTACATTTGTTCTCATAAGACACATTTTTTTTAGGCAGCTAAGTGACTTTCCCAGGGTCATACATCTAGTGTCAAGTGTCTGAAGCTGCATTTGAACTCAGGTCATCCTGACTCAAGGGCTAGTGCTTTATCTAGTGCACCACCCAACTGCCCTGTACATTTATTCTTAAATATTATGAAGTATATTTTCCGAGGGAAAGGGCACTGGGGCCAGGAGTCAGGAAGCCTGAGATCTAGTCTTTGTTCTTTAATTAATTTGCTGTGGGACAAAGCATGCAACTACTCAGATTTCTCACCTATATGACAGTAACAGTGTAATAGTCAGACTCTGAGCCTTGTGCTTTGAGGCCTTTCCTGTGTAGTCAGTCAGTCAGTCAGTCAACTGGTCAAATATCTACTATGCTAGGATCAGGTGTGGAGGTAGGGCCTCTCAGGGCTTGTACTCCACTGGCACTGCCTTTGAAAATCATGTGAAACTTGATTCCTGCGGAAGCTCATTCCCCCAAGCTAATTACCTGGTTTTTTATTAAGGACTTTCCCTGATGGCCTGCCCTCTTGTTCTTCCTGAATCCTGTCCTCTGCTAGAGCCAGTCGGTGGGGAAGTGGACACATTAAGTATTTTGACAGTTCCTCAGTGGATGGGGAAAGGGATAAGGATTCAGAAGAGGAAAAGAAACTAACTCACAGCAAGCCTTTAAGTAATGAAACTCCCTGCTTCTTTACCCCAGAGTTTCTCAACCCAAAATGGATATTTAAAACCCATATTTCAGTAAAATCCCATTCCTTTGCTATCAGTACATTCGAATTATTGGAAGTCAGTGTAATAATGCCTTGGGAGTCTGAAAAGCAGTTTCATGGGCTCTGGGGACAATGTTTTTTGCAGTGATGGTGGAGAAGAAAAAGCACTGGTCCAAGAGGGAGGAGACCCAGCTTCTGTTCTTGATTTTGCTTTGGGATATCTGGGCATTCCAGGATGTAATAAATGCTTATTGAAATTTAATGGGATCAAGAACATCTGACCTAACAAGAACTCATGGGCTGTATCCTCAAAATGCCAGGAAAAATCAAGGAAGGGCCTGAGAACAATGGGTATACTCCCTCTGGTGAATTTACACAAGCAACAAACATAAACTAGGTGGCTCAGTGATTGAAGACCTGACAATCCTACCTCAGATACTTATAAGTTGTATTACCATGGGCAAGTCACTTAACTTTAACTTCTGTCTTCCTTAGCTTCCCAATGTCTTAAATGGGAGTTTAGACTGGATGGCCTCTGTGGTCCTTCCAACTTTAAATCCAGAATCCTATGGTCCCAACAGCTATAAAGAATGGGTAGGCATGGGGGGCTGGAAAGTGTATCACTGGAGAGAACTTCTTTTTTTTGGAGGAGGGAAGGCAAGGCAATTGGGGTTAAGTGACTTGCCCAAGGTCACACAGCTAGTAAGTGTGTCAAGTGTCTGAGGCTGAATTTGAACTCAGGTCCTCCTGACTCTAGGGCTGGTGCTCTATTCACTGGGCCACCTAGCTGCCCCCGGAGAGAAATTCTGACACTAATGAGAGTTTAGATCTGCTTCCTGAAGTTTTAAGTAATACCAACTGACCTTTGTACAGACTCTAAGCTCCTTGAGAGCAAGAACTGGTTCTCTTTTTTTGTATCCCCAACAACTACCATAATGCCCTGTTCACAGGAGGCTTTTAATCAACATTTGTTGGATTGAAATAATCTTTCTGTCACCACCCTATGCTAAGCAATGTTTCTACTCCACAAAGTACTGACCAACTAGCAGTCATCAGAGCTAAAACTCAAATCCAATTTTCTTGACCAGAAGGTTAGTACTCATCCCAGATACCACACTGACCCTCTACCTACCCTACAAGATTGTGGAAGGAATTAAGTGCTAAAAGGAGCCAATGCTAACTCGTCATATGTAGTTGTTGATTTCAACAGTGGTTATCAAATGCCTATTAAAAGTATAAAGCATCACGGAAGGGGAAGGTATTACTTTCATAGTAGAGAATACTGTGAAAGACTGTTATAGATTTCAGATTCCATTAGCTCCTACTTCAGTATCTGGAAGGGAAATGAAGTGGATGGTGAAACTATGGTAGAATAAACACAACCTCCCACCTTCCCCCAGGGAAGAACTATAAAATTTTTTTATCAAAATGAATCTAATGTAAAGGTCATGGATAAAGTAAAAGGTTAAAAGTTAGTCTTTGATCTTTGCATGCTTCATGTAGAAAGCGAAAGGCAGGATGGAATAGTGGAAAGGGTTCTGGACTTGACAAAATGCCTGGGTTGCAGCTGAAGCTCTGATACTCATCATCTCTATGATCTTGGGCAAATCCTTCCTGCCTACCCACTGGGTTTTACTTTCTTTAACTTTAGAATGGGGATAACATTTATTCTACCTTCCTCACAGTGTCCTTGGGAGAAAAGTCCTTTTGAAAACTTAAAGCTCTATGGAAATGTAATTTATTATTAGTAAAAAACCTAAAAATTCCTCTAGTCACATTATATATTAATCTAAAGGGTTATAACATCAAAAGAAAGTAAAAGAGTTACAGAAAGAAGTAAAATTAGGTCTTTTTTTTAATTCTTAAAAAATAGGGTCTAATAATATTTAAGAGAGGCACCATGGCATAATAGATAGGGAGCTGTCCAGTCAGAAAGATCTGGGTCCAGGTCCTGCCTCTGACCCATATTGGTTGTGAGACCTTGGGCAATTCACTTCATCTCTTTGAACTTTAATTCTGTCAAATGACAAGATCATCTCTAACATTCCCTTGATCACATTAACCTCTAATAGTATTATCCTCTTTCTTCACTGTCCATCTTCTAGAAAGAGTAGTCTCTACTTCCTTCCTGCCTTCACTTTCTTACTATGCACTATTCCAACTCCTTTCACTT
This sequence comes from Gymnobelideus leadbeateri, assembly GCA_011680675.1. Taxonomy (NCBI): domain Eukaryota; kingdom Metazoa; phylum Chordata; class Mammalia; order Diprotodontia; family Petauridae; genus Gymnobelideus; species Gymnobelideus leadbeateri. The sequence goes on from WOXC01004876.1 coordinate 91,883, forward strand.
CCTTTCATTCTACTGAAATAATTTTCTCCAAGATTATTAACTGGTGTCATCAACAAATCTAATGGTCTTTTTAAAAATCATCCTACTTGATTTCTTTGTAACGTGCTAATGTATCCATTCCCTAATGCAATTATTTTCTGTGACAGTATCTACAACCATGTTTTTTTGTCTCCTTGGCTAGCTGCCTTATACCCTTTCTGCCCATTAAGTCAAGAAGACTATCTTTGGCTCTCTTCTCTGTACTCTTCCCTCTTGGTAATTTAATCCTAGTCCCATGGCTTCAATTATCATCTTTAAGAAGATGGTTCCAAAATCTCCATCCACAACTTTATCCAAGATCTTTACCAGGGATTTCCAACTAACTACCCATTAGCTTGTTGGGAAATATCTGGTGTCTCATTTGGCATCTCAAATCCAGTATGCCCAGAATTGTATTCATCTCTCACTTTTCCAAACTTGAACCCTTAATATTACATTGACTTCTCTATTTCTGTTGATAGCACTAAGATTCTCCATATTCACCTAGACTTTAATCCTTAGCTGTGTTTTTAACTCGTAACTTCTCTTTCTCACCCTCTTCATCTTCATCAAGTTCCATTAATTCTATCTCAAGGTTCATTAGCCATTTTGACTTTTGCCACCAACCACTCAAATTCAGGCCTTTGTTGCCTCTAACATGAACTATTTTGAAAACCTCCTGATGGACTGCCATCTTTTCAAGCCACCTTCATGCTGTTACTTGATTAATGTGCCCAATTCATAGCTTAGAACATGTCACTCCTTTACTCACAAACCTACAGTGACTTCTTACTGTTTAACTGAATCAAGTGTAACATTCTTACATTGTTATTCAAAGCTCTCTATAACCTGGGTTCAAACTACCATTCCATCTTTATCCAACACTACTTCTCTTGATGTACTTTATGTTCCAGCTGAAATGAGCCACTCATAGTCCTCCTTCCGTCTTTTCCCTCTTTGTCTCTGAACTTTACTCAAACCAAATCCTTATGCTTAAAATGGACCCCTATAACTGTTCCTCTTCAAATTTCTCATGACACTCTCCATTGATGTCTCTTTGAAACTTGGGAAATTCTGCCTTAAAGTAGTTATCTGTGTATAGGATTCCATATTTTCTGACACTAGGTTGTGAACTCCTTGATTGCAGGGATTATATTGTTTTTCATCTTTATAATCCCAGGGCTGTGCATAGAGAAGGTGCTTAATAAACAGTGTTCCACTGAATTCCATGTTGAATAATTCTACCAGCAGAGCTGAGATAAAAAATATCTCAATTCTTAGTGATGTTAATTAACCCAATCTATGGATTGGAAGCACTATGTATAGTTGAAACTGAATTTGGAGCCAGAAAAGAAAGGTATAAATACCAGCTTGTTAGTTACTATTTGGGTAACCTTGGTTAAGTTATGACCTCTTTGCATTTTTTTGTTCCTCATTTGTAAACTAAGGGAATTAAACTGGACCTTTTAAGTTTCCTTTCCCTTCCAAATAGTGATTAAGCCTGTCATCACTCTAAAGAGGAAACATTTAAGGTCACCATTTTTGCCTTAGTATAAGAATCTAGGATCATATAATTTAGAGCTAGAAGGGGCCTTTGAGATCCTCTAGTCTAACTCCCTTATTTTATATATGAGGAAATCAAGGATTTATCATTAAAAGTCACACAAGTATCAGAGCCAGGATCAGAATATAGGGCTTTTCTTTAAATTAGTGGTTTTTACTTAGATCATGTGTTCCTGCAAATTATTGATTTGGGAAATTTAGGAATCTGTTCCCTCTTTGTTATGTTCCCCTCTGCACCCTCACTTGCCATACTCTTATCAAAAATCCTTCCTGGAAAAAACGATCAGAGGGTTTCTTTTATATTTTATATATCTTACTTTTCATATGTAAGCAGTCAACTCCCAGCCCTCGGGAGCATGTAAAACTAACTCTATTCACAAACTATACTACTTACAAACTGTATTAAAGGAAGAAAATAGAATGCTTTAAAAAAATTAAGGCATTTTAAGAAGTGTAAATACTTAGTAACATTTGGCTGAAATGTTATGATGGCACAAATTTTGAAGATGGCTAAAACATCTTAAATTTGCTCATTTTAATTTTAAAATTTTACTATTTTAACTAATTACTAGCTTACTAAAATTTACTAATTTTAAAGTTGATGAAATTTCCATGAATATTTTAGACGTATATAGATATTGATAATATTGTATATACAACTTTTTCCAATAAACATCATTGCTCATTTTATAAAGACTTTTCTTTATAAAATACATCTTTTCTTTATAAAAGGCATCTTTTCTTTATTTGATAGGAAATAGTTAAATATGACATTTTAATGAACAGTCATTTTTTTGGATTAGGAGATTACTTTGGCAAAATGCTCTAACCATAAAAACTGACAGAGAAGGTGTTGATACAGTAAACTTCTTTACATTTCTTATTTTATAAGAAATAAAAAAAATTATTTCTTAAATTCAAAGAGAATTATCCAACTTTACTATTATCATTGTCCAGAACTGTGATTCCATCAGGATAAGGAATTCATAGTGTAGCAACCCTTTCTTCGAGGGGCAGTGAGGTAGTGCAATGGCTAGAGTACTGGGCCTGGAGTCAGAAAGCTGGGAATTCAACTTTGTTCTCAGATATTAGCCATATCACTTAACCTTTCGCAGACTCAGTTTCCTTAATTGTAAAATTAAGATAATAGTGGCACCTACTTCAACAGAGTTGTAAAACCCTGACACAGTAGGTGTTTAATAAATGCTTGTTTCTTTCCTTCTTGCCAAAGCAAATCAGCAACTCAAATTTATAATCACAGATAGTTGCCTTTGGCAATCAGGGGTTAAATAATATATGCATGATCCCATAGCTTGTGTGAGGTAAAGGCAGGACTAATTAATTAAGGAGTCAGATATTGTTTTTTTTTAATATATACTGGGAAAAATGTCACATGTTGAGCATATGTTTTCCAACAGAAGACAATTTAACAACAGTGTAAATGGTATGATAGTTGTCTTTCCATAAAAGGCTACTGAGAGACTTGAAGTTATAGTCAGTAACAAACAGCCAAGCAAACCAACCAACCAACCAACACATAAATGGGTCAGATGAAAATCTGACTTGCTTTTCCCCTCCTCCCCTAGGTCTGATATCTTTAAAGTATTCCTATTCTGATATAGGGGATGATATAGGGGATGTGCAGGAAGTTACTGTATTGCCTTTCCACTTTACCTTCCTTCTGTCTGCCCAAACCAATTTGTAGAAAATTGATGCACTACAAGGCAGATAATTCTATGGATCATCCCTACTCTTGAAATTGCAATAGGAAAACAAAACAAAACAATACAAAAATACAACCCCCCTCCAAAATACTTGTCAATAATTTCCCAAAGGGAACATTACTTTATTTTCAATTTTGTTCATTGTGCTCCAGGGGACTATAAATTAGTTAAGTGTTTACTAGATTAAAACCTCAAATTTACAATTAAAAGCTGATGTAACCTAATCCTTACTGGTCAGACATTTCAATCACCCAGGGCCTGTTTCTCATCTAACTCTTGGCCCTGGGGAGCTGAGACAAGCATGGAGTTCCATCGAAGTCAATGGGAGGTCATTTCTCAGAACTATCCCAGAGGATCAGAGAGCAAGATGAAAATGGGGCCTAGAATTCCCAATAATTAAGGACAGGCCAGATTTAATTAGATTTGATATATGAAGAGATCTCATACTTTAAAAAAAATTAAAAGGCTTTATGAAAGGAAATGAATGGATGCCTGGCTGCTTAGCATCCTAACTTTAGCAAAACTCTAGGGTTTTGAATTGTAGATAAAAGATAACTTCTGTTGTGTATACACAATATATATATATATATATATATATATATATATATATATATATATATACATACTATATATATATATAAATATACACACATACATATGTGTGTGTATATTTGTATATTTAATGAAATATATGACATATATGTCTATCAAAACCTAGTAGTATATTCCACTTCACTCATTTCCCTTTCCCTCCCTTCCTTCTTTTCCCATCTTGTTCCCCTCTCTTCTTTCTCTCTAGATCCTATCCTTTCTTTCCCTTTTTCCTTCCTTCCTTCCTTCCTTCCTTCCTTCCTTCCTTCCTTCCTTCCTTCCTTCCTTCCTTCCTTCCTTCTTTCTTCTTATGACACTGAAGAGCAAAGAACAGTCATTTTAGATAACTTCAACAGGGGGACAAAGGAGAAAATCTGCCAAATATTTTATTTAATGTAATTTTTACACCTGATATACTGAAGTAAATTGTTTTTGTTTTGTTTTTGCCACATCTTAACAAATCATCTCTGATGTTCATACATAGGGAAGATAAACAACGATCTTGTGTTGCCTTCTAAAACCAAAATCAGGCCATTACCTCTGAGGGAATACAGTATGAGATAGCATCCATCCTCTCAGGTAGGCTCCCCAGCAAAGCGTGGTAGCCATTTTCAAAATTCACAAACTTTTTCCATGTCTTCAGATTCAAGCATATGATTATAATTATTTTTGAAACACTTTTTAAGTGGCTTAGTACTAGAATTACTAATGTGGTGAACAAATTAATTCAGTTGGGGAAATAGTTAAATATGACATTTTAAAGGTAGAAAATATCATAACTAGTTTAGTGTCTCTTTAATATAATGAACAGTCATTTTTTTTTGGATTAGGAGATTACTATGGCAAAATGCTTTGACCATAAAAACTGACAGAGAAGGTGCTGATACAGTAATCTTCTTTAAATGTGACAAAATCCTATTTGTCATATGTTTACTAATGACAAATTGGTCTGCCTTTTCTAGATAATCATGTTTCATTTGTTTTTCATTAAAATAAATGATCATAAATTTCAATAAAAATATTTGCTCTAATCCTTTATTTTTGAATAGCAATTATTAGGCCTAGATTTTCAAAATGGGGATTCTCATTTTGCTGTGCAAATCTTTCATCTGAACAAATAGTGGGCATATTAATTTAGATGAAAGAAAAAAAGATGGTTATTTACTTGACTCATAGAATCTGAATATCAATGTTAATTCTCAATTTTTAAAAAACATATCTAAACTCTTGTAAATATTCAATAGATTTATGCCACATCCTCACTCAGTGTACTTCATTACTTCTCAAGTCTGAGAATGTTTTCCCTTTGCCAACAGATCAACCTGGGGAACCTAAGTCACTCTAGTCAATTTCTTGAAAGGATTACTGACTTCCTTTAAAACATAACAGCTGGGTGTGTAATGAATATGTTGTTATAGGAAAGGAGATGAAAGGAAAACAAGCAGGAAATGATCGATTTTTGTCTACGTGAAAACATAAAAAATAAAAATATGCCAATTAAATGTTTAGTCATATTTGATGCTATTTGTAAAATAAACCTATACCAATATGCCAGGGTGGGATTTTTAAACAGCCACATTAGAGGTTTCAGAGACTTCCTTGTCATTCTGAGAATGGCAAATGTAGTAATTCCCTCAACAAAATAAAAGCAAAGATAGAAATTCTGTACTTAGTTGTTTGGGCATTTGGCTAAGTAATACTTTATTTTGTGCAATACTGCTCTTTGGTTTTAGATTAAAATAATATTGTACATTCTTACTCCCAATTTTATTTGCTGTAACTACAATTCTGAAGCATTACTGGATTCCTTAAGCATAATGCCATGCATGCCACTTAGCACAATAAATGAAAAATTTGCAGGAGAGCTGAACATTTGTGGGCTTTATATTTTGCAACTTAGATCATCCTTATGAGGAAAGCTTTACAAACTATATTTGAAGAAAGATGAATTATTACTTCTTAATCTGTATTTTTTTGGTGGGGGAGAGGGAAGGTGAATCCAAGTTTTTCAGATATATTAAAAATATATTAGAATGCAAATAACTACAATCCTCAACTGATCAAAATTTAGAGTTATCTTCCAAATTAGGAGAAAGAAGAAATAATGCATGTGCATATGCACATACAAACATATGAACACACACACCCCTTAAAATGGAGATCTAGCAAAATGACAAACAAACAAACAAAAATCAACTTCTCGCATACTGCCCAAGGTCAGTAAACAAAAATGTCCATCTTATAGCCTAGTCAACTGTTGCATTGGCAAGGGGCGTAGAGGTCAAATGAAGTCCAACTCCCTCATTTTACAGAAAAAGAAATGCTTCCATTTTCTACAGTTCTGGATAATGGTAATTACTGGTCTTAATGAGGACACAGAGGCCCTGCAGCATCCTTAATCAAAGGCTGAATTTGCATCATGAGACTCTGTTTTGCAGGGGAGTGAACTCACACATTTGAGAAAGATTCTCTACAAATGATGATGCCACAGGTAGACAAAATCTTTCCCTCTGAGCTCTCACCTAACTTTGTTTTTTAAAGGATTTCTCATTCTCTCTTTTATTATAGGAATCTGCCTTGAGTCTTGGACAGTAAGCACTCTGGGGTTAGATACAGTATCTTACTTTACTTAGCATTCCCAATGGCTCCTGGGATGTAAAAGAGCCTGACTTCAAACCCCGCCTTTGACACTTACTACCTATGTGACCTTCGGCAAATCACTTACCTCCCTGGGATTCAGTTTCCTCAAATGTAAAACCAGGAGTGTGAACTAAGTGGCCTCCTTAGTCCTTTCCAGCTCTAGATCTATGACTCCATGGTCCCTTACCTCCCAGGATAATGCTCTGCTAGTAGAAATGCTCAATAGATATTTGCTGAATTAAAATTTTTAAAAAGAGGTTTTGGGTTATTTTGGGGGGGGGGTTAAATCTCATTTAACAGGAAAATTCAATGAACTGTTTTCTGAGCACATCATTAATGTGATACATACATATGCACACTCATACATGGATACATATACACATATATCACATTTGTTAAAAGCAGGACCTAGACATGTTTGTTATGACAAAAAAAATACACTTACACTAAATCAAACAACTTAGATTTTCTTCTTCTTGAAAACTGTATGGCCCATTTTCAAAATCCATTTTAGGTGATCAATTCCAAATGTCACAAGTAGATTATTACCAGAGCAAACCAAAATGCTATTCACTAATCATGAACATTTAGTGTGAGCAGTTTCCCACCTACAAACATGGGTGCTACATGCATGACTTTTTGAGTTACTCCCAGGGCATTTAGCTGTTGTTGAGTGTCTACACATCCCCTTATTGTTAGCGATCCAACATTCTTGTTGTTTTTGGATGGCAAGAGTGAAGCAGAGAATTACCCCAGAGGAAATAATTATAGCTTCCATTTACACAGCATTTTATAAGTCAAGAAACATTTACTTATCACCTACTATGTGCAAGGAAACAGGCTAAGCCTGGTGGAGGTAAAGATGAAAAATGACCTGTTACTGACTTCGAGGGTCTCACGTCTAATAAAAGAATAGGGCAGAGGGGAAGAATTATACAAGAATAAGTATAACAAAAGGTGGGGTGATAGGGTGTAAATATAAGAAGCATAAATATAATGAACAGTAAAGGGAGAAGACAGAGATAGAGACAAGGGACATTAGGAAATTTTGAGAAGAGAGAACACTTGAAACATTTAGAAGTTGGCAAGAAATGATAAAAGATTCCATCCTAAGAGGGAATAATGAAAGACTTCAATCACCCTTATTACCTACTTCAAAAACAAAGAAGATACTTTTCCAGGGTCTCTTGGCTCCTAAGGCCCAAAACAAGAGGCTTAACAAAATCCTTTGCCAAAGGGGATCCCTAACCACCTGCCACAGCCACAGATGTTTAGAACAAAATGTGGAATCTGAGCTTAATGGGATTCATGCTAAACAAAGTCATAGGGATCTAAGTAGCATCCCAATGGTCCCTTAAGTCCATTCTATAGTGTCACCTTACCTTGCCTGCTGTCCTTCCCCTTGCTCATAAATGCACACACAGAGTCCCAGAATTAAGGCATCATTAGTAGCTGTGGAGTTTTAGTTTAAGAAATGAAAGATTTTTTTGCCATTATAGCACAGGAAATTCAGTGGAGTGTTTAAAATGTTTGATATCACCTGTTCATATCCCCAAAGACTAGGGCTAGTAGCCCTTCCCCCAAATAATTTCTTTCCCTGATGAGGCTAAATTTACACAAAGGGCCCTAACACTTCCCCAGATGAGGAAATATAGCTATCTGAAGAAATGAGGAGACATAAGCAACTATAAGCTTCTACCAAGTGAATCTATAGTTAATTGTGAAATGGTGACAGGTAATATTGAAGAGAGTGTTTCTAAACCCCTGAAGTGCAAGAAAATTGGTTGAGTTTCAGGTGCACCAAACCATAGAAGCTACATATTATCCGGTGTATGATTTAGAGCTTTTCTAGATGTTGGTCAATAACCTCACTGGTTGTATGCATTTTAGTTTTATCCCCTAAGAAATGTACCCCAATAGGGTCTATAGTTCAGTAACATTTAGTTAAAAGAAATATTTTGACCTAAATTCTAATTTTTAGTATTTTTGTTTGAAGTTTGTTTCAAAATAAATTTAAACAGAAGTGAAAGATTTTTGAAAGACAAAAACAAAAGTCCCCATATACTTCTAAAAACAACTAGGGAAAGGCAGGGGCCCAAAGATTTATTTCATTCTCAAAATCCAAGGAAGTAAATAGCACCTCAATCTCCATTTTTTCACTCATGGATGCTGTTGATTAAATGAATGCCCAGACATTTTTTTAAGGAAAGATTCAACAAGGATCATACTTTTTCCCTGAAAAAAAGATACCTGTCAATGGACTCACTAACTGAAACAATAAAGATGTGAAATAATAGGACTATACCTGTGCCCTGCAACTCTCTTATGACTGTAAGTTGTACAGCAGGTGGTGTTGACCTGCATTGAAAGGATGAGTTTTTTTAATTGGAAGGTAACCCTATCTATACCAATGAAACCACAGGTTAGCTATCTAATGCTAACAAATCTAAAATTTAAAAAACAGTCATACTAATAGTCCACCATTATCTTACTGCTCAGATCAACTCACAACTGGGCTAAACTCACCATAAAATAATCAAGATAGCCATATCCTTTTACAGCTGCATAATTTTACTTCCCACCTAACAAGGAGATTTGTGCCTCCCCTTGCATATTTTCTTAAGGTGTGTGTGTATTGGGGGAATCGGAGTGACAGCAATGTGAAGAGCTCCCCAGTTATGGAGATATGATAGGGCCATAAGATAAGGGTCATTGTTTGGAGGAAACTCATCCGTCTTAGAATAACATAATACTTTGCATTTTAGTTCTTTGTGTTATGTCTTTTCTCTATGACAGACTAAAGTTCATGGGTGCAGGGACCTTACTTCGTTCATTTGTGTATTAACCTCAGACCTAACATATAACAAATATTCAATAAATATTTGTTAAAAGAACTAATGGATGGAGGAATATGTTTCATACCTTGATGACAAGAGAAACTATTCAATGAATCATAGATTAATTTTCAAATAGCTGAATACTTGGGGTTGTGTAGGGGGTGATTGGATGACCATTGTCCAAGAGAAATGGACTAGATGGATTTGATTTGCAAGTTCTTTCAAGTTGTTACTTTCAGGTGGATTTGAGTAAATGAAATTTCACAGAAAGTTGCCCAGCTTCAGAATGATTTTAGGTAGGGTTCTCACAAACAACAGCACTTTAACTTAAAGGGTTTTATTATTTTAATCTGGGGTTTCAAAGAATGTTACAAGCATGAATCCTCACAACATCCCTGTGAGGTAGGTCAATATCAAGTCTAATGCAATGCAGCTACTAATTCTACCTCAAAGTGTCAACTTGAAAGGATTTGCAAGTCATGGAAACTCACTAAACTGGAGTCCCCCTCGTTTGCCATTTTTAAGCTTCATAACTTTGGTATATGTTGCTTCCCAGATCCTTTAAGATGTTCTTTTTGGACTCAGATAAGCGAGTGACAGCAGAAAGCACTAGTTCCATAGTTTGAAAAAATGTATTTGCATATCACATTTTAATATGTTACTTTTTCAGTTTACATACTGTACACAGAAAGACACAAAATAAACATCCTTTGGTATTACTCAGGAGAAAAACTGAGCAAAAGGAAGAGATAAGTTTAAGAGCTAGCTGGCAAATCCCATCATGTTGTCCATTATCAAGAATATCCTGTTCCCAACCCACCACCAACATTCAGACTTGGAAATGTCAAAAGGAAGATTCCACATGGATTCCATTTGTGATGAGATACATGCTGGAGAGAGTTTTTGCAAGTAAATGGGACCTGATTTATCATGTCTTTAGAGATGAAAACTTAGAAGTGTAGGATCAAACACTGTCCTGCAGAGGACAGAGTGTGCATTCAACTCTCTTGCTCAGCAGAGCTCCTGTTGTAGGAACTCCCAAAAAAGTTTTGAGAAATCCTTAAACTGTAATGCCACCAGATGGTCACACAGACATGGTTCATCATGGAGAGATCAGCAAAAGTCAGGATCATTGTGGTGACTATTTCCAGCCTCCTATGCCCCAGGGAAAGTCGAACAACAGAATTTTCTGACTGGAATGAAAAAAGGGGATGAAGAGCAGCTGCCACATATTGAAACATGTCTTAAAATTACTCTTAATATCTATGGCTTCCTTTGTTAAGTGGGATACATTGTCAGATAATAAATGTCATTTGTTTAGTGTTCTCTTATTTCTTTCATTAAAAAAAAACAGGAAATTTTTTGGTCTTTGGCTCTGAAAAGTCATTAAGACAAATTGATTATTTTGGGGAAAATTCACTGGTGTGATTTATATAAATTCACTGAAGAAGGTCAATGACAAGGGTATTCATTTGTTTTGATAGAGGTCCTAGGGAAAGAATGGCCCTTTTAAGCTAATTCCAATTCAGACAAGGACATTCACTCTCTGGAAGATATGGTAATGATGATTTCTAAAAAGAGACAAGATGGAGGGAATGGGACACTCCTACAATTTATTGGGATGTTTTGGGAGCAAGATTGCTTCCCGTGAAGATGTTGAAGGTGAGGTGGGCCATTTTCCCTATCCTTCAAGATGAGAAAAAAGGCAAGAAGAAAGCATTGAATCTACTGAAATAGGACATGTGAATTTGCTTAAAATTTTAGGCAATCAAAATGCCATAACCATGCCAACAAATGGCAGACAACGGAAAGCAAACATATGAAGGAAATTTTCCTGGTTTATCTGGGTTTGGTGACACTAACCAGTAAAAAGCAATACTAGATCCCAGCAGTACAATAGGAAATTTCTTGTTTACAACCGGCCCTGTATGAAGCTGGAGATATGCCAAATGTTTTGCAAATTATTTCTCCTCAAGAAATTCAAAAGACAGTCACTGTGTTTGGATGTATTGGCCAAATTCCAAATTCAGCCAATCATGTGGTCACATACTTGACCACATAGAGAAGTATGGCTTCATACCATTTAAAAAAAAAAAAAACCAAACCAAAACCAGAAAACTGTCTTAACAAATTGTATTCAATTGAGTAACAAAATGTTGCTAAAGCTGTCCATTTTGAGACTAAAAGCTACTTCGTCCATTAGGCACTGCTTTGGATGATGCTACAAACTTTAAAGCGGTTAAGTGAGAGGACACCCTCCAGGTGTTAAATTCCATGAAGATAACGCCAAGAATCTCCTGATGAAAGTGCTAATTCAGGAAGTCACTGAACATGAGCAGGTGCTCTATGGCACTAGCGCCTTGAACAGGGATCCTGTAAAAGATGACATGTGTGTGAAACAAGGTCCTACCCTTTGTGCTAACCTTGGTCTATTGTAAAAGGGTTGGGGGAATGGAGAAGGAACCCAATATAGGTGAGAAACAGCATTTTCTTTGTGGTGGTTAATAAATGCCAGTCCAAGCAAAATGAACACCAAGCAAACAAGCCCTAATGATGCTGATAATACCTTACACAGAGAGTAGGAAAGTTAATCAAGAATAATGAATTCTGAGGAAACATGGTTCTCATTAGGCTGATGTTCTCAAAATGGTGATTGGTCTTGCTTCCTGTCCTTTCCCCCCCTTTTTGTTACACAGTTGAATGACTATTCTGACTAGAGTATCAAAGTTTTAAACACACTTTTTCATTGGGGGAGGGAGGGAAGGAATCCCTTCCCTTCTGTAATTTGCCCCAGATCTGAACACAGATGAATTCCTAAAATATCAATGCAGTCAATCTTCTAAATTTTGCCATTAAGTTGTTGGTAGGAAGAACCATCAATTTGATTTGGAACAGGGATTTCATTCATTTTTTCTTTTTAATAATTTAATTGGCAGGGATGTAGTGGAAGGACAATCAGAGTAAGAGGAAGGGATCTCTGGCGACTTGGAAATCGTACACACAGCTAAAACTAGATGCATCATTACAGCCACAGCATGTTTAAGGAACTGGGATACCATATTTTTCCAAACTAAAACAGAACATATAAACAAATGTGTCGTTCTTAGTTAATAACATTTTGTGGCTAGTCCTTCAAGACATTTGCTTGTCCTTCAATGACCATCATTTAAATGATCAAATCTTATGGCATAATTTAATTGCTGAAATTTTTAAAAGACCAAGTTTGGTATGAATGAAATTGACATATTTTCTTTCTTGTAAAACATTCCATCATATTTAGTTGAATAGTTTTTTTTTTCAAAATTTCTACATGAGTTTATGTATGTGTGTGTATCTATGTGTATGTGTATATATGTGTAATATATATTTAAATACTTGTGAGCAAATATGTATACACATAGGTATTCATATATAGCCACATGTATTTCTGAAAAGAAAATACTTAGGCTGGAGAAATGACAAGATAGTAAGGATGTGATATGATTAAAGAAGAATGAGAGAAAAATGTGAAAAGACTAGAATGGGTAACGCTAAGTGGGTAAATCATGGAGATCCTCATGGGTGCCATATGAAAGCACTAATCATGCACACGCACATTTCAGATTCATATTTCTCATTTCCATCCTCACTTTCAATAATTACTGAGTGACTAGATTAAAACAACAACAACAACAACAACACAACAACAACAACAACAGTCACAACTACACCACCACAGAGGAGAGAATTATTTTCATTATATCTTACTTGAGCTCTTGTGAACTGGTGGCCAGCATACTTCGAATGCTTTTGTCAGCCAAAGGGCAGCCAGAGAGACTGTAAGACAGGTCAGGATATCCAAGTAAGTCAACCCTCTAATAAGCTCAAACTTCCCAAACAAACACAACATAAAAAATTAAAAAATTAAAAAGTTTAATGCAGAAAAGCGATGGGGCAAGTGCTGTATATTGAATTTTTGTATGGTCAATTCTGGATAGCTTTCAATGTGAACTTTATGGAATAAGTCAGATAATAATTTTTTGAAATTAATAAGATAAAATATGCCGTCCTTTTGGTTCAAAGTTTAAAAATACTTTGGAAGTTTTCAAGATGCATTTTGTACTAAAAGACATTATACAACACACAGGTTAGCATGCTTTTGAAGGTCAACATATAGCACTTAAAGGGTTAACACATAGTTCAACATTTTTACTTTGACAGCATTGTTGAGGTAAGCTGAAAACAATAAATTGAAAAGACAGAATCCACCATGAAAAAAATGAAGTCACACCTTCTATGTGAGGCGTAATTACCAGTCACATGACCACTCCCATCACACCCTGGTGTTGGACATCTGCCACCAAACAAAAACAAAAACAGCCAAAATAGTAAGTATGTTTTTTTAAAAAAAAAATAAATTAAAGAAAAGAAAAAAAAACTTTAAAAAAGTTTCATTGTTTCCAGTTTAGCTGCAATGTCTGCATGGGGATTTAAGCACCCTAAAGAAAAGCTGCAAAATGAACAGGATTAAATGAAAAAAAAATGGCGTTTCCATACACTACAGCATAGTTAAGAACAAGCAAAATACACATTAGCCTCTCACTTTACTGAACTCGCAATTGGAAACATTTATGTGCTGCGAATGTCACATGCTCATACGGCAAGGCATGTACATATTCAATTCTTTAAAATAATCCAAAGAGGGGAAAAGGTTAGGAAGAAAAAAATAATTTCACCTCACATTATGCTTACGTTATTAAATCCTTTTTGCTTTCTTTGCATTGAGGATACTTGGGCTTGGGGCTGGGAATGGTCACTTCACCAGGATACCTTCTTTCCTCTAGTGCCTCCTGGAAAGGGTCCAAATCTTCTGGCTGTAGGCAAACAGGCATCTATGAGGCTCATGTGATCAATGGTCAAATAGGCTGCAGAATGCAAATTGTCATTGACGAATAATATATTTCCCGATCATTTGATTCATCAACAGGCCCAATCTTCTAACTGTATCTAGAGGCAGGTTGGACAATGTGCTTTTGCACTTTGCCCCAACTTTTGTAATGCTTATAATTTCTTTGCTTCCTTAAATTCCTTTTTGAAAATACAAATTGAACTTTGTTCAATGAGGGTTACTTTTAAAAAAAAACTTTGATAAAGTGTTTTATCAAAGGATCTAAGTCCCTAAATACCACAAGCTACTTGGGAGCAGTGATTCTGTCTCATACTTTCTTTGCATAAGCACATAGATCCCATAGTTCAGTGGATGGTTTTTGGATTTGAAGTCAGGAGACCTGACTCCACTTCTTGGTTTACTAGCTGTGTAACCCTGGGCACTTCAATACAACACAATGCAAGCATCTATTCTATATAGCATAGGTACTATATACAAAATAGGGATAAGGATACTTTACTACCTATTTCCTAGGGTTGTGAGGAAATTGATTTAGAAAACTTGAGGTGATAGAAATATGTATATATGTGTGTGCATGTGTATATGCATACATACATATATAGGTATATATATACATGTGTACATATATATATATTTAAATCAACTCTGGATATCTTTCAATGTGAACTTTATGGAATATCAGATAAGTTTTAGAAATTGGTGAGATAAAATATGCTGTCCTTTTAGTTCAATGGCATGTGTGTATACATGTACATTTTCTATAGATAGACATAAGCACATGTATATGTATTACATATGTGTATGCACACATATAGTAGTTGGGTTATTTTTCAGTCATTTCCCACTCTTTGTGACCCCATTTGGGGTTTTCTTGGCAAAGATACTGGAGTGGTTTGCCATTTCCTTCTCCAGTTCATTTTACAGAGTAGGAACTGAGGCAAACAGGGTTAAGTGGCTTGCCCAGGGCCACATAGCTAGTAAATGTCTGAAGACAAATCTGAAGATGAATCTTCCTAACTGGGTTAGAAAGCATGTGGTACATGCTTGATAAAATCTTTGTTTTTGGATTGATCCTTAATACCATCAGTAATGTTTCGTGTCACTACCAGTCTATCAAGATCAAACTTAACATTTAAAACTGAAAAATATTTTCTAGTTGGACTTCAACAAAGGAGGGGGCACATAAAGAAGTTAGAAACAAAGGAATGCCAAGTGACTTTACATACTTATGGCAGAAATATTCAGGACCAAGGAAAATCTATTTGTGTATTATCTTGAATTTTAAAATTACTTGTACACAAAGAAAAGTATCATGGTATAATGAAGACAAAAAACTAAAAATTATTGGGCAGAAAATTTAAAGTCCTGGGATCTATTCTTGACTCCAACCAGTTGTAAGACCTAAGACAAGTCACTATCCCAATGGGGCAATGCAGTTGTTATACAGCTCCAGCAAATTCAATTGGTATCCACTATGCACCTGTGTGCAAAGTACTATAAACACTATGACACAAATGAAGTATTTACCCTCAAGGGCCTACATTTTACTGGGGGCGAAAGGGAGGATAGATGTCCACAGACATATAAATTATATGTATGTGTGTATATGTACACATATACATGTACATGTATATATAAAAGGTAAAGTTGGGAAGAGAGGTCCATTGACAACCAAGAGTATTAGGAAAGCTGTGTGAAATAGCATCTCAGCTGTACCTTGAAGGGAGAGAGAGATTCTAAGAGGTGACCCAAATGGAGTCACAAAGAGTAGGAAATGACTAAAAAATGACTCAACTACTGTGTGCACACACACATAATACATATATGTGTGCACATGTCCAACTGTCTATCTATATAAAATGTACATATATACACACATGCCATTAAATCAAAAGGACAAGAGGTGAAAGGAAGGAGAATATTCTAGCTATTGAAATAGGAGAGAGCCTCTACAAAAGAATGGAGGCAGGGATATAATATTGTGTTCTTTCTACCTCTCTCAAGATGAACAAAAGTAATTTAACTTCTTCAGGCCTCAAATTCGTTTCTTATGAGGGATTACGTGACCTCTATAAGTTCTCTTCCAGATCTAAAACTATTGTCCTCAGTTTCATCACCTGTAAAATCAAAGGGTTTGACTAGAAGATATCTAAGATCCTTTCCACTTTTGAAAGTCTAGGGTATTTAGCTCCTGAGAGCAAAGTACCTACTTTTACAAATGAAATAAATGTGTGACTGTAGTAGCCAAGAAATTCCTATAGATGGCAATACAAGATGCATTTAAAATCTGTCTTTGCCTTATTTAAGCAAATATATTCCACAAGCACATGCAGAGTGTATGTATTTTCTACTTTCTGTGCCAATGTATAGTGTGCAAATAGTTCTGTCATTTTTAAGTGGTCTCTTATTTTTAATTAAAAAATTGGAAATAAAGCTGCCATTCCACATTTGGAAGTAATGATTTCACATTGTGAATGCTACTAAATATAGCTTGCCATTCAGATTCAGTTCTCTTTAACAATAGCTTAATATTTAAAGCCAAATTGAAGAATAAGGCAGCCTTGGTGATGAAATAGCCACAGAGACAGCATCCGAGGGAATCCTCACAAGAATTCAAATTTCCTTTTTTCTATTTCTTCGAGAAAGACATCCTTAGTCTGGTACTGGCATATTCCCTTTGCTTTTGAAAAGAAACCTCCATTTCCAAGAGTACAGGAGAAACAACAGTCCAGTAATGCATGAGGTTTCTTCATTTCCTTCTCACAACCTAAGATTCTCACAACCTGAATGTGGCGATCATAATTGTGCTTTGAAAAAGTCATGGCCCTGAATTACACCTTACTGTGTAACTGCTGTTAACAACATCTTAAAAGAATGGTGTGTTTATTAAAAGCTTCAGCGTGCTGTTTTGAGCATTTTATGGTTTTTCTTTTTCTTTTTTGAGAATAGGCAAAGCCATTGGATTTAGATCCAGATGGAACTCTGAAGATAACATTTTTAACCTCCTCAGTTTACAAGCCAGGGAACTTCAACTAAAAGAATGACTTGCTGAGGGTCACACAGGTAGTAAGTACTTAGCAAAGTGGAGAGTGCACCCAGTTCTTCAGACTCCAAACCCACTGTTTTTCCACTGTACCAAGTTGCCTCACTTACCTTTGTAGTGCTGACAAAAATAAGAAATGCTTAATAGTCATTTAAGTAGGCAAGAGACTAATTTTAATCCTCTACCTGAAAAGAAAATCTTGTATTACATAATAATGTCATTCTGGTCATTTTGCTTATGCAGAATGTGTTTATAAATTAATTACAATTTTTGATGGGAGAAAAATATCTGCTAAAACACAGTACTAGAAAATACAATCCATAGTTCAAAATATTGACTGAGGGGTTTTAGATATAGCCACATAGCTGTATCTAATACAGCCATATAGCTGTATTAACAGATTTCCAAGGACTAACCAGCTAATAGTCTCTTCTAAGGAAACAATTCATTTTATCTTCACCCAAACACATGGCATTTGTCTTGTTTTCAGATAGATTTTACACCATGTGATCTGAAATAATCAGGTTGCAATGAGCTGCTCTAGATGAAAAAGACATACATTAATGTCTTTGGAATCATCTTCATCTATCCTTCTGGGTTTCATTTTGGTGTAGTCTACTGGCAAGTCCCAGCAGTCACCCTCATTCAGCTGGAAACACCGATTGTTCATCACTGCCTGTCGCTGTGGTGACATTGGCTCTAGAGGTGTCAAAATGGTACAGCACCCATCTCGTTGTCTCTGCTTGTTCATGCTTAGATCCAAAGTTCCATTTTCATCAACTTCCATATCAGGATTCTGTCAGAAGAAAAGAAACATTGTTAATCAACTTAGATAAGACAATTCAAAGACAACCTGTGGCCTCTAAGCATTTCTTACCACCAAGTACTGCATTAAATGATGTAATATCCCCAGTTAGAGTTCAGGTATTAATTAGTCTCCTCTTCCACCCTTGCAGAACTAGGTTATACAACACAACACTGATGTAGAGAGACAGGGCTTGGCAGTTCTCTCCCCCCTACACAGGTGTGAAATGAGTCCCATATCTTTAATAATTTTTCTGCTTCCAGACTTACTGGGGTGGGGACAGGCAAGCAAGATTTTCAAAATGAACATCTGCTTTAAGTTGATTGCAGATTTAACTTTGAATTGAAAAGATTTTTTTTTCTTTCTAAAAAGCAGGGTGTTTTTGCTGCCTTAAAGCTAACAGTCCGAGAATGGAGGAGGGGAGGAGTTGGAACAAGGGTGAATATTTACAATTTCATTGCTAAAACAAATTTGCTAGTTCAAAGAAAAAAGAGAACTGGTTTTCACAATGCATAAAACTTACATGGATTAAGCTCCCACCTATCATAACTTCCCCTAAGTATACTGCCTTGTTTACTTAGGAAAAACAAAAAAACAAACAAAAACTTAAAAAAAGAACCCTCCAACAACAACAAAAACCGGTAGTGGCATTACCTACTGCAGCTGATGAGCTGTAAAATACAGGGGATAGATTGTTTTTTTTTTTTTTAATAATGCTTTGAATTACATCAAGAATTATTTAGGGGGCGGTAGGTGGCGCAGTGAGTAAGAGCGCCGGCCTCGGAGTTTGGATGACCCGAGATCAGATCCGGCCTCAGAAAATGAGCACCCACGCATAAATAATGACTAGCCGTGTAACCTTGAGCAAGTTACTTAACCCCAATTGCTAAAACAACAACAACAACAACAACAACAACAACAATTATTTAGAACTTGTCTTTCAGGAAGGGGGGGTGGGAAATGAGGGGAGAGAGAAAGGAGAGCAGGAAAGAGCAAGAAAACAATACCCATAACCCTCCTTTTCTTTTTTCTTTTAAGAGTGACATTCCCTTGAACAAAATTTTGATTTCGGAGCTGGCGTGAAAGCTACTGCCTACTCAAATGTCTAGCAGCTATCTCTCCTCTGGATGTAATAACATACAGGAAGGCATTTGGGATGAAAATCCCTTCCTCTGGGTTATTACCTCGTTAAGTTATACGGTATTATTCTATTTGAACACTTTTTGCCAAAGCCCATTCTTGATTTCAGCTTTGATGCTAATTCATCCCTTGTAACGTATTTATTCTCTCAAACCTGTCATTTTAATAAACAGTGGGGATGGGGGGCCTGGAATGGGGTTCATTGAATTTCCCCCCTACAAAATCTCTTCTGTCCCAGTCCTAAACCTGTCCACCCTTTCATCATCACAAGGAACACTATTTGCAAGCCACAAGAGCCTCCCCAATCTGTAGGATAAAAAGCCATGAATATAAAAGGAAGCATTTGAAAAGGTAAAGTTACTGACCTTTCGGCATGCATACAAATTAAAATTATTAAAAAAAAGAAAAACAAAACAACTACTGTTAGGGCGGTGAGCTCATTGTGTACTACCAAGAAGCTTTAAACAACAGGAGGGGGAAAAATCTGTTTTTCAGAAGAGTTAAACATGTCTGCCAGTTCAGCCCCTTGCTCTAAGAACACAATGCCGATTCCTCTGCACTGCAATCTCCTTCCTAGCCACCTAGTGGCCTTGGAAGGCAGCTCTTGGCTGGGTCTCTGGTACATTTCAAACACTCATTTCCCTTCTTCCCACTGTTCGCTGAAGAAATCAATCAGTTTCCAAGGACCTCTCCCTTCCTTACCACCACCACATCAACCTCCCCCCTCCCCGCCCAATCCAAAACCCGGTATCATCACCTCAAAACCAGACTCGCATAGCATTTTAGCATCTGTGATAGTTTTGAATACTGAATGCAGTAGATGGTTGAATTAAGGAGGAAAAGGTCAGTGTGCGCCCCACCTCTTTCAATTTTTTTTTCCTCTTTGTTTCCTGGGCACTGGTTAATGCACTGAGGGAAAAACCCACTGGCCTTTTTGCGGGAGGGAGGAAGCGGCGCTTTGAAGACTTATTATTGTAGGAGTTAGAAGTCACACCCACTGGCTTTTTTTTTTTTAACTTCATCTAGGCTTTGCAGCCTTTTAAAGATGCTGCATGAAACTAGACATCTATGGAAGTATCAAAAGAAGGCTTCTACCCTGAAATCTTTGGGACCGTTTGAGAAGTTCTCTGTGCATAGCTATAAAAACCTCCTAATTTCTATTATTAACTATTTCTATTATTAATAGCGTGGTTAATGCCTGTCAGTGAAAGCAAATCTGGACTTAAAAAAAACACAACAAAAAATTTAAAGATGCTTTGTATACCGTTATTGGCCCCACAGATAAGCAAAATTAAAACTGCCCATTCCTTTCACTTCCTCTCTTCCTGCCCCTCCCGCTTTTAAAGGGCTAAACCTTGACCCAGGTTTCTCGGGCTACCGCTGGGGAATCTGCACCATCATCTTTTATTTATTTCACTGCATTCCGAAAGGCTTTCGCTTTTCACTGGGTGGCAGAACCAGAGCACGAGGAGCGGGCTGCAAAGCCCGTGCCTGCTCTGCCCGCATGCGTCGGTGCAGCGCGCACAGCAGCTGCGGGGGAGCAGCGGGGCGGGCCGTCGTTACCCGGGCACAGAGGTCCTGAGGTTTGGTGGAGAGGTTCTGAGGCATTTCCCGGCAGCGCGTGGATAGATTCAGGATGGCCGTGGCGGCCATGTGTGCTGCCTCCATGTCGTGCGTGTAATCAAAGCTGCTCTTGCTGCAGGTGCTGCTGGCGCTGCTGCCGCCTCCACAACTCATGTTGCTGCTGCTGCTCGGGGCATAGCTGCTCGTGGTGCTGCTGGTGGGGCTGGAGTTCTTGCAATACCGTTTAGCTGGGGAGACAGAGAGAAAAAAGCCCAAGGGTGACCTGCGAGGAAAAGCACCCTCCGAAAATGGAGGAAAAATAAACCTCCACTCCCTTCGCCTCCCTCCCAGCCCCCACCCTCTTTCCACCCCCTCACCCTATAAAGGGTGAAATAAACCAACAGCAATTTCTTGGAAAGGGGGTGGTGGGATGTGACATTCTTAATGTTATAAAATGGACTGATGCGTAAAGAAAAAAATGCACATTTCCCCCCTTCTAGCGTATGTTTGGGAGGCCAGAGTTTTTAGAGGGACGCTACAGACCATCTAGTCCAACACCTTCATTTTTAGAGAGGAGGAAATTGAGGGTCAGACAGAGGCCGAGTGACCTGCCCGAGGTTGCCTAGGTAGCATTCAAACTGGTACTAAGACTCCAAATCCATAACTGTACCACAGCGAAGTCGGACATCACTTAACCCTTGCTTGGAACCGAAGATGGCAACATGCTAAGTATTTTATCAGGGAAAATAGGGCAGGTTGTCCAAGTAAATGTAACTAGGCAACTGGAGGAGAGAGGGTTAAAGTAGAGGTTTAGAATCATGGGACTTGGAAATGAACTAGACATTAGCCCCCCTCCCCATTTTGCAGATAGGGAAACTAAGGCACAGAGAGGGGAATTAACTTGCCCAAGCTGCCACTCAGAAGTCAGTAGCAGGGATGGAATTCAAACCCACATCCTCTGAGTCAAAATCCAGTGCTCTGTCCATAGTGTAGGAGGAATGTTCAGGGAATAGGCATGGAATAATGATGAAAAATAGTACCCATTCATGAATTGCACACAAACTGCAATAACTATAGGAAATAAGCAACGGTGCCTGATAGTCTGGTTAGCGGCACAAGGGAAATGGTGCTTTCTCTTCACGTTAAGGATTGCTCATAAGCGCATTTGGTGACTAGGACCTTCCCAGATCACTCATCTGTGAAGCGATTGGCTGGCCTACATTCGAAGGCATGGGGGCTGCAGAGCGGTACCAGAAGCTCACTGTGGTGACATGTCGGTGACCCAGATTCACAAGAGACCTGGGGACTGCTGTTCCTCAGGCCAACAGAGACTGTGCCCTTTGTGAAGGTGAGGGGATGGATTTCTGGCTCAGAATGCTAACCAGGCAATGTGACTGGTGAGTCTGTCTCCTTGAAAGGAGAGAGGAAATGTAAATGTTCATAACTAGCAAGAAAGGTCAAAAGATGGGAAAGGCAGAGGGAGGAGGAAACTGCAGTCACATCTGGTCACTAGCAAGGCACAAGATAGATTTCTAAACATGACTACTAAGTAACATTCAAAGACAGACTCTACTTACTACATCTCTCACAATCTTAGAATTTTAATCGTCTCCTCACTATTCTGCACAATACTTACCTTCATGGGAAGGTTTTTGTTTGCTTACTTTTTTCTTTGAAAATTCATTAACAGTAGCAGTCACACAAGCACTTTGTAAATACTATTTTTTTTTTAAAAAAGCAACTTTAAAACTCCATTATTATGTGGATGAGAAAATGATGGAGAGATGTCTTGATCAGTGTTTATGTCACTCAGTCTCCCTGTACTAACATATTTTTCACATAAGACATTCAGTCTTCAAGCACTGTTATGTGGTGAATAGAGCTCTGGAGTTGGAGAAAGGAAGACCTGAGTCCAAATTCTGCCTCAGACACTTAGCAGCAATATGGCCTTAGGCAAGTCACTTAGCCTCTCTCAGCCTCAGTTTCCTTATCTATATAATGCAGGGTTTGGCCCTTAAGGCCCTTCCAGCTTTAAATCAATGATCCTATCACCTACCTGATTTTAGACACAGTACTCAACCTCTGAGCCTCAATTTATTCATCTAGTAAATAAGAACTAGATGGCCTCTATCTGTAGGTTTAGATTTGGTAATTACACAAATTCCAAGTTCCCTTCCAGCCCTAAAGTTCATGATTCTATGACTTGAGCTGAAGTCCCAGATTTAAAACTTGCCTGCTGTGTGGCCCTAGACAAGTCATTTCCTTATGACTCAATTTCATTAATTGTAAATGGAGATAATACTATTTTGCATGTAATTGGGAGATAAGATGTGCAGGCATTGGGGCACAGGGATTCATCTTGCCCTAATGGTAAAGTCGAAGGGGGTATGGGAGAAGATATGGGAGAGAGCAGATTGGATGAGGGGATATCTTGTGGGACTGCTATTCTGGGGTGGTAGGTAGGGGAAAAATGGGGAAAAAATTGTAACTCAAAATTTGGCGGAAATGAATGATGTAAAACAGAAGTTAATAAAGCATTTGTTTAATTAAAAATTGTAAATGGAGATAATACTTGTATTACCCTCTTACTGAATTATTAGGATGAAGATGTTTTGTAAACTTTCAGGTGCCATTTAAATGTGAGATCTCAGTATTTATATATATATATATGTATATATAACATATATGTTACATTAATATGTATAGGGTAGTATACAGATATATATCCATAAATATACACATATATGTATAGATACATGCCAACACACAGGTACTTGCACACACACCTACACACACACACACACACACACATACACACATATACACACATACAGCCCAGACTTGTGATTTCATTGATGTAAGGATTTTCCGGTGAGGAAAACCTCTGTACTCATGCAAGTTAGTACTTGCTTTGCTATGGACAGTCTTAGAGAGATACCTGGGATACTTGAAATTAAGTGACTTGCCCAGGGGTCACAGTGTCAGTAGCTGTTAGAGGCAGGATTTTCACCCCGTTCTTCTTGACTCCCAAGTTAGTTCTCTCTATCCATTATGCCATACTATCTCTCATTATCATTAACAATTTTAATAAAATGTATAGACAAAAGATCTCTACTAAAGGTCAGGTAAATGTCATAGATTCAGAGCTGGAAGGGAGCTCCCAGCTTCATTTGCAAGTGGAATACATGTTTACTACATGGTATGATTTTGGGGATACATGAAGTACTCCTATTCAAAAATCTTCCCCCTCTTATTCCTGAATACCCATCATTAGAATTATATTAATTTGTGTTCAGTGTTATCTGATCTTATCATCATCTAAAGTGTAAATACTCCTGGGAGGGATACCATATTCAATCTAACATTTTTGTGTGAATGAATTTTTTATGTGACAGGTGTCATGGAGAGGGCATACAAACATTAAACTCCTGGGAAGGCAGAGGGTACTGACAAGAGACGGGATTGACTAAAGATTTGTGTCCTTTCCAGTTTTGCCCACAGCCAGGCCTGCTTCTTGCTGTCAGAGCTTTGGACTGGAACCTGGCCACCTGCACAGTCCCCTTCATGTCCTTTAGGCCATCACTAATATATCTACTGTGGGGAAGGGTGCATTTGTTATTGAAAAGAAGACAGGGAGGGAGAGAGAGAGAGAGGGAGAGAGAGAGAGAGAGAGAGAGAGAGAGAGAGAGAGAGAGAGAGAGAGAGAGAGAGAGAGAACACAAACTGGAATGAACTATGGGTATGGAACAAAAAGGACTACCACTCTAAGGAGGGCAACCCAATAGTCCTGCCCTTTAGTATTTCTCAGTGTAAAGTGAGAATTGAAATAAATAATATTTGTTGAGTTAGTGAGAAAAATGCCCTTGAATTATTAGGATTAAGGCTGTAATGTCAAGGTATTGTTTTTATTGTCAAGGTTTGTTTTTATACTAAATAGGGGCTATCTTTTAATTTTTAAGAACATGGTATAGCATTTCCTTATCAGTCATGCAGTGGATAGAGTGCTAGATCTAAGTCAGGAAGACTCATCTTCCTGAGGTCAGATCTTGCCTCAGACACTTACTAGCTGTGTGACCCTTGGAAAATCACTTAAGCCTGTTTGCCTCAGTTTCCTCATCTGTAAAATGAGATGCAGAAGGAAATGGCAAATCACTTCAGTATCTCTGCCAAGAAAACCCCAAATGAAGTCACAAAGAGTCAGACATGACTGAAAAGACTAAACAACAATGACAACTAGATATGCCCTTCTATATGTTATTAATAAATCAATAAACATTTATTAAGTGCCTACTGTGTGCCAGGCATCAGAATATGATTTATATCATAAGGAATTCCAGTTGAAGAACTTGCTCTACCAATGAATATCAGTACTTTTTAAAGCAACTTGTAGTCATAATGTGAGTTACTTAGGGACTGAGAAGTCAAACTGGTATCACATAGGCAGTATCACTGGAGGTAGAATCTAACCAAGGTCTTGTTGCCTCTGAGGCTGTCTGTCTGTTTGCTATGCTATGTTGCCTCATCACATACATGTCCCCAAAGCCTTGGTGCAGTTTAAGTTATTTAATATATTTATTTATTAATTTGGTTCTGTACTCTCTGTATAGAAACTCAGCCTTAGATAGTTGCCTGGGGGAGATAACTAGGAAGTTAAGTGACTTGCCCATGTCATACAGCCACTATATGTCAAAGGTAGGACTTGACATATACTGACATAGACTTGACTCCCAATCTTAATTTCCAGAATGACATTCTACTCATTACACATGCTGAATAATCCAAAATCAAAGGGTTTTGGAAAGAAAATGATTTGAGAGAAAACACTGGTCTAGGTTTAGTTGGAAAGAGACCACTAATATAGTTAAGTGAGGGGATAGAAGGATTTAAAATTAGAGGAAAGGCTGTCTGAGAGGTTAAGCCACTTGCCTGGGGTCACCCAACTAGTAAATGTTATACTTGGGATCTGAACTCAGATCTTTTTGACACCAAATTCAGTACTTTCTCTACTTTTCTCCACAAAGCTATTAAAGTGCTTAAATAGGTAGGATCTCTTATTCAGAAGATCTGGTTCAGATACTCCTAAGATAAAGCCACAAAAAATGATAACCAGGTAGTACATGGTCACAGGCTAATATGGAACCATGGGGGGATATATAAGTAGGGGCTATCATGCTGAATGCCTCCTCATGAAACCCCATCTCAATTGGGAAATACAGGATAGCTAGGAATATTGAGAGACCGGGAATTAATTCCCTCCTCCCATCCCAGACTGGTGCCACTGTAGGTACAATCTGGAAGAATATAGAAGCAATGAGCCACTATTGTCACTGTTACAGAAACAACATTTGTGCTTTGTGTAATAGATGAGTCATGAAGGCTGTGACCACTTAACATGGCTTCATAGTTTGTTTTTCAAAGTAGAGTTATGCCTTATGAATACAGACTCAATTCATTTGCAGGTTAGGTTAGTCCTGGGGGACTGAAGTTGACTTTAGCACATCAGTGAAAAACTACTTTGTTGAGCAGTTTAATCATGGGGAATGAATTGTATAATATTAACTTACTTAAGAGAGGGTAAGGGAACTTGTTTTCTAGTGGGGCCATTGACCTCAAAGAAAAAAATCTAAGTCAAATAAATAATAATTTGCCTTTTTTAAAAAGAGAGACAATAAAAATGATTGCATTCATTTTGCTTCAAAACAAGTACAAAGGATACACAAAACTCTATATAACTCTAATGCATACAGCATATAACATTGTGCATTATAGTTGTCTGATTTTATATCATTACTAGGTATTCTATAAGGTTCACGTGAGCAAGGACTATTTCTTATCTTTGTTTCTTCCCCTAACATTTAATATAGTGTTGTTCTGCAAACAGGAGTTGCTTAACAAATATTATTTTAGACAAAATGAAATCTATACATACTTCAGTTTTATGTGAAGGCCACATTTGTCTTAGGAGAGCTTCTGAACAATCAAATCACATGAGTTCAGTGTTGCTATGTATTTTACAAGTACAAAGAATATGTTATCTCTGAAGGAAAATAAGCCCTTCATTTATCATTATGATATTTTGTATTTGTAAATGACAATAGATTTTAGAGCACTTTTCCATCCTTCATGTCATCAGAGGCTTAAAACTCTGAGGTAGGCAGAGCAGAAGTTAGTCTTTCTATTATACAGATGAAGAAACTGAGGCTCAGAGAGGTCATGTGATTTTCTCAAGGTTGTAAGACTAATGTGGCAGAGCCCAAAAGAGAAAACAGGGCTTCTGACATCTTACCCTGTGATCTTTCCATTACCTCCCAGCTGCCCCTGGGTGAGAATGTTTGAGTAATCTTGAATACTTGTAAGGTGCTTTTATCATCTTATTTGGATTACTACTTTGAAAAAAATTATCAGCAACTTAGAATAATCATTAAAAAATACAGCAAACCAAAGTAAGTCTAGGTCTGAAATTTTCCTGAGAACACTACCATTTTCACTGACTTTGCTTATTACCTGGAGTTGGGCCATAAAACTTAGACTCTCCTGCCCACTGTGAACAGGTAATTAGATTGCCAATAGCTTACTGGAGCAGAAAGAATTTCAAAACCCCAAATCAATCAAATGTGACAATAGTTATACTGGAAAAATATATACCATGTACACTAAATTGAAATGATCATTTTTTGGTTTTATGCATGGTGCTTGGCATATAGTAAGGGCATACATAATAAATGATTTTTCGTGCATCTATTCTTTAAAACAAGGGGACATTTCTATGCTTTTAAATATGTAAGCAAATTAAAGTCCTTTTATTAATCTTCTATTTGTAAGCCACTTAAAGCAACATTAGCAATACTACTAGTCATTTACTATATTAATTCAAAAGATCACCCCTTTCCTGACCAACCCCAAATATGACATATTGTTTATTGTTAAAGCAGAATGAGACCGATGTGGTCAGAATTATGTGAGAAAGTTGTTTCTGTTGACTTCTGCTAGTGCTGACATAATCCCCCCCACTTGAAGTTTTGAGAAGACTAAATAAGAGCCATTCAAGAGGTTTTAATAGTGACTAAAACATGCTGCCATTTATTTTCAGCAAATAGCATCATTGATGCTGTCTAGCCCCAACAATGCACATCTATCCATTCATTCCTACTATGTATACAACAGAGTTCTAGCAGCTAGGGAAAATGCAAATCACTTCTACTCTGTACTGTTTCTTCATCTATCCAATGAAGAGCTTGGACTATACCTCCAAGGTTCCTTTTGACCTGCCATTTCTCCCTCTCTTTCTTTCTATCTTTCCTTCCTTTCTTCCTTCCTGCCTGCCTTTCTCCCTTCCTCCCTTTCTTCTTTTTCTTCCTTCCTTTCTTCTTCCTTTCAAATCCTTCCTTCCTTCTTTCTTGTCCTTCCCTCCTTCCTTCACTTGTCTCCCCCACCTAGGCTAGAAGTACACGGGGTATTCATGGACTGATCCCACTACTAAATGGCAGGAAATGTGACCTGGGCCAGTTTACCCCTTTTTAGGCACTCTCGTTCCCTCTCCTTTCCACTGGGGTTCACCATATTAATGCCAAAATTAATGTAGATATCAGACTGACCAGGCCCAATGCAGCTCAGAAATCAGAAACTCTAGATCTGCCTGTAACTGGGACGATAGGCTTGTGGCAGCATGCTTGGCTTAACTTGTTCTTAACAAGCCTTTAGAAGTCTCCTATTGCTTTTGATAGCCACAACAGTGCACTGTATGGGAAAATAAATTATTTGGAGAACACTGCTCAAAAATATACTCATCCCTTAACGAAGGGGCAAAAAGGAACAATAACCTAATGGAGGGAAATAGCTGAGTAGCAAGGTTTGCTAGCGGTGTGTTTTTAGTTTTGGTCTAGAAATGAGTTTTTGATGATATGGAAACTCCCTCCAACCAATGAAGATCAGCAACTTGTATGTGATGTAAAGTCTTAGAGAGTTGCCCAAGGTGCTGAGGGTTTAAGTGTGTTGCTTAACATCGCACTGCTGGAATGCATCAGTGGCAGGGCTTGAATGCATTGTGTCCTGATACCAAGGATTGTGCTAGCCATGACATAGCTAGCCATGATGTTTCTCATGGTTAGCTGTGTATAAAGGCTAAAAAATAATTATTGAACCCAAAATATTTTTACTTAGTTTCTAAAGTCTGCAAGAGCCTTGCTGGCATTTGTTATTGACTCCTCCAATCTCCTTTAATGTTCCTTCTAGCTCAAAGTCCATAGTCCTAGGATTCTAAAGATGTCCTTCTTCTGATTCTTACTATACACTAGATTTCTGAAGCAAATGCATTGCTATGTTCTTACAAGTACAAATCTGTATGAAAATCAGACCCCAAAGTAAGAGAATAAAGAGCTAGAATGTATTAAAATTCTGTTAGGCAGGCTACTCTAATTTGCTTTAGACCCAGAGTTTCTCCAATGTAAGTCTGAGGTGAATGTGAATGAAAATATCTGTTCAATAATCCCATGAAGTTGTCTTTACCTTCCTGGAGTGTATAATGAGTATAATAGGTTATTTGAGATGTTTTGTTTCTGTATTTCTTCATGCACGAGCCTTTGAGTTCTTTTATATCTTAAAAACTTTCCATGGTAGAGGAAATAACAACAACAACAACAACAACAACAACAACAACAACAACAACAATAATAATAAAGCACTGTAAGGTTAGCAAAGCAATTTACAAATATTATTTCACTTTATCCTCTAAACAATTCTGGGAGGTAGCTGCTATTATTTTGCACACTTTATAGATGAAGAAATTGAGACAGCAGTTAAGTGACTTAACCCAGAGTCAGTCAGCTGGTGTCTGATGCTGCATTTGAACTGGGGTCTTCCTGACTACAACACTCTATCTGCTCTGCCGCCTAGTTGCCTGACTGCTGTTTCTTTTGAACATGGAAAGGACCCTGTACTTGCACTTTGGGGAAACTTTAAGACATAAACATGCCTAAGCTTTGTCTTAGTGATTTCCCCAGAGTTTTCTTCCAGGGTGGGTTCAGCAAGCTAAAGTGAGAGAAAAACCTAATCCTCCAGTCCCCCCCTTCCCCCATGGCTCTTACTCTGAGTACACAGCTGTGGGAGGAGACCCCATGCTCCATGGGCATAATTATTAAAGTGCTAATTTTAGAGACAGGAAGACCTTGGTTCAAATTCTGCCTAAGAGATACTAAGTGCCTTGCTCAGAGTCCAGCCAGTAGTAAGTGTTAAACACTGTTGTTTCCTCAGAGAAGACTGGACCAGATGACCTCTAGGATGCCTTTTAGCTACAAACTATGA
This sequence comes from Gymnobelideus leadbeateri, assembly GCA_011680675.1. Lineage (NCBI taxonomy): Eukaryota > Metazoa > Chordata > Mammalia > Diprotodontia > Petauridae > Gymnobelideus > Gymnobelideus leadbeateri. The sequence goes on from WOXC01004876.1 coordinate 121,995, forward strand.
TCAAATGATTCATGTAGATTATCTCAGGCTCTTCACACATGCTATTGGCTCTATTGGATCTGGTCATTTGAAATAGGATCCTATTATTGTAGCAAGCTCTCCAAGCAAACTGCAGTTTTGAAGGGAAATTTTTCCATGGAAAACATAAGACTTTTTTGAAAGTTTTCCCCACAAATTACCTATGGGATATACATGCATCCATTTGTATGACCTACTTCAGGGAACTAATCACAAAGTATTTCTAGAGTAACTCTGATGGGTTCGGCATTGCAGTATGCATTATGTGATACAGTAGAAGGTCCGACCGAGACCCTACCCTCAAGGAGCTTACAATCTATCTAGTATGGGAGACTAGACATAAACATATGAAGCAATTAACTGAGACAACTTACAATAAATCACTAAATTTTACATTATAGATAAAGAAATAAGATAATTATTAAGACACTAATTTTATGGTACAGATTATTATATAATAAGAGAAGGGAAAAGTGAACATGGCTAGAACTTTCAGAGAAACTCCACAGAAGACGTGGCATTTGGGCTAGAATTTGAAGGCTAGATAGTAGAGAAAGGGGGAGAGAAGATTTTAGGTAGGGGAAAGAGAATGGGTAAAATCAGTAAGGTAGGAAGGCTCAAATGGTAATATGGACATATATAAATGAATTAGGAATTATAACAAGGAGACTGACCTTATGAAAGCAGTGGTATAGGAAGATTCATCAGAGCAGTAGGTGTAGCATGAAACATAGAGAAACTGGAAGCAGAAAGACCAGCTATCAGGGAATTGTAGGAATCTAGGACTGAGCAGAGTAGTACTGTAACTAAGGTGATGTTGGGAAGAGAAAAAGAGGTGAATTTCAGAGTTGTGCAGGCTCATAGATGTGAAAGAAGAAGAAAAGGAAGAGGTCAAAGATAACAGAATCATATAATTATAGATAGAAAGCTTCAAAGAATTTCAGAAATCATACAGTTTAACTCCTTCATTTTATATATTTTAAAGATGAGGGAATTGAGACCTTGTGTGGTTAAGTGACTTGTCTAAGGTCAAGGAGGTAAATAAGTGGCAAAGCCATGATTTGACTTTGAATTGTGTGACTCCAAGACCATTGCTTTTTCATAACAGTTTAAGGATCTAGATTCATAGTTAACTTAAAAGTCAATGAACCAAACCCTTTATCTTACAGATGGGGAAACTGAGGCCCAGAGAGCTTAAATGATTAACCTATGTCCTCTGACTCCAAAGCCTCCTCCATACATTGCCTTTAGGCTTTTGAGCTAGGAAGGTCAGGAAAATGAAAATATGAACATAAGAGGAAAATAAAGGAAGTCAGTGGAACTGGACCAAATAATCTCTTAGGTTCCTTCTAACATTGTGACTTTTTGATTCTGGAAACATGAAAAAACACAAGTTGAATGAATGAAATAGAAGTCATAGACAGCCAGAGAGAAGGGTGAATAGAAATAAAGGTTAAAAAACTTAAGCAGCCTATATAACTAGAAGGATTAGTGGTTTGCCATCAAGGGAAATAAAAAAAAATTAGGAAGAAGAGGGACAGTTTTTATTTGGGTAAGGGGAAGAAATAACACATTCATTTTGGACATGTCATTTCCAGGTGGAGATGTCTAATAGGAAGTTGGTGATATAAGCCTAGAATTCAGAAGAGAAACTGGGACTGGATATATAGATATTGGTGGTTTCTACCTAGAGGTAAACTTAAGGAGATTACTAAAGAGTGTGTACACAGAGAAGACAGGCACTGCTATATGTAAGTGATAGGCAAGTTTGATGATCCTTCATTGGACACTGAAAAGGAGATGCTTTTTACAGGTAATATAAAAATCAAGAGTAAGTGAAGTAATGAAAACACAGGGAAAGAAGGGTTTCTAGAAGGAGGGTTAGTCAAAAGTATCAAATGGAGCAGAGGGTAAGGAAGAAAAAAGATTGAAAAAAAACCCCATCAGATCTGACAGTGAGTAGTTTGTTAATAACCTTGAAGAGAGCACTTTTGGTTCAATGATGAATTTAGAAGACAGATTGCTGCAAAGTTGAGAAATGAAGGCAAGGTGAGAGAATAAAGGCAAGGAATATATAGGTAGCTCCCTCTGCCCCACCCAATCCCCCCCAGCCCCTTCCAGTTGGTCTGTGAAATGGAGGAGAAATATAACAGTAGCTTGAGGAGATAGTGAGATCAAGTTAAGGTTTTTAAGGATGGGGAAGATCTAGGCATTTTGTAAATAGTAAGGAAGGAGCCAGTAGATAAAGAGAGATTGATACTTAAGGGTGGGAGATAGAGTGATATGTCATACAGCTTTGAGTTTGGTAGAACCTTATAACATTTCTTACAATTATATAGATGTGGATACACCAAGCATTAAATCATGTCCTTTCCAAATATTTCCATTTATATTACAAACCTGATGTAACTTGGGTGGCCTGTAATATTACAGCATAGGTCTTCATGCCACCACCTAACATTTTTTTTTTTTTTGCTTTTTGGAGGGCAGTTGGGGTTAAGTAACTTGCTCAAGGTTACACGGCTAGGTTTTTGTTTGTGTGTGTTAAGTGTCTGAGGCCAGATCCGAACTCAGGTCCTTCTGACTCCAGGGCCAGCACTCAACTCACTGAGCCACCTAGCCGCCCCTAGCCACCTAACATTTTAAAGGGCATGATGGTACTTTTTATGATAATATTTGTTTTCACCACCATTGTCTTTAGTTGCTTAATTCCTACTACTCCTTTTAAATGCTCTATTTTGCCAACCTTCTTAAAAAGATACAAAATCCATTACATTCAACATAGTAAAAAAAGTAATTAGATTTGAAGCCTAAGTTCAAATCCTGGCCCTGCCATTTACTGTCTTTGTGAGCTTGAGCATATCATTCTACCTCTAGGATTTGGGTTTCTCATTTGAAAAATGAGAGGATTGAAATAGGTGATTGCTAAGGCTCCTTCCAGTTCTAAATCCTATGATAGCATTTATTCAATTCAATTCAACAAATACTTATTAAATTCCTATAATGTGCAAGATGTCTCTTCATTTATTGTCTCATTAAATTAAGGACTCAGGGAAGGACATTTTCGGAGAATGAAGCAACTCCTTAGAAACTGATTACATTTTCAAAACAATATCCAGTAGTAGTTAATCTTAAATCCAACTGACTATGTAAGTCAAGCAATTTAATTCTTAACAAAGACTCTTTCTAGTGCTTTCTTACCCTCTTCAAAAATGCAGGATTAAATTACATTTTTCATGATGAATGATGGGAAAGTTATTCATGTTTTAATATATACACCCCAACTACCTGTCAAGGACAGTGGTACTAACTTTTTTAATAACCAGTAAAATCTTGTTGACTGACTGAGGTCCATGTTGTGCATAGCTTTCTGACAGTGGATACTCTGACAGTGGATACTCTGCCATGGCATGAGGCTCTGAATTCAGTGTGATAGTGATGATTTGAGCATAACATTTAAGCATAACATAACATCTGTTGTGAAAAAATTCACTTTTATCTTAATTTTTTCATTGACTACAAATTAAGCCAGATTTTCCTTCTCTCATTATAAAAGTACAGTCTAGCCATGGGTGCAAGAAATTCATCTTAAAATGGAAAAAAAATCACCTAAGGTAAAATGAACACCGAATAGAAAGGTTGCTCAAAGTTAAAAACCAGTGGAACTCAATTAACCAGAACTCTCAGCTGTGTGTAGTCTCATTTAGGTCCTCTACTTCTGGGAGGGGGAAGGGCAAATTGTAGCAGTACATCCCATAATCAGTAATTTATTCAGAGAGCCAGCTTTTAGGTATTTCTTGGAGCCAATACACATTCAAGCTAATCTCCTAAAACCATCATTTACTGTAACTATAGTTTTTTGAACTGAGAACTGATGTTCAGAATGATGGGCAAAGAAAAATAAGAAAGTGGTCTAATACATTTTAGAGTCATTGACCACAACTAGAATGGATTTCAGATGTATTTTCGTTTAAATTCAGTTTATTAGAACTCATTCCCTGAGCATTCTGATTGAAACTTTAGTATATGGAACTTTTAATTAAACATTTTTCAAATAGTGGACAGATTGTAAAATAGTTTCTCTCTCCTCCCCTCTGTTCTAGAACATGGAGAAGATTTTTAAATAAGCAAAGACTTTTATACCTCAAGTCATATTTTATCAAAACTTGTCAACAAATGGCTCATCTAGGAATCTATAGGAGAATATGGTTAGAAAAAATGGGCCTTTAATCTACCCCTTTAAACAACTATTTACCATATTAATAATAATATGAATTGGCCTAATATAACAAATTTTGGAAGCTTTTGTCAATGGATTCAAAATATGGATTGTAGAAATACCTATTTTCTTCTAAAGCCTATGGATTTTGTTTTCTGCTTAATTGTATTATATTGTATTACTGTATTGAAATTTCTTTTTTTTTAAATTTCCACCTACCATCATATTCATGATTTCTCTAGCTTAGAAGTAGGAAACAGGAAAGAAGCAAATGAAACAGTTCCATTGTGAGACAGCAGATACATTATATCCTGCTTTTCCCCTCCTTTCCAGAAAGCAAGCATATGATTCTTGAATTTTTGGAAAGACATTGGGTGGAACAGTTGGGTTTTCAAAGAAGCCGAGAACACAGTAGGTGTGACCGCTATGTCTCCAAAGTGTGCCTTATCACTGTCCCCATATTATCTGTCTCGTTACTATGGTTTCCGCAGTTTTCTGTTGATGCTACATATCTTGGGATGTTGCTAGTATAATGGGAGTCTGGTGCATGCGCAGACCCCATCAGCTTGTTCAGAGGGTGTCTTTTTATGTGGAAGATACTGAGGAGGTGGCTTCAAGGAGAATTGTGATGTTATGTAAGGGAAGTGTCTTAAGGCACTGTGGAGGGTACATGGACATGCTATAACTGGTTTAGATTGGCTAATTATATCATAGGGAGGAAACTTTATTATTGTTATTGTCATCAGCAGTAATAATAATATCATTTACATAGTGCTTTAAGGTTTGCACAGCACTATCAACATGCTATCTCATTTCATCCTCACAACGACTTTGAGTGGTAGGTGCTCTTATTATCCCCATTTTACATGGGAGGAAACAAACGGAGAGGTTATCTGACTTTCCCTAAGGTCACACAGTGAGGAAATGTCTGAAGTGGGATTTGAGCCCATGTCTTCTTGGCTCCAAATCCAGGGCTCTTATTCACCTATCTTTCTGAAGATACTGACAGTTCTGGCTTTGCAGCCAATAGGAAAAGGTGCTACTAACTACATTGATTGGCCAACCAGAACCAGTTTCAGAATGTTCATGCATGCTTCACAGTATCTCAAAGGTACTTCCCTTATAAATCATCAGGAGTTTTCCAGAAGCTATCTCTCCTAGTGTCTTCCATGTAGAAAGAAGCCATCTGAACAAGCTGATGGTACTGGCACATGCACCAGATCCCCCATTACACTAAACTAAAGATCTTACTTGAACTAAAGGTTGGGTAGGTTGAACTAAGAAGTCTCTTACAAAAACCAGGCAAAATAATCATCCTGATTCTTTCCTTAACTCTCTGCAAGCTCCAAGGTTGTGGCACTCTGGAGGTATAGAGAGAAAAAGCCCTCCTTGCTCTTCCTAAGCATCCAGTGGGGCCAATTCACCCATACCTGTGTGAACTTTTGGAGGGTTCAAATACATGGTGTCATGGTGCCAATGTGGTGGCAGTCCTTTGGCAAGTGCTGAATGACCACAAACATGAGCCTTATTTGAAGGCAACTGATATATACAATAACAACATTATTAATGGCAAACTTGTCTCTCATGTATAAGAGTGTGCACCTCCTACCATCATATCCTTTGGGGGATATATCCCTGGTTTGCACCTTGGGGGCTATGGCTCTCTTGCCATAAGTATGATTGTCGTATGTGTTATATTCAAACGACGTCTTGGAATATTTCTCTAGTTCCTTGGCCAAGTTGGAGCGAGGTGTGGTTGTGGGGACATTGTTTCTGTAGCCATATTGAGGGATCTCTAGTTGCTTTACGAAGCACATCGGCCTGAAACATAAAAGATATAGAAAGTTCATGTTATTGTGTGTGTGTTTTGGTCACAGTTTGGATGGAAAGCAGATAATCTTAACAAACTTTATTATAAAGACCACAACTTATCTCTGTATTTACAGTTTTGCTTTATAAGAAAAAAACTGCATATTTTACCAAGTCATAACTAAACATTACTTAATAGTGCCAAATAGATTCCCTATCTAAAAGGAACTACATCTGAGTTCAGAAGTTCAGTTCAGTTACTTTTCAGTCATGTCTGATTCTCCATGATCCCATTTGGGATTTTCTTGGCAAAGATACTGAAGTGGTTTGCCATTTCCGTCTCCAGCTCATTTTATAGATGAGGAAACTGATGCAAACAGTGTTAAGTGACTTGCCTAGGGTCACACAGCTAGTAAGTGTCTGAGGCCAGATTTGAACTAAGGAAATGGTGTCTTCCTAACTCTAAACCCAGCGTTGTATCTACTGCATCACCTAGCTGTCCCGAGTTCAAAAGTAGCTCCCATTAAATATATTTACAACTCATCCATTGTTTCTTTAATTGCTATTCTTTGTAGAAGTTGGGTAGGAGTGAAGAAGATATGAAAAGAAAACTTAGTGGGGAGATTTCTATATCAATCAATTTACTTAGGTAGGAATCATAAATAGACCTAGAAGTTCTGTGAATCTTAAGTAGGCCAATAAATATTTTTCCCTTAGAAGATATTAAGAGGAAATGAAATAAATTCTCCTATGAATGTAGACTTGTGAATCATCTAGATGGAAAACAGAGTGTATATGTATGCTTGTGTGTGTAGATATGGCAATATGCAGTAAGAAATATTAATGTATTTCTTTCTGTATTTCTCCTAATTTGCCTGACCTTTGAAAGTACTCAAGTGCCACACCCCCTGCCAAAAAAATCTTTTTATCACAGGATTCTGAAGCCAATTAAGCAACTTTGCTTCACTTTTCCCCAAGGAATAAAGTATTTATGGATATTTTCATGTATACAGTAATATTTTTACAGTATTTTTCTAGAAAAAAATCCAGAGTTTCTAGGGAGGCAAAATATTTTTAATTGTTTTTCTTGCTTTTAGAAGTATGTAATTACTATTAAGTCAGCCTGGCATAGTAGACAGAAGGTCACTTTTGAAGTAAGGAAGACTTTGATTCATGACCTACCTCTGAAATACACTGACTGACTTTGTGAGCAAAGGCAAACCACTTAACCTCTAAGTGTCCTACACAACTTTCAAAGACTATAAGTTATAGACAAGTAATGTCTATGAATGTCTACAAAAATGTCTTTTTATTGCTCCTTATACACAGCACTTCACTTACTATCTTCCTGTCTTTGCACTTCTCCCTCATGTCTGGAACACACTCCTTCCTCACTCCCAACTCCTGGAAGCCTCAGTTTTCTTCAAGACTCAGGTCCAGTTCCACTTTCTGTAGGAGACTTTTCACCATCCCTACAGTGTCTGGAACCCTTCCCCTTTAATCACCTTGTATCTAATTTGTACACATGTATAGATTCAAGTTCCTGAGATAGAATAGCAGTTCTTTTAGGACAGGGACTATTTAACTGTAGCTTTCTATCCCAGGTGCTTGGCATATGCTTAATAAATACTTGATTGACTGATTGACTTTATTGACTGATCAGTGTAGGGAGTTTTCATGCTAGGAGGTCTTCTCACTTGATGAAATCATAAGTCTAGAAAAGAAAAATTTAAGTCCAAAAAAAAAAAATTTAAGTCCAAAGCTACGGCAAGTTTTAGCTCAAGGGTTTTTGGGAGTCCATGAAGTTAAGACAAAAATGTGTGCGTGCGTGCGTGTGTGTGTGTGTGTGTGTGTGTGTAAAAGACTATTTCAATATATTGGTTTTCTTCATAATTTTATGTATTTGATTTTATGCATTTAGAATTATTCTCCTGAGAAGAAATCTATAGTTATCATAAGACTTGGAAAGGGGTCCATAACACAGAAAAAGGGTCAAAAACTCCTTACTTATCCGGAATGATTAAATCCCAGGTCTGGAAAAAATGTTAAAGTTAAAAATAGCAAATGCTTTAGCTAGAAAGAAACCATAAGAAAATTCATGTATTAGGGTTTGATATCTAATTCTCTTGTGAAGGCTAACCATCTGCCAACCTAAGTCCCTACAAATTGATAATAGATATCAGTATATGAAAATCTTATTAAGGCTCAAAATGCAAATGTGAAATGTTAACAGACCTATGAAACTAAATGTCCATTAAAACTCTTCTCTCAAGTCTCATCATGGACTGGAGGTGACCATAGCTTCTTAAAGGCTGTGCACCTAGATAGCACAAACTCAGGTAGGTCCTACCAAACTGGAAAGATCTGTGGGATTGGCTGGGTAATGGACTGGCTATGTCTCTTATTTATGAATTGAACTAGCTAAATATGGAGGGACTAGTTACCAGAAACTAACCACTCCCAAAAGACTTTTTTTTTTAGAAGGCAGTTGGGGTTGTGACTTGCCCAAGGTCACACGGCTAGTTTTTGTGTTAAGTGTCTGAGGTTGGATTTGAACTCAGGTCCTCCTCATTCCAGGGCCAGTTCTCTATTCACTGAGCCACCCAGCCACCTAAAAGACTTTCTACTAAGGTGTAGAGATAGAATGTAAGTTTCTTGAGGCCAGGGTCATCTTTTTTGATGTCTTTGTAATCCCAGTGTCTAAAACAGTGTCTTGTACATAGTAGTCTAGAATTTGATTAAATACTGTGTCTATAAAACAACTCACATGTCCTTGAAATATTGAAGCACTCATTTTAAGTTGTTTGAGCACACTAAGAGACACTAATGTCTATTAAAAAACAGGACATATTGTTCAACTATATAGAGTTAGCAACAGATATGTGACCAAGATCCCAATTAATGAATTTGCTCATTAGTTTTCTCTTTTGGACATATGGCTATAGCAGGCCTTAGTTTTTCTACATTCATTGCTTCAGTGATAATAATAACTAGCATTTATACATAGGATTTTACGTTTGTGAAGTACTTTGTAGATGTTAACTTATTTGATCCTCACAAAACTCCATGGGGTAGTTAGGAGCCATTATTACCCTCATTTTACATGTGAGGAAAATGAGGCTTAGAGAACGTAAGAGGAAGCAAGCATGATGTAGTGAGTATGAGTGAAATTTGAACATGGCTAGGCACTAATGTCTTTCTAATGAAGGCAGAGAAAAATTTTGTATGTCTCTAGAAAAACTGTCTCAGTTTACTGTCTTGCTAAATGAGCTATGAAAAAAATGTTATGGTACTTGAGAGGAATGGCACTTGGTTCCCTTTCAGCTGGGTAGATAGGTATACTTTATAGAAGAGGTGGTATCTGAACTTGGCCTAAAGGATGGGTAGGGTTTTGACAGGTATATAACTGAGGAGGGATGCAGTTATAGAAAGGGGGAAATGATGTTAGCAAATACATATAAGTGGAAAAGAATGGGGCTATCTAGGAAGAGAAATAATCCAATTCTGGTAGTTGCATATATTACTACATTTGCATAATGCAATATAAGATTGAAAAAAATAGGTTGGGACAAGATAGTTGAATATCCTTGAATATCAAGCTTAAATTAAAGAGTTGTGGACTTAATTCTACAGGCACTGGGCCCTATTAAGGTTTTTGAACATAAAAGTGACTTAACTAAAGGCATACTTTAGGAAGGTCAGTGGTGTAAGGGATAGAGTGGAGGTGGAGAAAACAGTGAGTCTGCATTCCATGCTATTCCTTATTAGACCTCATTTGCAGCAAGAAGGGTGAAGAAACAATGAAGTAGATGGAGGAGTAGTTCTAGGCTAGATTCAGAGGCAGAGGCAGGATAATGACATAGAGGGAGCATGATAAAAGGAGCACTTAACTGAGAGTCACAGGACCTGAGTTCAAATCCCCACTCCGCACTTACCACTTGTATGACCTTGGACAAAATCATTTAACTTCTCTGGACCTCAGTTTCCTCATCTGTAAAACGAGGGAGGTTCAACTAGATGATCTCTAAGGACTCTTACAACTCTAAATTTTTCATCATATGAATGACTTTTAGCTGAAAGTGCAAGATCAGCAATAACAAAACACATATTCCAAACTGTAGCTGAACAGTTCCAGGGACTTGAATGCACATCTTTGACACTTTCCACTTTATCTTTATGATTCCTTAGGATAAACCACATATAAGTTTTTCTTATTATGGCTCATGGAATTTTATCTCAAGCAGTTAAATTGTTTTTTTGTGTGTGGAATAAGAGGGGGAAAATCAATGAGATAGGTGAAGTTCAGTTTGACCTATACTGCCTACTGGACAGGGGGACCACATGATGGTACCAGAGGCCAGAGCCAAACTACTAACCCAGTCACAAGAACAGCCTCCTGGAGAGCCAGCTGCTCTTCTTGGACAAGGAACCATCTCTGCCTGGCTTTTCTGGGATTTTCCTGCCTCTAAAAAGAGAAAGTGTACTGTGTGTGCGTGCGTGCGTGCGTGTGTGTGTGTGTGTGTGTGTGTGTGTGTGTGTCCATGTGTCCATGAAAAAAAAAGCTTCTGTCATTCCCCCCACCCCCCTCCCCACCCAGCTAGGATGAGGAATGTGCACACTTATCAGCCATCAGAAATGCCATCGAATTTATGAGATTGGAGGCTACAGGCTTTTCTTTCATTGGTATTTGATTCAGCTTCCTTTTGGGCAAGGACTCTTCATTAATTATTCCATACACAGAAAAAATTGATTTTCAGAATATTGGGATGTTACATTTAGCCCCTGCTTCTAAAGAGAGTGTGGCATAGTGGGGAGAGTCCTGGTTTTGAAGCCAGAATACCTGGGTTTGGGTCCAGCCTCTGGTGATAGGTATGTGACTGTGGACCAGTAGCTTCACCTAAGTTTCCTCATCTGCAAACTACTGATAATACAGCTGGGTGCTGCATTTGTAGTCAGGAAAACCTGATTTGAAATCTGGTTTCAGATACTTATTAGCCATGTGAGCCTCGGCAAGTCATTTAACCTCTTTTTGCCTTAGTTTCCTCAGAATAGGGATAATAACATCTGCCTCAGAGGGTTATTGTGAGGATAAAATGAGAGTATTTGTAAAGTGCTTTGCAAACCTTAAAGTGCTATGTGTTAGCTTTAATTGTTATTATTATTACCTGAATGAGTTACTTCGAAGAGTTGTTGTAAGGAAAACAGTTACAGATATGTGAGCTATATTAACAGCAGAGGATTTTATTCAATAAGAAGTAATTTTATTAAACAGCTAAGATATAATTATTGGCAATTTAACATTACCAAAGGAGGCTTTAGAATCATAAGGAACTTGGAGAATTGTTAGAGAACATCTACTCCAATCCCTTTATTTTACAAATAAGGAAACCGAGGCTCAGCAAAACAGAGACAATACTGAAATGTTTAATTGAATATGCTCAGGTATGTACTTTCAAAAGTGGATGTTAACTTGGTTCCTGCCTTTGGTCATGTTGTGAGGGTATGTATGGATGGGGTGGGGGGAGAGTTGTGTGGTGGTGAGTCTGGGGGATAGCTAGTATATGGGCTATACGATGATCTTGGCAGGCTAGAACAATCGACCAAATCATCTAGGAAATTAAAACTTATTAGTGATGAATGTGAAATCTCCCTTTAACTGTTAAGTTTAGTCTTGGTTTAAAAAAAATCAATTTCCCAATTTCACATGATAGGGAAATCAGAGCCAGACAGGACTTCATAATTAAAAAAAAAGAGGTTTGGGTGTCCCAGTGGACCTTTAGCTTAATATGAGTCAGCAGTATCAAAAGGCAGTCAAGACAGCTAATTTGACCTTGGATTCCATAGTGTCCAACAGTAAGGAGGTGATACTCTCATTATACTCTGGTAGGACCACATCTATAGTATTTTGTTCTGTTCTGGGCATGGAGATGAGGAGCTGGGTACTCTTGTCTTTAAGAAGGGTAACTCAGAAGGATAAAGGACCTTGAGCTGATGTCATTTGAGTATGTGTTGAAGGAACTGGAGGTGTCAAGCCTGTAGAAGAGAAGATTTAGGAGAGATAGAGCTATTTTCAAGGATTTTAAGGCATGGCTACCATGTTGAGAAGGGATTAGAATTGTACTGCTTTGGGCCCAGTGGGTAGTGCTACATGAATGCTGAAGGGGCTAACTCAGGAGGCAGTGGGTTCCCTTTTACCAGAGATCTTCAAGCACAGGTGTGTTGTAGAGGATTCAGGACCAGTGTAGGTATAGTTTGGAGTAGATAATAATAGTAATAATAGCTAACATTTCTATAGTACCTTCTTTGTGCAAGATATTACTGGGCCAAGTGTTTGACAAATACTAACTTAGTTGATCTTCACTGCTACATCTCTGGGAAGTAGGTGCTCTTATTGCTATTTTATAGATGAGGAACCTGAGGGAAACTGAGGCTGCGTGATTTGCTGAATGCCACTGCATCATGAAAGTGTCTGAGGTTGGATTTGAACTTTTCAGGTCTTTCTGGCTCTAGGCCCAGCACACTATCCACTATGTTACCTAGGTGACTACTAAAGTTTTCTTCCAACATGAGATTCTGTAATTCTGCTCAAAAATCTCTCTCAGGAACATTCTACCAACTTTGATATTTTTTCATCATCAAGAATCTTTTTTGAAATGCAAAATCTCCTAGGTAAGGTTGGTCTGTTGTATCACGCATCAACGTGAATTTTCTTAATGATGCCTTTCATTCTTAATACTTGACTCAAAAATCCCTGTACTGAGATAATTTGAGTTGTGATGGAGGATAAGGCTAATATTGGTACATAAGGCAAAAGTCTTAAGACAGCCAGAGGGAAGCATAACAAAATTAATAAATCAGCGCATGCATTTATTAAATACCTACTATGTGCTAGGCATTACATTCAAGTGCTGAGGATATGAAGACAAAAATGAAAGTCTCAGCTATTGGGTAATTTACTGGGTGCCTGTGGGCAGGGGAGAGAGGATGCCAGGAAACTACACAAATGCCACCTAAGTTGAACTTTGCAGTTTTATTTAAGGCTTGGGGACAAATGCTTAACCTCCCACTGAAAATTATCTCACTTGCCTGAATTCTGTAAATGTAGGAGCTAGTGAGTTATAAATCTAGAGACCCTATGAATGCTACCTGTTTTGTGACCTTAGGAAAGCCCTTCACATCTCTGTGGCACAGCAATTTCAGTTGTCAAAATATGATAGTAAAACCTATCTTCTATTTACCTCACAGGGAAATTTGGGAGATCAAAAGGGATGGCAAGCAAGCATGAAAGCATTTTGTATGAAAAAGTCCTGGGTAAGTAGAAGATTGTAGTAGTATTATTAACCATTGTTTCAAAAGCATTAACATCCTTAGGTTGAATAGAAAACAACTTTATAAAAAAGACTTGAAGAAAATTTACTTTGGAAATGATATTTTAAGCCATTCTCCAACATTTGTAGAACTTTAGGCAATTTATAGACTATGGTCTAGAAGGGATCCTTAAGGATCATCTAATTTAACCCCATGAGAAAACCATGGTCCAGAGAAATGAAGGGGCTTGATTAAGATCACACAATCTGTTGGTGGCAGAGCTGAGACTACAACCTGGTGGGGTCTCATTTTTTAAATATTACATCAACTTTACTAATGTAACTTTATATATCTCTTTATAATTGAGAGAGCACTTTTCTCATAACAGTTCATGTTAAGTAGGGGAAACATTAATATCACCATTTTCCAGATCAATTAATGAATCAAAAAGCATTTAGTGTCTAAATCTGTGTTAGGTATTTTGGTAGGCATTAGTGACAGACAAAAATTAAACAGACCTTTCTCTCAAAGAGATTAATTCTCCAGGACACACAATGTCTACACATATAAATAATTAAAATGAACAATAATTTTGCGGGGGCAGTGGGGTTGCCACTGGCACCTGAAGGGATCAGGGAAATCCTCATGCAAGGGAGCAGAATCCCTTTGAAGTAAGTCAGGGATCCTAAGAGGGAGAATTGAAAATGAAGTGTGTCCTAGACATAAGGGACAGCTTGTGCAAAGGTATGGGAATGGGAGATAGATTGTCATATTTGAGGAACAGCAGGTAGGTGGGCTTGGACAGAATGGAGAGTGTATGAAAGGGAGAAATGTTTAATAAGCCCAGAAAAGGTAAACTGGAGCCAGATTGTGAGGGACTTTAAATATCAGACAAAAGTCTTTGTATTTTATCCTAGAGGCAATAGGAACTTTTTGAGCATAGGGATGACATGGTTAATCAGACCTGAGCTTTAGGAAGCTGAGGGCCAGAGTGCTTACATGACTCTCCCATGTTACCTATCCCCTCAAAGAGCCTGAATTTGAATCTGGGTCATTTGACTGCAGCTCCAAAGATTTTTCCATTATCCCAAGCTGCCTCACTAACCGTTTTTCATTGATAAATGGTCCCTAACAGTACCTAAGAGAGCTAAGCAACTGGTTTTTAATCATTTTAAGGGAATCCTGGTTTTAAGCCCCACATCTATCATTGAAGAAATTTAATACCTTAAAACTCGATCTGACGCCTGGTTGGATTTTGACACATCACAGCTCTGGTGTTTTTCTTGAGCTTTTGCCAGTTTTTCTGCTGCAGCAATAGGGCATCCGGAGAGGCTGCAATTATAGAAAGGGGATTTAATTGTTTTGTCTCGGTTTCACAACACACCAATCCAATTACCACCTTGCACCTTCTCTTCAGTCAGCCCCATGGGGTACTGACTGAAAAGGTGAAAGAAGTGTCCAGGTGGTCACAGATGTTTCTTCTCTCTAGACCTTGACTTAGGGAGGGAGGTTATATTTTTCTTGCTTGCTTATTTGTTAGTGAAATGGTTAACACTGCTGAGTTTGTTTCTAATCTATGAGACTGCTGCTGTTCACATGTGTGAACATTTAATGAGTAAATATTATTGGAAGGCAAAGATAACCTGAATGCATCTGAATTGGAGCTGTTAATTTTTTTTCCTAATCCAGATAACATGAGATGTAGTTAAATTGGAATTTTTAATCCCAATTCTATTCCATGATACTCAACAATTTTGGAAATGAGACCATAACAGGGCTCTTTGGGGACAAATTTCCAAGTTTCCCAAGTGTGGAAACAAATGAGCTGGTACCAGCAGATGGAGCTCTTAGTTGAAACTGTAAAAATCTGTCAGCTGGTACTAGAAACAATTCTTTTGCTTGTCATCATAGTCTGTTGTATGCCTTTCTGGCCAGATCTCTTTAGTGGTCTCCACATGAATGGAAATAAAAGTGGTGAGGGGATCTAAGATTGACATTCAATTGCCACCAAGCCTTGATATTTAGAGGTGCCTTGTTTGCATGGCTGACACTGTGCATCTTTTGTGCCCTGTTCATTTGAGCTCATTCTGTGTAATATTTTGGTGCCTGAGTTACATGCTATAACCTTTAGGTGTGTTATCGTGATATGCAAATATGAAAGAAAAGGTACTGTCAGCCTCATCACCTGAACTTTAAATACAAGAGCTACACTGCACATTGACATGGGAACGTGGGAGGGGAAGCTGGCAAGGACTTGGACTTAGACTGGTCATCCCTCTCATTTATGGTCAGGATCTTGCCCAGCATCACGCAGGTAGCAAATGAGGGAGTTGGGTTTGAAGTTAGGTCCTTTGCAGCCAAATGCTATGTTCTTTCCACTACATCCCATCTGCCTTTCTAGATTTCTGCTTCAGAAATATTTATCCTGGCAAATCTCTGATAGTCTGGGTTCTGGGTTATAATAACTCAGGTTTCATAACCAAAGCAATACAGATGGACAAGCAAAAATGAAAGCAAAGTAAAACTTTTAGCAGCACTCTTCATGTATGAAAAACCCATAATCCTGTGTGATATCAAGGAAATCTGGGAGCATCCAATAGTGGGAAATTCTTCTAGGGTCTCCTCAGCCTCTGATATAAAAGCAGTTTACATGGAGTGGTTGTTAGGAATGGTTTAAGAATACACAGAAAGACTGACTAGGACAAGAAAGAAAGCCAGAATTTGTGTAGAAGAAAAATGTTGAACCTGTTTTAAGTTTTGTTTTGTTTTGAAATAGGGCTCCAGCAAAAGATCCTGGTTTTCCTGGCATTCATTAACAGAATGTGTCCGTGAATCTGTTTTTCTATACATTTATAGGATAGTGATAAATTATGTACAGAATAATATTTCTGTGCCTCTGAGAATAATGAAATGCTTTCTGAATCATCTAAGGAAGTGTCCTACACATACATTATGTTTGGTATGATTTTTGTGTATTATATGTTAATTTTTTGAAAACTGGCATTAAATAGGGCAACTGTCTACTAACCTTTCCTCCCTTCTCTTACTAGTTTTATATCAGAGGCTGAACACTTTGGCTTTGGCAGTAGTGCCAAGGACTATACTTTCCTGGGAACCACTGATCCCATCATGCCAAGCTGTTTGAGACAATATAGTTCAATACAAGTAATATTTATTAAGCACCTACTGTTTGTAGGGACTTTTATTCTCTTCTGCAGGTAATACATAGTATAAAACATAACCCCTACCCTCAAGGAGCTTATACTCTAAGATAAGGTTGGAACACTGGTTAACTATGTAGAAAGCATGGGGATATACTGGCACTATTCTGAACGAAGAAGTAAATATTCATATATCAGCCCCCCAGGTATAGGTTTTGGCATCAGTTTCATTTCATTCTTTGATAAATCATCCTGAAAATGGAATGAACGGTGCATTCCCCAAAACTCAGGTTTTCATTAACACTGCCAAAGCTGAGTGGGGGGGGGAACTAGAAAAATCTCTCAGTGCAGAGGGAGTGAGCTAAAAAGTGTCAGATGTCTTCCAAGGTAAACAAATGCAAAGCAATTAATCCAGAGGAAAAGAATCTGAATTATACTTGTAAGATAATTGGATCTGAGCTATCAGATGGAACCTGAGGAAGGGATACAGAACTCAACCCAACCTGCAAAAAGAGGGAACATATGCATTTGTCTTCCCCATGCAATATGTGAACATACTCTTAATTCTTTATAAACAGCACACCAAGGACCATCTGTCACCTTCTGTAAGAGAGGGAAGTGCCTCAGGAAGCACACACCCTTGGAAGGGTTCGCCAGGAATGCTGCCATTGGGAAGCTTTTATCCCTCTAACATCAAGTCCCAGAATGCTTTGCTTACCTTCGGTGAGAGTTCCTGTTGCTATTTACGTGCCCGCGCCCTGTGCAGCCTGGTGTAGGACACTTGAGAACATTTTCATGCATGGCAAGAACTTGACAAGAAGAGGTAGAGAAAACAGCCGAGTATTAAAACATAGAAACACTTAGAATACAAGAATATGTAATCATTATAACAAGAGGCTGGGTTAGTTTACAATAGACATTCCTTCAAATACTGGTGATGGGCATGGTCAGAAAAACACAGGAAGGAAAGAAAGAGAGAATTTCTGATCTCATTCTAATTGGCATGCAGAGCAGAAGAGCACAAGGAGAGTTATGGAGGATAGAGAATGCAATAATTAATTTGTCTGTAGTGTCACAGTGAAGCCAGGGACTACCAATATATTTTCCATACATTAGTACTGAATATTGATTAGCCACAGAACAACATGTAGATTAGTAATATGTCTCGAACATCCTTAAGGTTTTCAATCCCAGAATATTACAAAAGGTTGGGAAATGGGGGAAGGGAGAGGAGGAGCAGACTTTTATTGTATATATCAAATCAATTTATAATAATGCCTTTTTCAGAATTAAATCTTGTATTATTCCTTAAATGTTATTATGAAGAGCTGGACAAATTATGTGAAAAATCATTTCATCATGTAAAATGAACAAACAAGAGCTTTAATGATGATAATATGTAGTTTCTCTAATAGGAAAATGAGGCTCCTAACTTACTATCTGTGGGGCATTCTGTTTAAATGGTTTGCTTGGTGGAAATATATTTATGTAGATCTAGCTACACTCTTTCGACTACTTTTTATTACCGACAGAACTCATTTGTTAAAGCATGGGTTGGGTTGCAATCTGGTGAGGGCAAAGAATACAAGAATCTTATTCCTTTGTGAATTGGCCTTATTGGATGATTGGAAAAAAATAACATTTATATAGCACTTTAAAGTTTGCAAAGCAATTTACATACATTATTTCATTTGAGCCTCACAACAACCCTGTGAGGTAGGTACTACTGGTATCATTAATCTCCATTTTACAGATGAGGAAACTGAGGCTCATGGATTTTAACGACTGGCCCATGGTGACAGAGAGGTGGAATTTGAGCCCAAGCTTTCTGACTCCATGTCTTTCAGTAGCTGGCTTAAAAAACCAGGACAATTAAAAATGTAGAATAATATTCTGAAGCCCTTCCTTCAAGTAAAACTGTCCTTATGGTATCTACATTTACAGTTGACCAGGACCACTGAAGCACTGATATGGATGCTGGCTTAAATTGTCCTATAATTACAACCATTTCCCCCCTCAAATTATCCATATCCAATTCTCCTTTCACATTGTGTGCCTAGAAGTGATTTGGAGGGCATGCTAAACAAATCACAACAGAGATACATGTCGCCTTTTGGTGAAATGATGAAGCACTTTGCTTAGAGATGGAAAAGGGGTTCAAATCACTTCCAGAAAGGGCTTCCACTGTTGATTATTTTTTAATATTATGAAGAACCACATGTTAGCAAGTGCATAGCAACAGTTGAATTTTTTAAAAATTAGTGACCCATGATAAATAGCATTAGAACACATTCATAAAAGTTGACTACAGCTAAATAGGACAGGATTAAGATATGTTTTTAGACTAATGATATCATGTCAGCCTTTTGTTAGTTAGATTAAGCTTCAGGTGATGTCACTTAACCTGTGGTAAAGTGGACTAAATCCACAAAATATTGAGCTATTATGCCATGACAGAGTACAAAGTTTACTGTACTTAGTATTTTCTCATGAAACTCTAGGGTGTGGTGACTTTTCTGAGGTTCAGTCATCAACTTTTTTTTTCTTTTTTACTTTAGGAAACAGGAACTGGACCTGTGATTTAATTATTTTAGAAAAGTCCCCATGAAGAAACTACTTTAGTCTCTAAATTCTTTTATGTGTTGTTTCCCCCAATTAGAATGTAAGAATTCATTGAAAGATGTGACTGCCTAATTTTTTTTTCAATCCCTCCCTTAGTGCTTAGCACAGTGTTTGGAATATAGTGCTTAATAAATGATTTTTCATTCATTCATTCACTCATTCATTCGTTCGTTCATTCCTTCGTTTGTTCGTTCATCATCAATGCAGGTCTGCATGCATCTTCCCTGTAACTTAGTTTTAAGAGAGCTGCCTAGAGTACTGAGAAGTCAAGTGACTTGGTCAGTCACACAGACAGACAGTGTAAGTTAAGAAGTAGTACTTAAAGGCAGATCTTTCTGTCTTTGAGGCCAACATTCTATCCACTACTTGCTGGTTTTATCTTTTGCTTTAAAGAGAAACAAAAAAAAAATGCATGCCCTCAAGGAATAGTATAGAGAGAGATTAATTTTCCTCTAGAATCATAGGATTCTGGAGTTGGACAGAACCTTGGAAACTATCTAAATAGTCTGGTTATCCTTGTGTGACTTGCTCAAGATCTCTTATCTAGTTAGTAACAGATCCAGGACCAGAAAGTGATTGTTTGACCCAAATTCCCCTTCTTATCCCACTTCATTGCCTCCTGTTTTAGCTCCTTAAAATAATTTTGTCTATCCTTCTAAGGCATGTTTAGGGCTGCTCAAAGAATATTAGAGCTGGAAGAGACCTTAAAAACCATCTAGTCCAATCCCCTCATTTTACAGAGGGTGATCCAGGGTTCCAGAGTGGGTGATCCGGGGTTCCAGAACGGTGACTTGCCCAAGGTCACACAGCTATCACAAAGCAGTGTTAGGACTTGACCACAAGTGTCCTAACACTCAAGTCCCAGTATCTTCTCTACTCAGGGTCATTCTTAAAGCACATTTCACAAGCTGGATACATCAAGAACTATTTGTTCACTAACATTTTTGGTAATCACAGGAAAGACAAATGTTCAAAAGTGAGATTCTACTGTCATGCACAATTTTTTTTTTTCTGAAATGCTCACACGAAACACGAGTTAAAACTTTCAGCACAACCCTAGAGCTAAACTTGTGTTTCCAGGTCTTAAACAAGGGAGTACACTGGAGCTTACAAATTTTCCTCTGATCCCCAGTTCTCTTGTGCCATTTGTGCCTTCTCTGTTTTAATGGAAGGTACCCTGAAGGCCACTCTAAAAGAGAAGGCAGATATTTAACACACCACACTGGGAAGCTAGTTCTTGCTCCCTCACCCTCCTCCCCTGCTACAAACAGTGGCAAAGATTGTTATGCCAGGGGAATGAAAATGTCTCAAACATACTTTCAGCTTAGGCTCAGAGTCAAGTCCTCTATTTCCTGAAGCCAAATTCTGAAGCTGCCAAAGCAGGTTAACTCTCTTAAGCAATCCATTTTAATTGTATTCAAAATGGGCAGGTACTTTCAGTGTAAGAAAGGGGAGAAGTTGGACATCACCACCATTAAGTATTAAAAGGTATGATACTTTTCTGGAGATTTATTCCACATGGCTAAAACTTAATTCATTATGATTTGTTTCCTAAATCAGAAACAAAGACCAAAACACATATTCCTGGCCACCCCTCCCTTACACACACTATTTTCCCTTATTAGAATATAAGCTCCTCGAACACAGGGGCAATCTTCATTTTTGTATTTATATCCCCAGTGCCTGGCATAGAGTAAACACTCAATAAATGCATTTTCATTAATTTTTGACTTAAATTTGTACTGTGGTAGAAATGATGGAATAAGTATTACATGGAATAGACATTACACATGAAAATACAGTACAACCTCATATATAAGCACTGACTAGGGCTACATACAAAAATCCAAGTAACCCAGAGAAATTTCTCAGGGCCCTTCTCCTATATGCATATGGAGTTGGAGAGGACCTCACAGCAAAGAGACTCATGCATTAGGATGTCTCCCAGTAGACAGATAACACCAAGGTGGAGAATGCTATGTCCCATTAGAGGGAATCAGCAATGCCCACTTGCACAATCAATATAGGCTGGATGAGTTGGAGGTCTAGATAGGTAGGGAACCAGATAAACGAGGTTGCACTGTGAAGTGAGATGGGAATGAAGAAAAGATAAAAAGAAGGATGGCAAAAGACAGATTTGTAAGAGCTTGTTTTCACACTTGGTATCCGTGAAACATGGACTTACTCTCTGGAGGAACCCTATCTTTGTGAGGACATCCGGATAAACTGCGATGATGAGGATAAAGCCCTGTTACGTGGCCAGTTCCATCACAGCCTGGGGTTGGACACTTGCTCTCTTTCTTTTCTGTTCTTGAGGGATCTAAAAGTGACAACAAGTGCCAAATGAATGAATTTTACTGATATAAGAGAAATGTGGTTAACTGACAATGTGACATAACATTGAAACACTACCGGTGTCTGGGTTCAAGACCATGGATTGGGTTATCAGGCCTTGACTCTGTGTAACTGGTTTTGAGTGATACATTTGACTCCTTGTATATCAGAAACTGGTATAGTAATGGGTGACATGACAATAGAGTTCTACTCTACAAAGGAATGCAGAATATTCCAAATCTACATTTTGCTTGGCACATTTTTTCTTTGTGTTTTATGTGTTAAGCAGTGTTGCTTAAAGAAACATTGCAGAAAGAGTGATGGAGCATGACTTTTTTAGAGAACACTGCCCTTCTACCCCTCTAGCATTGTCAAAGGCCAATTTCCTTCAATTATAGACTAAAGAGTGTATGGTCATTCAAAACACTTTAGCAGGATTTCCCCTGCATTGAGTGCTACTGCCAAATGTATAGAAAGATGCAAATTTCCTACTGTTGAAGTTTTATTCTCTTGAGGTGAAGAGACTCAGCTCCTTAGCATACCAATTCAACCTCTCACTGAAAATGAATTGTACTTTCAGAAGGCACTGTAAGCACGTGACAAAAATGTGGAAATTCCATCTGATAAATACTTTGAGCAATCAAAAGTATTTCAGAAGTCACTGCAATAATCACTTGTTCTGATTTCTTGGTCTTTACTGTGGAACTGGAGAAATTATTTGGTAATGCTGTAGATATATTCACAGTTTTAAGGGGTGTATGGCTCTTTATATTCTCTATAATACTAGCCTAGACATTTGGTCAAAAACTTAGTATTGAATTCCATAGAGGAAATGGAATTGCTATTGAAAATTTCCCCAATCTCAAATCCTTCTTTGTAAATGCTTCCAAGGAGCAGCTCAGCTCACATATAAGAATAGAGTTTTCCCAAAGTCCATTTTATAGATTTCTTTCTAGTTGTTGAAAACCAATTGCCAAGGTATCCAAATAAACCAGATTTCTTATAGTCTGGATGTTAAAATTGTGGTCTATGGGAAGATCCCACTAAAATTCCTTTATACTCTTTGAGGCTAGGTTATTTTTGTTTATGGAGGTGCAGGATTCACACTGTTTTACTTCTACTATCTCCTTACAATGGAGTTTAATATGTGATGGCTAATTTTTGCCTTCCTTTCTCTTAATCTATTCATGCTAAATTCCATTTGCCAAAGAATTTAGGAGCTATTGATCTTTTTTATATTCTAAGAAAGTAGATTTTTCAGCTATTGTATAATAAATATACCTATCTTTTAATTTATTTACTTTGTGGGTGCTGGAATTTTTGCAAATGATATTTGTTTGGTAAAATTTTGTCACAATTATCATGTACTTTGTTGCCATCATTTATGGTTTATAACCCAATGACAAACTAGAAATTTTTGTATTTTAAAATAAAATATTTCATTTGTATTTTTCTTATGCATACCACTGAAGCATCTCTATTGAACTCCTCTCCCCCTTTCCCTTATCTCTTAATAAATAAAACATTTTTGCATTAAAGGAAAGTACTATGGAATAATTGTAAACATTGAATTGATATAAAGACAGAAGTATTGAGGGCATAGTAACAAATTCAGGATATTACTGATTTTTCTAAGTCCTATAACATAGGCAAGTCATGAGATTTTTAAAGGACACATTATCAGCAGAGATGATAATGGCCCTGAATCAATGAATGAATTGGTCTTGTTTAGGAAATTTTCTAATGCCCACCAAACTGTATTATTCCAAAGAGTGCTATAGTGTTATGGAAGTATTCCCATACATGAAATAAAATCACATGGCCATAAACCATTTCATTTATTGGAAGACAAAAGGGGCATAGTCTCCTCTCGATGCATGGATGCTGGCTGGATTTGGAAAATTCTTTCAACTTCACCCCTTACTTTAACCATCATAATATATTAACTATTTGCCTCTCCCTTAACTTATCTTTTTTTCCTCCAAGTCCATTATGAATAAACTCTGTGTCTTATATAAAAAAGTCTGTATGTTACATTTGATTAGCTCTTCTTCTAATATCAGTTTTATATTCCCCCTCTTCCATCCTGTTATCAAAACTTTGTTACTCTAATTTTGATAGCTCCTAACAGTTTTGGCAATTTGTGGTGAAAGTCTAAAGAATATAGGTAATACAAATATAGCATTAATTACATACCATGACGATCTAGGTTTTGCCTTTAATAAAGAGCAAACATGTAGTTAGAAATAAAGACTTTTTTAAAAAAATATACTGTCTGTATCATTGTGGGAGTCTGTCAAATGGTGACGATAAAATAATAGTTATATCTTTATAAAGTAGATAATCAAAAAAGTAAGAACAACAAAAACATACATCCCTTTAGACTACCCCCAGTTAATAGAGAAATTAATTCTAGTCACCCTGCTTGGCTTGGTTTATTTTCTTTGAAGGATACAACATGTACTTGTGGGCATCTTCAAAAGAAACTTGGGAGACAGTGAAAAGGATTAGATCAAGACTTACTTTAAAAATCTATCAGACAGAAAGGATTTGAAGAGGCTGAGGGAAGGTGAGGAGTCATGGCTTCCTCTATCATTTTAAAAGTCCATGTTAGTCTGGGTGTTTTTCTCAGTATAGCAAGTCTGAGGAGGAAAGAAATCACATTTCCTGTCTCTCTCCCGCTTAGTCTAAGGAGATAAGATATTTATATTCCAAATCTCCAAGTACAACTCGGTGAGTGCTGCCACTGCTGTGAAAATGCCCACAATAGCAACAACAGCAAAAAACCAAAGAAGCTAGAGCAACATAGGATTTGTAAAACAGCAAACCGGAATATTTATTGGTTAGAACCACAGCATCTCAGAACTGAAAGGGATTCTTCTCTGCAGGAATGTCCTCTATAATGCCCCCAAAAGTGGTCATCCAACTTCCCCTTGAAGATCCTCAGTGAGAGGGAACTCTCTACTTCCTAAGAAGATTCATTCCCTTTTTAGAGAGCTCTAATTGCTACGAAGTATTTCCTTTAAAAAGAGCCTAAATCTGTCTTTGCAACTTCTTCCCATAACTCCTGGTTCTATCCTCTGATATCAGAGTACTTACTATAACACTGAGCAGAGCCTATATATACTCTTGCTATAATGATCATTAACTAAAACATGCCTACATGATGTAGATGTCAATGCAAGTAAGATACTGTAAGTTGCAAACCATGTTTATTTCCTATGTGACTAGAAAAGGTTCTGTAATTCCTAATTACATGTTTCTAATATATAGTGTCAGGATAATTTATAGTGGTAGCATTATAGTTTTATTATATTTGAAACTTATAGGGTATAATGCTCATTCTTTCACCCTCCCCCAGTAAAATTTGAATCTTTATTCTTCCATAAGGAAGAATTTTTGATTTTGTTATTTTAAAAAAATATGCTAAGACCCATAGTATACAGCCCAACTCATGACCACCTGTATATTATAACAGTAGAATAGTTTCCAAGAATAATAAATTCTTGCTGAAGAAGCCTTCTTGAAATAATTGTCAGAATCTATGAAGCCAATATCTTAACAACCTTATAGTCAACTGATGGGGTATTTAGAAGAATGTTTTCTAAAGGTTAAAAGGCTGACCTGGGCCTCAGCCTTGTGAATGCCCAACTTGTCACCGTTTGGTGACGTGCATTACCAGAATCATGTGCATACATTGAGAGGAGAATATACACCTATGTCCCTTGGGAGAAAAATTGAATAATTTTTACTTTGGGATTCAAAATAATGAAACAACCGCCTTTATAATCCAGATTCTTAAATTAGCTTCTCTGAGACAAAGCAAGGCTATTAGTTATTACATTTTAAATTGCCCGAATGTAGAAAAAAAACCACACACATTTTTTGTGGTAAATATGAAGCAAATCATTGAAGTTGAAACCATACCTGTAGAATACCTATATAATTGCAAAGTGTTAAAAGCATATGTATACATAGATATATATACATTAACTATTTATCCTTGTACACATCCTCATTTAAATAAATGAAAACACATTTAAAAAGTAACCCGTTACACATATCTTTAGAGTGTGGGGTTGGATTATACTTAAGAAAAGCACCTTAACAGTTTCCACAATGGGATAGAATCAGTGAAGTGGAAGGAATATAGGAAAGAAATTGCTATTGATCTCAGCCCAGGCCACACTATGCCTTGCATAGCAAATGGCTTCCATTACCTTACTATCTTAAGATAATTAATGTGCAGTCACTGCCCTTATCTTATGTTATCGGTCATTCTGATACCGTTCAATTTCTATCAGGGAACTTAACGTTTTAGATGGGAGAGGCTTCATCAATAACTGTCATTGATGATAATTTTATAAATCATGATGCCACCTACCCAATCCAATTTGTAAAATATGTACTTCATAGCTGATTGACTAACTGTTACATAAAGTCTTGCTATCAAATGTAGTGTGTGATTCTTTTTATAATAGTGCCTTTTAATCATAATTTCACTACTTAGTTTATATTTCTTTAGTTCAACACTATATTCCAAAAAAAATTACTATCTTTTTCACTGGAAAAATATCATTTACTCTTATATGATATTTAGCTGTTGTATATATTTCTCATAAAATATTTTATTTGCGGAGAGCCACATCAAAGGAATGCATATGAAATCTATAACTTACTGTAAAGCATGTCCGCGTTAAACTATAAAGAAAGCATTTTATTTTTGCTCACATCATCATGAGACAACATACGTTAGATAAAATTTTACCTTTACCATAGTATGGCTTTTTGACATGGCTGTCACTGGTTTTAGGCTTTCTCTCCTCCCCAGGAAGTTGTCTTGGAGGCTGTTCTTCAAATGACCTCATATTATCCCTTCTGCCAGCTTCCATTGCCATTTTTTCCCTCATGGCTTTTGCTCTCTCAGTTTCCAAAGCAATAGCTTTCTCAAGAAGGGTTAAATTACCCTTGGTCATATCAAACACTTCTTCCGACCTGTCTGAATTCACAGAGGTGGTGTCATCGTCTCTTTCATGACACCCGTCCTCCTTTGCACAGCTAGCAAAAGTTCTAGATCTGGGGCTTAACTGTTCTTCAAGCCTCATTAAATTCATCATGTCAGAGTAATTCCTGTCCGGTGTTCTTCCTGGGAAGTCATCTTCTTGCCTGACATGTTGACGGATGTTCATGTTTTGCTGTTGATTTCTTTCCTGTGGGTTTGTCTCACTGAGTTTCCTAGCCAGATCAAAACATTGGTTTCTCAAGCACTCCAAACTGCTGAGACACACCTCCTCATCACTCTCCTCCACCATTTTGTCCATCAGTCCATTGTTCATAGGTTTCCCTAGCATGACAAAGTTCATGTTTCTGTTATCTTGCTGTGATATATTGTCCGCATAACTTCTGTCATTAATGTTCTCTGAAAGCACTACACCATGTCCTTGTGCTAGTAATTTAAGGGAGTCCACGGTTTCCCTAACAACATCACTGTCTAAGTCTAAGCTCAGCTCAGTTTTCCGACCCATAGTTTCATTCTTGTCACTATCCTCTTCCAGACTGTTGGACGTATTGCTGTTCATTTCTGATTCAGTCCTGGCTCTGTACGCTGCATCCTCGGCAATTTTGCCCAGATTTAACAATGACTTGGCCACCAGTTCATCGTAATTATCATACTCGTCATTGTTGTTATCATCTTTCTCTGGGTCTTGCATTATTCGAGTATTGTGACAATTCATTTGATGATCTTCTGTAAGAAAATTAAAAAAGAAAAAAGGAAAGGAGAAGGAAAAGAGCTAGAAGTTGAACTGTCGTTATATTAGCACGGTCAGAAAAGAAACTACAAGTTAAACACTTTATCATAATTCTAGGACCTTTAAGCCACATTTGCGGTTAGGTTTAAATCGCTGACATTAAGAAAATAGATTACTCTAATGAACACAAGGCCATTTTTAATATTTGCTACGCACCATTAATTTCCTTCATTAATCTTACAATAAGCCAGCAAATATTGTAAATATTTTAGACATAAAATTTTACTTTTTCTTAAATTTCAAGAATAACTTTTATTTTTTCCTTTATTTGCAACTTAATCAGATTTATAATAATTAATCATATTACTAAACTTTCTAAGAGCCTATGGGCTTTGTTCATTGCCAACTCTAAAATGGGTATAAGGTATAATGGTTTTCCAGTAGTTTGTTTCCACGGCAATGCATTCTACATCTCACTGAAGGAAAGACAAGTTCTTAAGGAACTATCCAGAGATGTATTCTACCATTCTTGCTCACTATTGTAGTGAATTCTTAGGCTGAATTCAAAGGCTACCAGACCTTTGCAGTCATCAAAAATTTGATCCTACTGAGACATTATTTTTTGTGACACAGTGAAGCAAAGGAAGCTTTGAAGAGGAATTTTAGGGCATAAACCAGGTTTCATAGATATCCCACAATCATTACGAAGTTAGGTGGGAAGGGGACAGGCAAAGAAGTGGATACTCAGGAGACAAGTACCTATGTAGAACAGTATAGTTCCAGAGTAGATCCAAATTCCAATAAAATAATAGGATGGCATTTGTGGTCTGATACGCAGTTATGTTTTCTTTATGATCTTCATCTCAAGAAAATCTTTGTGAGAAGATAGAATTATTGCATGAGAGTGCCTGCTGGACCATGAATTCACTCACTTCCTCAAAATTATCTGAGAAACTGATTTCTTAAAGATTCAGATCCCAGGACTCAAACAAAATCCCACTGTTTTATCTCAAAAAATTTTATCATGAAGCAACATCCTTGAAATCATTGCCATCACTAAACATTACACAGTTCAATTCAACAAAATATTTATTTGGTGTCAACTATGTTTAAAGGCCCAAACAGCACAGCTTAATGGTTTGAAATCCATCTTCAGGACCAGGATAATCTTGTTTCAAGTCCTGCCTCTGATTATACTAGCTGTGCGACCACAGGTAAGTCACTTAACCTCTCAGTGTCCCAGTCAGCTTTCTAAGACTATAAGTCACTTATAGATTGCTGGTGAAGGAAGTTTTAGTAATGTAACCTACCTACTGAGATTAAACCACAAGTCTGGACTTGAAAAAAATTCATAACCCTTAATGACTATATATTGATCTTCCCTCCCCCCTCTGAAAATAATTTTAACGTGGGGAGAGAAAAACAATGGATTCTATATTATTTAAGTCTTAAGTCTTTTAGAGTTTGGTTCAGTCAAATTATGTGCCAAAATCAGGTGTGAACTCTGCTTTTTTCTCTTAAGGCAGCTACAGAATAAGTTTTGTTTATTGGCATATTTGTGAAATGAGGATTATTGGCATTAACATTTCCAATTAGGTAAGGGTTACTTCATGTTGCTTCTGGTATTCCCTTTAATGCTTTCTTTGCTCTTCATCCTCAGAATTGTAAGTGATGGAATGAGCAGTCTCTTAACACACAAATGAATCACCTTGGTTTGGGAATGAGGTTTTTTTCACCAGGAAAACAAACCAAAATCAGAGAATCTTGGAGCAATCCTGATTACCCAATGCATTGAGTCTCCTAGTCATTTGTCTCATGCACCTCAATTCACAATCCTTCCAAATATGAATAAATTAAGCTCAATTACTTAAAATTCACAGGACAAAAGTAGAAATGGTGTTTTTCTAGATCATCCTCATCAGTCCTCACCTCTCTCTTAGAGGAGTAGAAGTATCCTCCAAGAGCAGTGAGAAGAAATAAAGATGGCCAGTGAAGTTATTTAGAAAGGTAGTGAAAAAACTCATCCCAGAAATAAACTTGTGACATTTACCTAGAATTTAGAGATGTAGGAGCAGAAGTAGATTGCAATTTAAAAATTTCTGAAATTCTAAAAGTTATATTCTCCTCTCAATTCATGCACTTTAGTTTTGGATGCGTGGGCTGTGGTTTTGGGGTACCCCTTATGTTAAGCAGCTTGTGCCCCGTCCATGCAGCATCTCTTGTCTCTCTGTTTCTGAATTCTTCTCTGATGTAAAGTTGGTGGATGTTTTTAAGCCCCAAATTACGATGCCTATAAAGAATCTACAGGAAGAAGGATCTGAAAGATGTGATTCATGATCACTCAAAACACATACACAGTCTTGAAGCATTGGAAAGTCGACTTAATGGATAAAGTAAAATAATTTTGAACTTTTTGCCTTCATGTTTCCTTCACAGATCTCTGAGTTAGATGAGAGCTCCATTGCTCCCAACTTTGCCCTTGGAAACCAAGTAGAACAAGTCTGAGCCCTATTCCACATCATAGTGAATACTTAGAGACAGATGTCTTTCAAATACTTAAAGACAGCTGTCATATCCTCCCTCAACCCCCAAGGTTTTTTTTTTTTTCAGTCTAAGAATCCCTAGTGTCTATATCAAACCCTATATGATATGAACTCAAAGTGCCTCACTATCTTTATTTCCCTTCTCTAGACATTCTTCAGGAAATATTGCCCTTCCTGAAATATAGTTCTCAGAGCTGACCATAGTCTTCTATATGTGGTCGGAACAGGGTAATGAACTCCTGATTCCTGGATATCTCCTTTACTAAAGTCCAATATTTCAATAGTTTTCTTGGTCCCTTCTCCTCCCAAATGTATAAGAGAAGAAAAATGCTAAGATTAGTAAAATGATGAGAATAGCCCACTCCTCTCCACCCAAAGACAACAACAACAAACACTAAATACTTTTTTTGGATGTTTCCATTTGTTAAAACTGAAAAAAATCCATCCTTTGGGTAATACAGTTTTCTTCATTTTCTTCATTTGGGATGTACTGCAGGTACTATTTTAGGGCTATCATTCCAGAAATATAGAATCCGACAACCAATTACCTACTGATTACCTACTATGAACTGATCACGTGGCAAGAGAAAGGGATTGCAGATAGGCCAGCAAAGAAAGCACTCATACTTGCTTCTTGTAAAATAACTAAAAGAAGGCCTTTACCATGTTGACTAGATCCATTGTGGAAGATTTCTGGAATGACATGAACAAGAACTCCTCAGGATGAGAGAGTGTAGATGGTTTGTGATTTGCCTTGATTGAAATATTGCTGAAAAGGGTGCACTCAAGAATCTGCTTATGCAATGAATTAATGTTTTTTGTTTGTTTGTTTTGCTTTTTTTTTTTTTTTTTGAGGGGAGAAGGCAGGGAAATTGGGGTTAAGTGACTTGCCCAAGGTCACATGGCTAGTAAGTGTTAAGTGTCGGAGTCCAGATTTGAACTCAGGTCCTCCTGCCTCCAGGGCTGGTGCTCTATTCACTGCACCACCTAGCTGTCCCTGAATTAATGTTTTAACCTTTTTCCTAACCTTATTCTCCATGGTTGAATCTTTCAATCCCTTTGACTCCAGACTTTGGAATCACCTTTGCTTCTTCCACATTATGTTTTCTACCACCAAAATTAAGTCTAAGTGTTCTTCTTTCATTTTCCCATTGTTGCAGTGGGGATCCAGATGTGGATTGTCTCCCCCATGGAGCAGCATAAGCAGAGCTCCGGTAGATGTTCTACTTTAGTTCTCCCAAAAGAAATAAAAAAATAGATATTAACCAATGTTTTTCAATTAAGCCTCAAAAGAGTGTAGATAAGAAAAGATGGTAATGAGAGAGAAATGGGTATTTGTCATACAAGTAGTAGCCACTGGCTATATTTTTTAGCATGGCATCAAAGTACTAATACCTGGAAAAAAATTAAGTTGACTGTGAAGAAGGCTAATTATAGAAAAGGGGAGGGGAATCCATAAAAACTGCAAACGCAAGTCATTCCACTAGCTTGGCTCATCTTCAACTCACAAAAGCTCGATTCCTGCCATCTGAAGGATCATGACTGACAGGAGTTAATATGTGAACAACTGGTGGAAATGACATGCTTGGCTCTAAATCCTTACAGGCTAATAGATTTTCTGAACCGACCTGTATTTAACTATTTCAGAAATACATTTGGTACAAAGTCAGCACTTAATTATCTGGACTAATGGAGGGGAACAGTCAGTCAGTCAGTCAACAACCAATTACCTACTGATTACCTACTGCATCAGAAATGGTCTTCATAGCTCAGAAAGCCTTTGTGTTTACTCTGGAATAAACTCAACAGTTTTATTTTCTTTCAGGTGATTTGCCTTTCTCTTTATGTTTTCTGAGGCTAATAATAACTCAAATCTCCATTCCTCAGCACATATAGTGGGATTAAATATTTCCTTGAGGTCCAATTGCTTATAATCAAAGTTTTATTCTACTCATACTTTTTGGTGTGTTGATTATTCAACCAAATCATGAGGATATATTTGTAGTGACACAGTACTTAATAAAACAGTGAATGAATTGGTCCAACCAATCTAAAAAAATAGAATTACTGGAAAAAGATAACTGAAATGTTTACACTCCTCAACCCAGAGAGCCCACTGCTAGGCACTTAATGGAAAGAGATCAAAGATAGAAATAAAGGTACCATATATGCCAAAATATTCATATCAGTACTTTTGTGCCATCGAAGTCCTGGAAACAAAATGGTTACCTAATAGTTGGGGAATGGTCAAACAAATTGTGGGTCATGATAATAATGGAATATTACTGTGTCATAAGAAATGACAACTATAAGGAATTCAGGGAAACATGGAATACTTATATGAATTAATGTAAAACAAAGCAAAGCAATGCAGTATAATATATAATGGGAAACAATATAAACATGATTACAACAATGTAAATGGAAAAAAACCCTCAAATCAATAAAGTAAAACTTTATACTATGAAATTATTACCAACCAAGCTTGGCTCCAGAGAAGATAAAAAAAATTCACATTTCTCCTTTCACTGGAAAGGTGGAGGAACATAGATGAATAATACTGCCTGTGCTTTCAACTATTATTGATGTATTAATTGGTTTTAACTTATTTTTGGTACAAAAGAAGGTTTATTGTGTAGAGGTATATATTTAGCAATGAATGTGACGAAAAAGAAAGAGTCATCAACAAAATAAAAAAAAAAGAAAATATAGGTCATCCAAAATGAACTATCCCAATTTTCCTTCTTCCTATAGCAAAACTTCTCAGTGTACTAATCTTTCTTTATACCCATAGAGGTAGTGTGGTACAATGGGAAGAACACTGGCCCTTCAGTTTGAGGGTATGAGTTCCAGTCTTGCCTTTGGCATGTAATAGCTATGTGACCATGGGTCAGTCTCTTTACCTCCCTGGGATAAGGAGGTTGGATTAGATGACTTCTAAGGTCACAGCTCTTGGTCTATTTTTTTGCCTCTGTTAAACTTGTGTTCTCAGTCTCAACTCTTCTCAGTTCTAATTCTTTGTTCCATCCTTTATTCTCTCTCTTACACCTTTGGTCTTTCTCTCTTACTATTTCTTTCAGTAATGGCAAGCAAAATTGTATTAGCTCCTTGTTTCAGTTATTCAAGTGTCTTTGAGCCTCACCTGTGATTTTATCAAGTCTTTGTTAGAATCAGAACCTGTGAAGCCCACAGTAGGAGGAACTTGCCAAAAGAGAATATTAAAGCCCAAGCTCAAACTTGAACCAAGCAGAACTGGGAGGAAGGATGGCTGTGGTGCTGGCACTCTGTCTGTCTGTTAAGTCTGTTTTGATTTACTTTGTCAGACCTGTCTGCTGACAGAGGACATTACTGTTATTACATAATTCCTGAGAACTTACTGCTGGTTCAGAAACCCTGAAAGAGGACTTTCCTGCTGTCTGTTTACAGAAGTCCTGAAGGAAGGTTTTACTGATGTTTTCAGAGGTTCTGGGGCTTTACTGATGATTTGTGTTAATTTCTTAGACAGAGGCCCTGTCTATTAGTCTGTGTTGATTTCATAGGCAGAAAGTGAATTGATGATAGTGCTGACAATGTGTATGAGTATTGTTGTAACTCTGTTAAGCTTGATGTGTGGAGCTGGACCAGAAGCTGGACTGGAAGCTGGGAGCTGCCTACCTGTGAATCCAGGTGATGGCTAGGTGAATTCAGACAAGAGTTGGGAGCATGGAAGAGGAACCATGGAGTTTGGGAGTCAGCCTTGAGTCAAGATGAACCAACCTCTACTTGGATACTTAGTTCTGAGTGACAAGATTGAGACTGTGACCCTAGGAGTGGGAGACCTGTGTACTTTGTACTCCTTAAGGATTATAAGTTGCTATGTTTATATTGCTGTGAATGCTGTACCTTCATTTCTGTGAATGTTTTGCTTTAGTTTACTGTTGAATAAATAGAGAGTTCACCATACTATGTGATCAGAACCTTAAAGCTATTCATAGCAGCAGTCCTCAAGGGAGCTGCTCATGTTTGGCTTTACATCTATCTACAAAAGTCCATAGAACTCTGCAGTTTTAAATCACATACATATACACATTCATACATATATACATTCACACTTCCCTAAAAACCTGATACCTCTTTGTCCAATATTAAGACAACAAGCAAGAGGAAGTAGAAGCTCTAACATTCAGAGTTAAGGATGAACTTAAAGATTCTCCCCTCAGTAGTAGGGAGAAATGAGGAAATAAGCATTTATCAAGTGCCTTCTGTGTGCCAAGCATTGTGTTAAGTGCTTATCACTGAGGCACTGTTCTATGACTAAAATATTGCTTTATATGGTTATGCTTTAATTAAAGGAAACAGGGCAGGTCAAAGAGGCAGAGTGAAATAGCCTTATGCAATAAGAAGGTATACTAATGTGAGAAAATACAAGAACTAAAGGAAAAAAGAAGTGTAGTGAATACTTGAATAAAAGATTAATGGAAAGACAGGAAGAAGTAATAGCTGAGGAGTTGGGAAACATCAAAAACCTGGAACAGAGGCACAATGTAGTACCTATGGGGGACTCTATCCAGACATCTGTTAAGGGTCTCTCTCTTCCAAATGACAACAGATAATAGATTATTGACTTACATAAATGGTGGAAAACTTCTATTCTGGATCTGATTTGCTCAAGCAAGGGGGAACTTGTTGTGAGTTGGAAATGATAGAGATCTTATATATAGAAGCAAAGAAGCGACCACTCCCTTCAAGAGTCTGGGATGGAAAAGGAGAGGGAAACTGGTCATGGTTTAACATATGAACCCTTGCTCTGGAAGAACAGATTTCAAATTGTTCAGAGATAGAATAGCTAGGATTCCATGAACTAAAATGCAACAGAGGAAGTAAGCCTAGGAGGGATGTGAAACCCTCAAGAATGAAGTTTTTAAGGCATGCCACAAAGGGAAATAATTCTGATGCAGAAGGAAAAAAATGGGACATGTCTGATGAGACTGATATATTTGCACAGTGAATTCACCAATCAAATTATATTCTAAAAAAATACACATACATATTCATAGAAGATGGAAGCAAGGGCAGACAGGAGAAGATGAATATAATAATGAAGCAAAGTCCTGAAAAATAGTGTCAGGAGAACTAAAGCTCAGAGTGAGTGGAAATTGGTGAAGGAAAGCTAGAGACCACAAGATTGTGGGGTTTTTAGTTTATTTCTTAGCGAGCCTGGAAGATCACAGTATGGGTGATATTATTTATAGTGGATGGTGTGGTGGAAATGAACCAGAGGTAAGGCAAAGCTGCTCAGATCTTACTTTGTTTCTTTTTTTTCTGCCAAGAATAGTGATCCTCCCATTAGAAATGATAGAACAAAATAGTTAAGAGAGTTCATATTTAAGATATGGAGGGAAATAGTAGAAGAGTGCCTTAACTACATTTGTAGATTCTGAATTAATATGATATGATAGCTGAATGACCATCAATGCTCTTAGAATGACAACAGAGAAAGGGAGACGCCATAGGAATGGAAAAGAAAAAGCAGAAAAAAACATGATACTTACCATGAAAGGGAAAAGAATAGCATCTACAAAATATAGTGAGCTTGATTTTAATTCCTGGGAAAATACTAGACTGGATCATTAACAATGTGGCCAGTGAACATTTAGAAAAACAAATGTGATTATAAAGAACTGGCATAACTTTAATCAAAAGTAGGTCATGCTAGACAATTTTGACAGGCCTAGAAAATTAGGTAATCCTTGATATATGTTACCTTATTCAATCATTTCAGTCATGTCTGATTTTTTTGTGACCCCATTTGGGATTTCTTGGACAAAGATACTAGAGTGATTTGCCATTACCTTCTCTAGCTCATTTTACAGATGAGGAACTGAGGCTTCCACCTCACCTTACCTAAATAATATAAAAGGATTTGATAAAGGATATCTCCTAATGTCTTCTTGAAAGGACCACTAGGGGGTGCAGTAGATAGAATGCCTCATCTTCCTGAGTTCAAATGGGGCCTCAGATATTTACTAGCACTTTTGTCTCAGTTCCCTTATCTGTAAAATGAGATGGAGAAGGAAATAGTGAACCACTCCAGTATCTTTGCCAAGAAAACTCCAAATGGGGTCATAAAGAGTCAGAAATTACTCAAAGTACTGAACAACAACATCCCATCCTACTAGACCATATCAAGAAGACTGCATTCAATGCTAAGTGGAACCGATAAGGAAGGACATTGATAAGATAATGGATGTGTACAAGATTTCACGCGAAGATTTTTGAAAGAAACTGAGAATGTTTAGCTTAGAGAAGAAAAGATTTAGGGTGATTGTTTTCATATAGAGGAAGGGCTGTTTTGTGGAATAGGGATTATAATTGTTCTCTAGTCCCAAAGGGAAGATCTAGGAACAACAAGTGGATGTTACACAGAGGCAAATTTAAGCTTTAAAGAGA
Organism: Gymnobelideus leadbeateri; assembly: GCA_011680675.1. Lineage (NCBI taxonomy): Eukaryota > Metazoa > Chordata > Mammalia > Diprotodontia > Petauridae > Gymnobelideus > Gymnobelideus leadbeateri. The sequence continues at coordinate 158,188 of WOXC01004876.1, forward strand.
ACTTCCTCACAATCAAAACTGTACAAAAGTGGAACAGGCAGCCTCAGAAAGCAATGGATTTCCTTTAACTGGACGTTTTTGAGCAAAGGCTAGATGCTGCCTTTTTGAGTTTGTTATAATGGGAACTCCTTTTCAGGGATAGATTAGGTGACCGCTGAGCTCCCTCCATCCAACTATGAAATACTGTTATTTTGTGCTTCTCTCACCTCTCTCTCCACTTTATTGATAAGTCTCCATTTACTGTCATCAGTTGTAAACCATCCACTCACTCCTCAGGCTGAAGACTCATTAGGGAGCACAGAATCTCAGAATTAGAAGGTACCTCAGAGGTCATCTAGCTCAACCCTAACTGAAATAATAGTTTCCTTATGAATGGACCAACATAGTGATTGAAGAAAGAGGTTTTTCAAACCTTAAGATGCTCTGTGCAAATATTAGTTATTATAGTTGTGATGGTGGTATGGAGTAAATATCCTAGTATTATTTTTTAATATATAAAACTGGATTTTTAATAGTTTGTCTTTAAGAAAATATACCCAAGATAAACACTTTAAAGGCTTCCAGATTTTTTTTAAACTAGTTATCTTGGATACATTTTCTTAAAGTAAATCTATAAACCCTATTTTCTCATTAGACCCTATTTTCGCTATTCACAAAATATAAAGGATTAGGAGAGAATCAGTTGAGAGCTGTAGATTGCATCCTCTCATATCAGACACCATGATCCTTGTGAACTAATATTAAACCCTAGATCTCCTGCCAACCTTGCAGTGTGACATCTAAGAATATTACTCTGTTGTAGGGCAGCAATTCTGTAGTTTGTATCTGGGCCCTGCCATTTCCTACTTTGATGACCTTAGGCAAGAAATTTTGCTTCTATGGGCTTTAGGTTCTTCATCTGTAGGATGAAGGAATTAGACCAGATGACTTTAAAGGTCCCTTCCAGCTCAAAATCGATGATCCTATGGCCCTAGTTCTTTTCCTCTCATATTTATTCCATCTTATATTGATCACTAAAATGTAGCTCTCCTGCAGTCACACACATCTCTTGGCTCCCTCTTTATAGCTAGGGACTCTTTCATCCCATCCCGAACACACATAAGTAGGAAGAGTTGGCATATGTCTTGTTCCCCAGTGCCATCTTCAGACCCTCCATCTGATATTCAGCAATCATTTGACCTCTTACAAAGAACATTGCCCTACTTTAAACATCCTAGCCTTCACTTCCTCAATTTGCTCAACTATCTGCCTCAGCTGATCTTCAACCACATACAAGAGCGATCCTACTTCTCACTCCCAAGTATATTTGCACCAGTGCTAGAGTTCCTAGTTCAAGCTCTTAGACCCACCCAGCTTAAAAACCATTTCCACCCTTGGAATATTTTTCCTGTGTCCTTATCACATTGTAACCCAGAAATACTCTCCAGATTATCAGTTTATTCAGTACTCACAGTTGAACACATTGCTTCAGATGTGCTCTGACTAATGCAGAATATTAATGAGACTATCACCTTCCTTGCTTTGGATACTGTGTTTCTCAGAAAGTAATCTAAAATTGCATTATGTCTTTTATTTTGGCTACTATATTGTACTGCTGTTTTATATTGAGTTTGCAGGGAGTATAGACTACTTTTTTGGAAAGTTTGGCAGTAAAGATAAGGGGGTTAATTGGAAATAGTTCAGGGCAGTGGAAGGATTTTTAGGGAAGCTTTTTTTAAGGATTTCCCTGAGCATATTTATATTTATATAAATAAAGACATATAAAGATATATAATATATATTTATAGATAATATATATACCACATATATACATACACACATATATAAATATGTGTGTATGTGTATATGTATGTATTTATGTGTTTACATGTATATGTATACACACATGCATATATATGTTTGTAGATTGAGAAGTGACCAGGAGAGAGTTTGGATAAGGTTATATTATAGATGGATAACTCAACCAGGACTAAAACATCAAAATTTTCATTGGTAGGAACTTAGCCATCAAGTAAAATCCTCTTTCAATGCCTTGTCACATGTCATGATAATCCTTCATTCTCAAAGACTTTCTAAGAGCATAAACTCTAATAGGTTCTAGCTAGTTGGAAAGACTCTTAAGTTTGGTCCTGATGTTTTTCCTCTTATAACCAGCATATGTAAGAGAGACTCATCACCAGATGGTTGGCTTCTAAGGGTCCATGGATATCCATGTAATAGATTGAAAAAATGACCCTCTCTGCTATATGACCTCCTTCAGCTTTTTCAGTGACCATGCCACAGTAATGGCAAAGAGTATAGAGGATGCTAAAAATCTCACAGTTTTTAATCCACAAATACTTATTTAACTGTTGATAGTCAATGTTTGACCTTTGCAAAATCAGAGACCATTATTTGATATGCTAGTGGAGGAAACTGTGAGAATACTGATTTTTTTTCTATATATGACATAAGAAAGATAAAAGCTGCTTCCAAGGAGGAACAAATAAAGACACTATTATAGATGTACAACATAGGCATCAAGACTCATCATTTCATGGGATATTTGGTCTTTTCATATTGTAGTTCTTATGATAAATGTAAACAAGGAGATAACCATTAAAATAGCGATAGTTTTCACTGTCATAGGCAATGGAGTGATGATGAGAGATGGGGATGCTGGTAATGGTAAAGATAGTGTTGGCTATGATGATTGTGTATATGTGTGCATATGTATGATTATTTATGATAATGATTACATACATATGTGTGCGAGTATGTGTGTGTCACCTTGAAGCTTGTATAGCATATATATGACATATTAGAGTTTGTGCTCTTCTTATAAAGTCTTTAAGAATGCAGGATCATCATGACATGTGACAAGGCATTGAAAGAGGACTTTACTTGATGGCTAAGTCCCTACCAATGAAAATTTTGATGTTTTAGTCCTGGTTGAGTTATCCATCTATAATATAATCTTATTCAAGCTCCCCCTGGCCATACACACACACACACACATACATACATACATATGTATATATATATATATATATGCTTTGCAAATTTCATGGTGATACACACACATAATATACACACATATGAATATGATCTCATTTGAGATATGATGTTTATTGTGACAGGATCTTCCAAACTAGGTCAATATATCAATCAACAAATAATTTAAAAGTGCCTATTACATGCTTGGTAATGTAATTGAAAAGGTGTGTGTAGGGAAAGACTGTGAAAACTGCTTTGGAAAATATGATTCAAGATAAAAAATGAGCGATCAAAGGTTTGTGGACAATTCAGAAGTTTCTTACCTGTACATAGGATCATGAATATGTCTTTTCAAGAAGACAGTTGAAAGACACTGGATGTGATGAGCACTGAACAATATTGGAAAGAAAGAAGGAAGGAAGGAAGGAAAGAAAGCAATAATGAAAAGAAGGAAGAAAGGAAGGAAAGAAGGAAGGAAGAAAAGTAAATTTACCATAAACAAATTGACCATACAATATACAAACAGGAAATGACTAGTTACCAATATAACAGTCATTTCAGAATCAGCTATCTATGTGCAATCAGCTCTTACACTGGCTAAAGCAAAGGTAAAAATCAATACCAAATTAGAAGAAAGGATAAAGATGAGTAGACGCTGCATGTGATTAGAGTAGCTCCAATCTGACTTGTTTAAACAAGTTGTCAACTTGAAAAATGAGAAATAGACAAAATAGACATTGATTATGATTATCATGATTTCTCAGGGAGGTTTAACTGATGTAAAAAAAGTTGTGATTTGTGTTATGATGCCAGGCAGCATGATATAGTGACATGATATAGGGACTTAGATTTTAGGAGAGACCTGTGTTCAGATTCTTCTTTTACAACATGCTAGCCCTATAATCATATAGAAGTCATTTATCATCTCTGGGCATCAGTTTCCTCAGCTGTTAATTGTAGATAACGATGCTTTCAGTACCAGTCTAACAGATTGGCTGCGAGATGTAAATGAGACAATGTATGTAAAAGGATTTTGAAACCTCAAAACTCAATATCAGCTCTCATCTTCATTATTATTATTGTAGGAGGAGCCCGAAAGAATACAGTAATTGCCTCAAAAAACATTTGATCTCTTTCCAGGCAGAGAGACCAGGAAGCCATGGTTAATACCAGTTTAGAACATAAGCTCATTTCCAAAACATTACAAAGGAAGCGGGCAGGTGGAAAATTATGAGCAGGATCATTACACAAAACAGTGAAAAGCAGTTAAAGAGAAAATAAGCCTACAGAAAGTTTGGCATTCAATCCAGCTAAACTAGATTATTTTAAGAACATTGATAGGTGAAAATGAAAATAGGGTAGCAAATAGACATCAAATGGAACAGATCTGCTGTGTCAGCATTTCTATTGTGATCTAGTCTCATCAGCAACAATTTTGCAACTACCACATTTAGAGGCTATTAATTCACTACCCAAATTACTATGTGGGCAAATAGCCACTAAGAATATGAAGCTATGAAGATGAGGTATGCCCTGATGTTAGGGTTAGAAATCAGTGCTAGGGGAGATACGATTTTAAAGTCATTTAAAGAACAGTTTTTTTTTTTTTGGAGGTGGGAAGGCAAGGCAATTAGGACTAAATAACTTGCCCAGGGTCACACAGCTAGTAAGTGTGTTGTATTTGAGGCTGAATTTGAACTCAGGTCCTCCTGACTTCAGGGCTGGTGCTCTATTCACTTCGCCACCTAGCTACCCCTAACGATCAATTTTAAAGATTTCTCAAAGAGGAGATTAAAAAGAAAATGCTCAAAGTGGTACTTTAATTTTTTAAAGTGACTTGGAATTGTTTGGTAATTACTAAACCACATGCCATATTTTCTCATCTCTAGAAAATCTTTATGAAGGCATCTTTGATGAAAGCAGCAAAACAGAGCAGGAAGACTTCTCCCGATTGTTGGGTATAACAGGCATTTCCATAATTCTGCTATTAAGAAATTTAGAGACTCTAAGAGCCTCCTCTATTGTGTATGTGTTTTGTTCATTGATTTAAAAAAAGCAAGTGACTCAATGGAACGAAATGTAGCATTTACTTTCTTTAAAAAAAAAAGCTTCCCCTATGAATATACTAAAATTATGCAAAATTCCATGACAGCTGGGATCACCAGCATAACTTTGTTCAGTAATTAGCTGACAGTAACGTCAAGCAAGGCATAAGACAGGTACACATAAGCTCTCCTAAGGTTGGAAGATACCCTGCCCAGAGTACAAACAAATAAAAAAAATCTATTGATGGTGAAACTCTCAGTTCACAGATGGCATTGCATTCATTTTGAGCCTAGACCATTATAAAACCTCTGAAATGAAATACACAGTCATTTGAAAAAAAACTGGCTTAGGCATCCATGGTTGAAAAACAAACTAATGAAAAATGTCTATGGCTCAGATTATGACATAGAGATAGAAGGGAGCCCATTGTGTCAGCTTCTCACTGTAAGTATCTTGTAGAGGTGCTTCAGATAGACAGTGAGTTGGACCTAAAACAACAGAATGAGGAAAGACTGACTGGGAAGCTGTGTAGCACTTTCAATGCTTGCAAGCTGCTGACTCCCACAGAAGCTTACCCCCCCCCCCCTTTTAAAAGAAGAAAAACCCCAAAACAAAAAAACACCAGTATCCTGCTAGAGATAATTTGTGGGTATAACTTATGGAACACCTTCCAGGATCTTACAAGAATCAAGATTGCCAAGTGACCCAAAGGGCAATGGAAAGGCACACAGTGCGTATAAATAAACTATAGCCTATTACTTGTGTGAAAGAATCTATATCAAAGGCATCCTCAAAGACATGTATGACCAGAAAAGAAAGTAGGCTTATCATATATCAAGAGTGATGGATGGCTTGTATGCTGTGCTGTTATCCATGCAATATGAAAGAAACCAATGTGAAAGTCTTTAGCATGTTGGGTAGATCATGGATCCATTGAGAAAGCAGAGTAAGCATGAAACATTTAGGATGCTTTCAATATTTATCTTGAAAGCAGTTAAACTGGTCCATGTCCTTTCATAAAATGTAGAAGATCAATTAAGAATATGGTCGAGGTGAGTAGGTGACACAGTGAATAGAGTGCTGGCCCTGGAGTCAGGAGGGCCTGAGTTCAAATCAAGCCTTGGATACTTAAACACTTACTAGCCATGTGACCTTGGGCAAGTCACTTACCCCCAATTCCCCTCCCTTCCCCCCTCGAAAAAGCAAAAAAAAAAAAAAAAGAATATGGTCATATTCCTCTTATTCCCCGCTGCCCTGAGTCTTCCCATTGTAGTTGTCATAGGTTCAAAGAAAGAAACCGTAGGTCAGACTCAAAAAGTTTAATTGACCTGCCTATTGGTACACAGCTAGTTAGAACACAGGTTTCCTGACTACAAGGTCAATGGTTATTCCGTTAACATCAAATTCCAATCTCTGATGCTTGAAAACATTCTGGGAATTTTAAAGTGGTTCTCCTAACCATTTCAGACAAAGACTCTGAACTCATACAAAGATTCTGATCTAAAGAGTGAAGAAATTTCTGGTTCAAAGCAAAAAAGGCAAGTTTTGATTTGTTTTGTTTTCTACACCATTCAAATTGAAAAAAAAAAGAAAAAGAGGCAGAAGACTGGAGTTTTGGGATCAGCAGTGGCTTAACTATTATTTAGAGGGCTATGGGCCATGTGTTCAGTACCTTGGACATAGTAGGCATGTGTGTTGCAGAATTGAAGTGAGTTCCTATTTCAAAGGCACTGAGAAGAGTCCCTGTGCCAAAACAAAACACACACACACACACACACACACACACACACACACACACACACACACACACAATCCTCTCCCATCCAAACCAAAACCAAAATCCTTTCTACTACTTGTTCTTTAACTCCAGAAATTCCTTAAAAAATGGGACACAGGCCTTTATAGTTTGTAAGTAGAAGTACAGATATGAAATGTAAATGTCCATGAAATAAGTAAATTAACATAATAAATTCATGCTATAGTTTCAGTACCTGCAATCTTTAATGTGAGCTCTTGCCCCTCACAATGTTCTTTGGTATCATGCCATTGACATTTACACCAGAATCAGTGCCAAAACCCTAAGGTCCCACAGAATAGGAATTAATGTGGAATGTGTGATGGCAGTTTTGGCTGCATCAGCTGGTAGTGTTATCTCTAGGTAGTCCAGGAGGTGGCAGTCCAGGGGTGATTCATAGTCTCTAGAGTGGCCACTGAAGTGGATTCTTTTCCCTGATATTTTTACATAGTTCTTTCTGTAAGCTTATGTGGATGTGGTGTAATTGGAGACATTCTCCCGGCCCCCAAATTATATTGGACATGAGTAGATGGTATTTAACCTCACTCATCCTTCTCTATTCTTGAATTATTTAGCGTTAGAGTTCATGTAGTTTTAATATCACCATTAGCAATAAACATTTCTTCACTGCCTATAATAAACAGGGCAGTGTGCTAGGCTTTGGGGAGACCAAAAGGCCTTTTCCTTTTTATCTTTGGTCTGGTCCTGTGATTCTTCAAGAACTCCCAGTTTGGTAAATCCCCTTACCAATCAGCTCAGTAATTTATCTGAAACTTTAGTCTCAGAGAATAGCTAGCATCAGCAGTTGGGTGGCATGGTGGATAGAGTGCTGGGCCTGGAGTCACAAAGACTCATCTTCTTGGGTTCAAATCTGGCTTCAGACACTTACTAGCTGTGTGACCCTGGGAAAGTCACTTAACTCTGCCTCAGTTCCTCATCTGTAAAATGAACTGGAAAAGGAAATGGCAAAGCACTCCAATATCTTTGCCAAGGAAACTCCAAATAGGGTAAAAAGAATCAGATGTGACAGGAAAATGACTAAATAAAAAAATCTTAAGAACCTAGTATAGTGTCTGGCACAAAGTAGTGCTTAACCCCATTGCCTCCATTTCCCCATATGTAAAATGTGCTGGAGAAGGCAATAGCAAACCAGTATCTTTGCCAAGAAGACCCCAAATAGGGTCACAAAGAGTCAGACACAACTGAAACAACTCAACAAGAACACATAGCTACTATATGTCATATGATCATATAATTAGAACTTAGAGGTAATTGATTCCAGTCCCCTCACTTAATAGATAAAGAAACTCAGGCTCAACAAGGTTAAGTGACTTGCCAAAAGTCATGCAAAAAAAAATTATCAGAGCTAGGAACTGAATCCAAGACCCTTGACTAAATTCAATAAATTTTCCTCACTGTTCTAAGGCTTGAAAAAGGGTTTCCTGACTCCACTGCCGACCCACTCTGCCACGTGATTTCTCTTCTTGCCCTTGAGTTGCTCATAATCTAGTCTGAAGATAGGTATAGAGAAAACAAGATAAATCATAGGATCTCAGGGTTGGAAGAGAGTTTGAAGTCATCTATTTTAAGCAATAAATTTTGCCTACAATATCTCCAACAAGCAATCACCTAGCCTCTGCTTAAAGTTTTGGAGAGCTCACCTCTTCACAATTCATTCCATTCAGCTTTCCACAACTCTGTTAATAGTATTTTCTTTATGTCAAATTAAAATCAGCTTTGTGGTAACTTTCACCCATTGGTCCTTCTAAGGCTAAGGAGACAGATCAAAACACTTTTTTCCACATGCCAACCCTTCAAAAATTCAAGCATACTTCTTTTTCTCCATCTTTCTCCTTTTGTGTCTTTTTCTAAGTTAAAAAAATTTAACAGAAATTTATTTTCTTTCCCTTTCACTCCCATACAAATCACGAATAATTAGAGAAATGCAAATTAAATCGATTCTACCTTTACTTCTCACCTCTTTCTCTCTCCTCTTTTCTCTCTCTCTTTCTCTCTCTTTGGCTTTCTCACTCTTTCTTCCCTCCCCCACCCCCTGCTCCTTCTAGATGTTCACTATCTCCAGGTTTATTCCAATGATGCCCTGCTGTGAAGTGAATAGCACTACAGTGTAACAGAGCCCCATCATATGGCCTCCAGAATGCCAATGATGTTCTCTACTACACTGTCTTCACCCTTCCATAATGCCTGAATACATTCTGCTGATGGGTACCATATACGGTACCTTTTACTTTTTTACTTACTGCTGACAAATACCATGAAGTTGATTTGTCTGTATTAGAGGCAATCACCCCAAATAATTTCCCAGGCTTCATTGTGAACTGCATGTAGTTTCTTGTGATTAGTTTTGGGCTTCATTCTTATTGCCTTAAATGTCTGTACATCTAACTCTTTGACCTACTTATCAGCTAATTGCAGAGTCTCTTCAGTTTGTAGTCCTTTGTTATATTCCTTTGCATTTGTTATTCTCTTAGGCCTTCTGACTCTGTAAATCAGTCTTTTACATAGAACAGTAACAATGCTTCCCTAAAATTCAGATAAATTATCTACGACCTCTCTCTACTACCTACTGACTTATTCTTTGCTGTTCTATCAACAAAGGCAAGGTCCATATTTGCTAGGCATAATTTTCCCTTTATAAATACATCATGATGGTTTCTTACTAAATTATGCATTTCTGAAATGGTTAGTAATATTGGCTCTAGTCACTGAGTTTAATAACTTCTTTATAACTGAAGTGAGGGTTAAAGGTCTGACGTTTCCTGGATACCCCTTAGTACAAGTTTCCTTTCAAGTATATTGATTGTCTAAAATAATAATAGCACTCAGACTTTGTCTGATGGTTGATATTCTGAAAGAGATTTGCCAACATTGATCAAACTATACGGTGTCTTTAGAAGAAAGATGACCTTGGGAAACTGAGGCATGGTGAGAATTAGATTCATTAAGGCTACTCTTATATATAATCAGAATATTTTCAAGTATTCCTTCAGGTATAACTTTAGGGGATCCAGAAATTCTGTCATTATTAATGAATTCTTTTACATTCAGTTTCATGCAATGCAACACAATTTAGTTTCAATGTCTATTGAAGAAGACACTCCTCTATATATTAGTGATACAGAGATGGGAAAAAAATGACATAGATCCTACCATTACATTTTATAATTTAATTTGTGAGGGGAATAACATATGTAGGTTCATAAGAACACAGATTTAGAGGTATAAGATCTTAAAGAGATTAAATTAAAATGTCTCATTTTATAGATGTGGAAACTGAGACCAAGGGAGGTAAAATGAATTGCCTCAAATTATACAAGTATTCAGTAACAGTGCCAGGACTGGATCAAGCCACCGGACTCCAAATAATGTTCTTTCCACAGTACTTTGCTATATACAGAACAAATGCTATAGGGTAGAATGTAAGAAAAGCAAGAATTAAAGAGACAAAATATTATAAGAAAGCTGAGGAAGAAATGATTTTTAGCTGGGGGGATAGTTAGGGAGGGCTTCATGGAAGATGGGCCATGAAGGAAGATGATTTCAATTGGTAGAGATATAGAATGAGTACATTCCAGGCCAACATAAATAGACAGTCAAGATAAGGGAATAGTTAATAGTCCATATAGGCTAAAAGTACCTGAAGAGGAGGTACAGCAAAGTAAGGATAGAAAGGTAAATTAGAAGTAGATGGTGGACTCTTTGTGACCTCATTTGTTTTTTTTTGTTTTTTTTTTGACACAGATACTGGAATTGTTTACCATTTCTTTTGCCAGATCATTTTACAGATGAGTAAATAGGCAAACAGGGTTATATGACTTGCCCAGGGTCACACAATTAGTAAATATCTGAGGCCAGATTTGAACTCAGGAGGATGAGGCTTCCTGACTCTAGGCCCAGTGGGATAAGGAGTGTATACTTTTTCCTAAAAGCATTAGGGCTATTTATCAGTGGAGTTATGTGTTCACTCCATTAGAATGATTATGATGACAGCTCTGCAAAGGATGCATTGAAGGAAGGGGGGAGAAAAAGTGAAGGCAGTAAGAAAGATGTAACAATAATAGTCCAGGTGAGAGGCAATGAAGAACTAAACTAGGATTCAGTCTGTGTGTATGTGTGTGTGCATGCATGTGTGTGTATGAGTGTGTGTGTGTGTGTGTGTGTGTGTACATGTGAGTCAGGATGGGGACAGGAATGAAGGGACAGATATGAAAGGTATTGGCAAGACAGAATCACTAGGATTTGGCAGGTGATTGGATATGGTAGGGTGAAAAAGAGAGAAGAATTAAAGATGACTCAGAGGTTTCTAGCCTGAGTAACTGGTGATGCCATTAGTAGAAAGATGGAGCTGGGTTAGTCTGAAGAAGGAAGATAATAAGTTCAGTTTTAGACACACTGAATTTGAGTTGCTGATAGAGTATCTAGGTAGAAATATCTAGGAGGAGGTTGGAAATGTGAGCTTTGTAAAAACTTTAAAGTTCAAACAAAATTCATTTAAAATAACTCTAGATAGTATAAAATACCTGGGAGTACACCTGACAAAACAAATCCAGGAACTATATAAACAAAATTATTAAAAATATTTTATACAAATAAAACGAGATTTAAATAATTGGAGAGATATTAATTGTTCATGGGTAGGCAGTGCCGATATAATAAAAATGATAATTTTACCTAAACTAATTTACAATTCCATCCCAATTAAACTACCAAAAATTATTTTACTGAATTAAGAAAAATGACAAAATTCATTTGGAAGAAAAGTCAGGAATTTCAAAGAAACGAATGAAAAAAAATATAAAGAAAGGAAGTATAACAGTACCAGATCTTAAATTACATTACAAGGCAGTAATTATCAATACTATCTGGTACTGGCTAAGAAATAGAACAAAAGATCAACGGAACAGAGTAGACATAAAATGTACAGCCACAAATAAATATAATAACCTTGTATTTGTCAAGTGTAAAGATATAAGATTTTGCAATAAGAATTCTTTTTTTAGTAAAACTTGTCAGGAAAACTGGAAAGCAGTATTATAGAAACTGGGCATAGACCAATATCTTATACCCTTTATTAAGGTAAAAATAGATACATGACCTGGATATAAAGAGAGATATTACAAGAAAGTTAGGGGTGGCAAGGTGGCGCAGTGAGTAGAGCACCAGCCCTGGAGTCAGGAGGACCTGAGTTCAAATCTGGCCTCAGACACTTAATAAAAAAAACTAGCCATGTGACCTTGGGCAAGTCACTTAACCCCAACTGCCCTCCAAAAAGAAGGCAAAAAACCCCAAAACAAAACAACAACAAAAAAAGAAAATTAGAAGAAAATGGAACATATTACTTATTAGACTTATGTATATACAAATAATTTATGAATAAACAAGAGATAGAGAGCAAAGTTAGGTGTAAAATGGATAATTTTGAATACATTAAATTAAAATGTTTTTGTACAAATAAAACAAGTGTACCCAAGATAATAAGGAAAGCAGAAAATTGGGGGGAAACTTTATAGACAGTTTCTCAGATAAAGGTCTCATATCTCACATATATAAAGAACTTTGCCAGATCCATAAGAATATGAAACATTCCCCAACTGAAAAATGATCAAAGGATATGAACAAGCAGTTTTCCAATGAAGAAATCAAAACAATTTATAGTCATATGAAAAAATGCTCTAAATCATTACTGATTAGAGAAATACAAATGAAAACAACCTTGAGATATCATTTTACACCCACCAGTTTAGCTAAAATGATTGAAGGGGAAAGTGATAAATGTTTGCGGGGATGTGGAAAAGTTGGGATGCTAATTGGTGGAATTGTGAACTGATCCAATCATTTTGGAAATAAAATGGAGTGATGTCAAAAGAATTATTAAACTGCATATACCCCTGACTCCTTAATACCACCTTCAGGTCTATTTAAAAAAGATGATTAGGGAAAAAGGAAAAGGATCTATATATTCTAAAATGTTTATAGTAGTTCTCTTTATGGTGGCAAAGAACTGGAATTTGCAGGGATACCCATCAATTGTGGAATGGCTGAACAAGTTGTGGTATATGATTGTGATGGAACACTACTGAACTATAAGAAATGATGAGTTCAGTGACCTTAGAAAAAATGTAAAGACTTGCACAAAATAATGAATAAAATGAGCAGAACCAAGAGAACACCGTATATAGGAACAGCAAAACCGTTTTAAGAACGACTTTGAGCAACTAAATAATTTTGACAATACCTAAATTAACTACAAAAGACATATGAAAAATATACTTTCTGCATCCAGAGAAAGAATTGATAAATAGAAGTATATATAGAAAAATTTTATGCACACACACACACACAAATGTATACACCTATTTGTGTCTAATGGTAGCCATCTGGGGGGGGGGAGAAAAAAGGGGGAAAAAGAAAAAATGATATGTATTCTATATAAATTATATAGCATATGTTATATATAAATGGAATAGCAAATTGTACATAACAGATTTTAAGTTTCATGAGCAATCTTTTTTATTATAATATGTTACAGAAATTCTTATTTTATTCCATAAATTAAATTTTTTTTGCTTTTTTGGAGGGCAATTGGGGTTAAGTGACTTGCCCAAGTTCACATGGCTAGTCTGTGTGTGTGTGTGTGTGTGTGTGTGTGTGTGTGTGTGTGTTAAGTGTCTGAGGTCAAATTTGAACTCAGGTCCTCCTGACTCCAGGGCTGGTGCTCTATTTACTGCACTACCTACCTGCCCCCATAAATTAAAATTAAAATATATATTTTTAAAAAGCTCAAACACATGTGCTTAGAAAGAACAGAAAATGATAAACATGAATTAACAGTGATAAATGACTGATTAAGAATACACTTACATTTTAATATGGGGGAATGATATATATGTCCCTTCTGAACCCCTATCATCATCAGGGGTCATAGAAAGAATATAATTAGACAATTCTTTGGAGTTGTTCTATTAAGTCCTAATTATCTTAAGAAAAGAATAGAATGAGGGGGAAGAGGAATACATTGGAGAGAGTACAAAGTTTAGGGGAAAATTATCTCACATAAGAAGGGTATACAAGTAAATATCTATACAAACAAAGAAGAGGGTCTGGGTAGAGCATCTGACACTTGATTCCCACTCTTCTGAACTGGTCAAAGGTGGGAGGTGTATGCATACACAAAATTTGATATAGAAATACATTTCACTAAACAGGGAAATGGGAGGGAAAGGGGAGAAGAGTAAATTTAGAAGGAAGGTAGACTAAGGGAGAGATTAGTCTTAAGCAAAACATACTAAAGACATACAAAAGAATGGCTAAGAATGGGAATCAGAGAGGTGCCCAGCATGTGGGGAAAGACTGAACAAGTTATGGTATACAACTTTGATGGAATACTATTATTCTGTAAGGAATAATGATAGAGATGGCTTCAGAGAAAATTGGGGATGTGTAAATGAACAGATGCCCATTGAAGTAAGCAGAACCAAGAGAACAATTTATACCATGACCTCAATAAGGTAAAAATAAACAGTTTTGAAAGAACTAGAAACTCTGATGAGTGTAATGATTGATTATGATTCCAGAAGATTAATGACAAAACAAGTTATTCACCTCCTGATTGAGAGGTGAAGAACTCACAGTGCAGAATAAGACATACTTTTTTGGAGATGGCTGATGTGGAAATTTGTTTTGCTCATTTATACATGCGTGTATCAGGTGTTTTGTTTTTCCTTTATTCTCAGTTGGGGATGGAGTGGGAGGGAGAGATAGTAGATTTTTGCTGATTAAAAAATGTAATTGAAAAAATAAAAAAAAAATTAAGAAGGTCATTCTCTCATATGGGTATGGAACCCAGATCTATTAGAACAAGTGGGCAGAATGAAAATAGGGAAAGAAAAATCCATGTATCACCTCCTGAAAAGTGCCCCCAAAGAAAATTTCCCAGGAATTTCATAGTTAATACCACCCCTATGGGACAGTAGTTTCTTAGAGTCTCAATGACTTTACCTGAAGTCACTTGGAGACTTGCCCAACCTAAGATAAAGACATTACTACCAATTCCTGATTTTAGACTTGACTGACTTTGACCTTACTCTGGTATCCTCAAGTACATTTCAAATGGCTAAGAGAAGAGTACCCTTGATATACTGCCTGTCCTGGGCTCTTTAGTTCTGATCCTGGGATATGGCCACAGTAGCTTTATAGAGTCCTCACTGACTTCCACAATTTTTGCTGGGCCCTGGGTAAACTCCTTTCAGTGTTGGGAGAGGGGTTTGATAGCTGTACCAGTCCATTTTTGGCTCAGACTGGACTGTGGGGTGGGAAGAGATGAGGGAGAAGTAGAGCTTCTATTAGCCCCATGTACCTACTTTCACCGACCTCTGTACCCTGCCTTGGAGACCCACCCATCAGCTAACACCAACTTTTAGGTCATAACAGCAGCTAGCTGAGAGACTTGGACATCCACTGAAACAGAACTGAAGTCAAGCAGCGGCCAACCATATCACCTACCACTCTGCTGACACTGACCTTAGAGCTTTACCCACCTGATCTAGACACTGAAAAACATTTTTCATGTGCACTAAACAAATATATAAGTATGTCTTCTCTGCCCATTATTCTAAATCTTAGTGGATAAAACAGTATCCAGGGGTGTGCTGATAAATGTTCAAAAATTGACACTCCATAAAAACAAAAACAACACATACGCAGGACACACTTAAGTTTAATCTACATTAACATTTTCTTCATCACTTTAAGTCTAGACAATAAAAACTTCAATAAATGAAGCTTTGGTTTGTAGTGTTTGCCAGTTTCAGACACAGAAATGATCACATTTAGAAATTAATAATTGAGAGCTAGTATGAGCTGGCTTCAGCACACACTTGATTGTATACCATATGTGGGCCCATGAATTTTGTAATACATTTTAAATAAAATTTTTATATAAACAAGAGGCCCCCAAAAGAAATATTTTCTTAGTTCCTGAATACTTAAGGGAAGCTCAAGTCATAGTCAAAATCTAGGTCTTCCGTGTCAAAGAAAAAATACTATAAGTACATAGAAAGAAATTGTTAAATAACTAGGAATTAGTCAAGATCACAGAAGACTTGGCAGATCTACTAAAATTGAAAAGAGATCTTGGAATACAATACTGTATTCCAAAATATATAGGCTTACAAAGAAAAACAAATTTACTCTGTAAAGCTGAGTGTAATCCTCTGGGGGCTGAGAGGGGAATGGATCTTTAATGGAATAGGGAACTTGAAAATATTTCTGATGAAAAGACCAGAGTTGAGTAGCAACTTTGAGATGCAAACTCTAGGTTTCAGAGAAACCTAGAAAGGTAAATTTATCTGAATAATTTGAAAGATCTGTATGATGATCTCATTCTAATAAGGGGAGATGAAATAAATGTCCCTCTAGAATCTGAATGTTGTGAAACAGGCAGGAGTTAAGAAAAAGACAGGTCTTGGGAATGGATTGATTCTATTCTGAGATTTTAAAAGGGGGAAAAGAAGGGAGAGAAAAAGCATGACTATATTAGTTTAGAAATCAGAAAGAAGGGGGAGAACTTGTTTCTCATAATTAGGGTGCTTAAGCAGAATATACCAACATGGAAAGAGCAGGAGAAAATGGGCAGCTGTTGAACCTCTCTCTTATATAAAATGGATAAAGGAGGATTGAACCCACATGCACACACACATGCATACAAAAACAGTTTGGTGCAGAAATACATAAAATTCTACATGGAAACAAACAGGGTTGGGCTGGAAGGAATAATAGGTTTCAGAAGGAGAATAATATCAGGGAGGGAATAGTTAAAAGCAAAACAAATTTCCTGGTGGTGGTGGGGAATTAAAGGAGGGAAAAAGGATACAGAAGACCAAAAGTAGGGGGAGATGCCTTAGCTTGCTTCTTCTACAATTGGGAAATAAACAAATTGTGGTATATGGATGTAATGGAACATTCTGGTGCTGTAAAAAAAATGACAAAAGAGACAATTTCAGAGTATCCTGGGTAGCATAAAATTATGTATAATGAAGTGAATAGAACCCAGAGATCAATTTGTACAAAAATAACAACATTATAAAAAACAACAACAACCCTGAAAGACATAAAGAATACTTATCAAAGCAATGACCAAACATGCTTCCAGATACTTAATGAGGGAGTGTCATACCCATCTTCTAATAGAGAGATAATGGACACAAGGTGATGAGACATATGCTTTTGGACATGACCTTTGTTTCAAGTTGTTGGGTTTTTTTTTCTTTTCCTTTTTTTCTCTCTCAATTAATGGGAAGTGAGGTGTTTGTATTGGGTGGGGTGGCACATTATGAAGGGAGGGAGGTTAGCAAGAGTGATGCCCAAAACAAGAGGACCACTGAAACAGCTTTACAAATGGGCAGAAGAGAAGTTCTAAAGGAACCACAGACATGCAGAATAGTTTTGAAAGTAAAAGTTAGAATTTATTTCATTCTTAATAAAAGTGTCATGAAATGGAGATTTAGGTTTTCATATAGAATCTTTTTTTGATGAACTGCTGAATGAATGGAAATGTGCACTCTCTTTCATTTTTATATCCAGAATAAAAACTTTTAAAAAGATGGAAGAAATGGAATATGATTAAAAAAATTCTTGGGGGTCAGGTTAAAAAAGAATCTACATGGATAACTGACAGGGCTAGGGGCGTGGTCAAAGGTATGAAGACTGCATAAGCTCAAGAAGAGCCCAATAAAAGCAAAGTTGGGTACAATTATCCTATGTTCACTGTGCTCTATGCACTTGCAATTGAATTATAACCACAACACAGTTTGATAGAAGGTTAATAACAATTAAACAACAAATTCTGTTGCCCTAAAGACTATTGACTTAGGGTTGTGGTTTTACTGTTGTGACAACTTACTGAGAGATTTGTCTATAAATTATGTAGGAGGGAATGCATTCTCTAGAGCTAGGACCTAGGATTAGAAAGCTCCAGGCCCATGTTGGGTCTCTTGGGCCTTTTTGGTAGCTTTGGAGATAGGGAGGAGGTATTCTTCTCTTGTATAACTGAAGCTTCCTATTTCGAGTCTGTTCAGAAAAGTTTATATGGTTTATCCAAAGTCACAGTCAGGAATAGAACTCTGTGCCTTCTGACTCCAAGTCATAGGTATAGCTACAACACACCTAGAATTCATATGCAAAAATTGCATATACAGAATACACATAATCAGAGCCTGCTTCACTTTTGCTTCTGTATCCTAAGAACTGGAGCACCTAGGTGGTGAAGTAGATAGAGTGCCCAACCTAGAGTCAGGAAAACTTATCTTCCTGAGTACAAATCTGGCCTCAGACACTTAACTAGCTGTATGACCCTGGGCAAGTCACTTAACCTGTTTTCCCTCAGTTACTTATCTATAAAATGAACTGGAAAAGGAAATAGCAAACCACTCCAGTATCTTTGCCAAGAAAACCCCATATGGGGTCACAAAGAGTCAGACATGACTAAAAACAACTAAACAAACAAAAACAAAAAATCCCAAGAACCTAATGTAGTGTCTGGCATATAGTGGTGCTTGATAAGTGCTTCTTAGTTGATTGAATGGACCTTCAAAGAGCAATAGATAATCTGTCTGTATCTAGGTTAATCTATTGTAAACTGATTGTTATATGTAAAAATATTACTATTTAAAATAAACTATGTGTGATGGAGAGGTAGAGATATTCTTGTCTAATAGTGTAAAATCAAATTGTAACACAGTTGTTAAGGTATGTCATTCTGTTTTTTTTTTTAAATTACTATATATCTGATTAATTCTGAGGTAAATTGGTGCTAGTAAGCAAAATGAAGCAAATATTGAAATATTGCCATTTACAGTAGATCTACATTATGAGTTTTTATAAATATAAAAATCCTGGGTTATGCTTCTTATTTAGCAAATCCAAAATATGCAGTTATCAGAATTATCACAAATTCAGAATTAATGAAATTCTGCTAATTCATGTAGTTAGTTCTTCATGCCTTTCTGCTTTATTCCACAGTTCAAGGTAGTTTATCTGAGACTGAAGATTTTTAAAAAATTATAATTGATATACTAATTTTTCCCACATAGAAACCATCACATTTAAGCTATAAAATTAATAATAATAATAATAATAGTGGTCAGGTTCAAACTAATTTTGTTTTAGATGTATGAGAATCACTAATTATATTCCCAATATTTGTGGACTTTGTGAAGAGGACTGTCTCTTGTCATATCCAGTGTAAATAGGGGGTCTCTTGTCATATCCAGTGTAAATACCAAGGACAGTGGAGGCAAATGTTGAGTCAGGGATTTGGGTTGGTTTAGAGAAGACTCTAGAACACAGGTTCATCCTGGGATCTATCTCCAGTCCTTTGATAACTTCCCACCTTCTGGATATCATGGTCCTCTTCAAGAACTAAAGACAAATAACAACAACAGCTATTTGAATGTAAACTCCTTGAGGACAGGGGTTTTCTTTCTTTCTGCTTATATTTGTATTCCCAGTGTTTTGCATAGTGCTCCACACATAGTAAACACTTGGTTGTTGACTTGACCTGACTTCCCTCTAAATGATGTTTTTTATTGCTTGTCTTGGAGCAGAAAATAATAATGCGATTGTCAGAAAAATAAACACAATTTCCCTTAAGGACAGACTAAACTTTCTTTTCAGAAATAGGTAAGAGCTATGGAACTGCTGACCTCAGACAGAAACTTCATGTCATTCTATACTTAACCTGCAATTACTATATTTCTTCACATAATATTAGGTTTGAAATTTCTTGCATAAATATTTTTTAAAAAGAAGGCTATCTTGGGAATGTGCTATTACCATTGTGAGAACTCAGCCTGAGAAGTACAGAAGAGATAAATATTATGCACATCCATCCCTATACCACATATTGATTTTATCATGTCTCTCCTCTTCTTAATAACTTAGGAAAAGTGTCCAAACTTCTTCATCTGGTATTTAATTCTATCCGTCATTAACAGAAATCACTAAGCTTGTTCATTCAAATTCCACTTACAGATCCATTGTTTATGTTGTTCTATTTGATTGCCACAAGCTCTTCCTTTTTCTTAGTAAGTAGTTCAGTCTGGAAGCATTTATTAAATATCTACTTTGTGCACTCTGCTGGCGATGTGGAAACAAAGATGAAATAAAAAGTAGTCACTATCCTTAAAGACCTTACATTTAATTAGGAGATCCAACATCCTCTCACCATTTTCACTGGAATGTGGAGTATATGAAGGAGAATGATGTGAAATAATTCTGGTAAATTGGACTGGAGCCAGATTGTGAAGGGCTTTAAATGCTAAGTCAAGCAGTTTGTAGTATATCCTAGAGGCAATAGGGAGGCACTAAAGACTCTTGAGCAGGGAAGTGATAGAGGCAGACTTATGCTAAAGAAGGATTATTTTGGAAGTGGTATGGAAGCATTGGAGAGAGAGCCAAGATTGGAAGTCAGAAACCCACACTCCTTTAAAGACCAAGTAAAACCCACTCCTTCATGAAATCTTCCTAAAAAGCTCCAAGACCATAATCATCTTTCCCTTCTCTGAAGTCCAATTTTGTATTCATAATCTAAAATTTGATGATGTATTATGTTCTGAATTTTCCCATAGCTCTTTTCTTAATGTAGATCTTATCTCCCTAATGAAACTATGAGCTCCAGGGAAAAGAAATTATGTTCCACCTTTGTATCTTTCCCACGGTGGGCATAGAGATGTATACAGTGTATACAGTGATGGATACAGTGGATGCTTGACAAATACTGGGCAATAGATTCTAGACTTTCACTGAATTTTCCTTCCTAGGGTATAAATCCTCATACCAAGGCCACCACATCTCGAATGTAGACTTTTAATTACCATCATTACCGCAAAGACTTTCAGGATCTGGGCAAGGACCAGTAATTTATAATTCCTCAGGTCTATATGAGTTGGAATGTAGTTTCAGGGCTGGCATTTGGTAGGGGGGGTATTTAGGGTCCTGCCTAATGTAGTGATTGTAAACTTGATGAAGAACTACCTTTGGGGTACTGGGCTATGTTTATGAAGAAAGAGTGCATATTGAGGGAAAATTCAGCTATGGTGTTTATGGGAATGACTTTGGTATGAAAGTGATTCAATAGTTGGGAGAAAGTGACTGAGTATTTTATAAGAGGAATGAGGGCTAAAAGATTGTATAGAATCATGATCCGGGTCCTGGTATGGCCCCTTCTCCTCCCCCTCACATATACATACATGCACTCACACACACAGAGGCATGATTACATACTACTGTACAAGATGAAATTCAGTGAAAGGCCTCAAGATCAGATTTTTATATTGTATAGTATATCTGAATTGTGGATTTCTAAGGTTCTTCTATTTCTTTTAGGCAGAGATTGCTCAGAGGAGCATAGGATAACTCAGTGGGGACTGAGAGTAGAATGTCACAAATATGTCAATAGGCCGTGTCCATGGCAGATGGATGCCTTGAGCATTTGTTGAAAGTTTCAAGGCCTTAGTGTGACAGGATTGCTCTGCTTATTATAGATATTGGCAAATTGACCATTGAGGTGAGACTAAAGAACATTTGGATTGGGTTCATTGCTTCTCTACAATCTGAAAATTTCAAGTTTCAGCAAAAATGTTTTCCCTTTTCTCCTGAGACCTCCAATCCACTAAAACAGTTTTTTCCTTATTTGTAAGGACTTTGAGGGGTTATCAGGCTGTTTGCTTCACTTTCAAGAAGAAGTACATATAAACCATTCCGGACAAAAGAAAATCTCTCCCATTTCCATTTACAAACCAAACCAAACATATTTACTAAAAGAAGAAGACCTATCACTTCTAACTTTAACACTTAGGCCTTTAGACAACATGTTGGACAAACCCTTTGTTTCACGGATTAAGAAAACAAAACAAAACAAAAATAAGAACTGGGGCTTAAAGGGAAAGTAATTTTTCTAAGGTCACCCACACTTTTCAACAGTTTTCAATGTCGAAAAACTTTAGTTCTAACAAGAATTATTATTGCTCCTGACAGATCCTATTGTCTTTTTATTCTGTTTTTGGAAGATAGAATTGTTTTTTATTTATACGTGTCTTATCCCCACCAATGAGATGATAAATATTTTTGAAGGCAAAGTGGTTCATATCTTATACGTTTTCCACCCATAATGGCACCTAGTCTAGTGTTGAACAGATATCAGGGGTTTAATAAATCTTAGCTGAGTCAAACGATCACCATGTTTTTAAGAGTTCTTCATTTCTCAGTGACTGTGGCATCAAGATAAACTGCTACCTTAACCACAACCTGACTCAATGAGTGTACATCCAGAGTTTAGTGGTATGGACTAAAGTTCAAGCTTGGACCTCCTTCTAAGGAGATTTTGGAAATAACTAGAAGCACCTTGCTATAGCACATATCATTTAACACTAGACTATGACATATGTAACGCTAGCATGTGATAACACTGCTATCAAATAATAATTGTACCATTCATGGAGCTTTATAGTGTTCAAAGTGCTTTCACAGATATGGTTTCATTTGACCTTCACAACAATCTTGCAAGGCAGGGGTCATACTATTGTATAGATGAGGAAATTGAGGCTCAGATACTTTTACTAACTTACCCACTAGTAGTTAGTGGCTGTATCGGGGGAAGAACCTAGTCTTACAATTCCTGATCTCACATATACACTACAGTGTAAACCTAGAATTTGTATTCTAAAACAAGTAATAAACAAATGATGAGAAGAAAATCAGTGATCAGCTCTGTAATGTAGACCTTAGAAACAGACTAAACAAAGACAATATTCATTCAACATCTTTTTAAAATAGGATGATTGTGATTTATGATTTCATTGTAAATTTCATTGTAAATGCCCATAAGATTGTAAGCTTATTAAGGGTATGGAATGTCTTTTGCCTCTTTTTGAATCCCCAGTGCTTAGCACAGTATCTGGCACATAGCAGGCACTTAATGTTTACTGATTGATTGATTTAAGGAACTCCCAAGGAGGGGACTCTTTCTACCAATGCAAATCTACATTTAAAATTTTTTTTGCAACTTTTAATATTAGAAAGAATATCATTGGGAACTGTGAGGTTAAGTAACATAACCTTAAGTAGGCTAACTCTACAGGGTGTCCTTAAAGTCTAGACAGATAGGAAATCTCATTAACTATGCATATTTTCAAGAAATGAAATGAACGAAATTTCAACAACATTTTATTTAATTAGCATACATGAGATTGCATAGGAAGACATGGGAGACACATAGGAAATATCATTAATTAATTTAATTAATCTCATTAATATGGAAAATAGTTAATGAAAGCTTTTATTCCATATGAAATTGTCATGGCTAAAATTTGTTTTTTATCTATCTATCTATCTATCTATCTATCTATCTATCTATCTATCTATTTATTTATGTTTGCCTTTTTGGATGGGGGAAGGCAGGGCAATTGGGGTTAAGTGATTTGCCCAAGGTCACATAGCTAGTAAGTGCAAAGTGTCTGAGGCTGAATTTGAACTCAGGTCCTCCTGACTCCAGGGCCAGTGCTCTATTCATTGTGCCTCCTAGATGCCCCAATGGCTAGTATTTATCCTAATTAAATAAAATGTTGAAATTTTCATTCATTTTATTTCTTGAAAATATTAATAGTTAATGAGATTTCCTATGTGTCAGCCTTTAAGGACACCCTATAGTGTCAAGACTATAATCCTAGAGTCAGAACCAGAACCCAGACCTTTTTGACTCCAAGTATGGCTAGCTACCCACTATTCAACATTGCCTGTATTTTTAAAAAGTTTTTTTTAAAAGTCTGATTCTTCAAAGAATACACAGTTTTTAATTTTCAACACAGCTTTGAATTTTTTGTTAAAGGATATGTAAAGCCATGAAATGCAGGGATGATATCTGAAAATAAGCTCAAAGGAAAAATTCTGTCCTGTTACAAAGGAAGAATTAGCTAGTTTTTCTCCCCAGTCTTTCATTCTTCAGTGGAAATGACACATTCATTAACACACACAACTTACTGGTCAAAAAACTGGTGTATCATAGGGTAAGTGAGATGTTAACTCTTCAGAAGATAGAAGAATTAGTTTTATCTTTTTGTCCAATTGTATTCATAGTTTTCTTTGTATTAAATTGTTATACATTCGACATACTGAGGTTTTTTCCCCTGATAGTATCAGAATTTGCTCATCATTGTTTGATGACTATGACCCATACTAGCACTGCTTTACTTTCACCCTGCCTCTTGGAACCCATTCCTTAGGTCTCCACACAAGTACCACCTTTTTAAAAAGGCCTTTCTTGATTCCTCTAGTTATCCTAGGGGATTTTCAGGGCAGTGTTTAGGGATATTCTCCTATCCTAGGAGGGTAGCACTCTGCCTCCTAAATACCCTTTTTTCCCTTTTATGGTTTGTTATATTAGAAATCTGGAAACTAACTAGTATCCTGGGATTTGGAATTTAGAGGGATAATAATTCCATCTTAACTTTGAGATAGATAGATTTGGCACTGTCATGATCTTTGAAACTGTTAGGTAGACTTTAGTCATAGCTTGTATTTCTCAGTGGGACACAAAGAATCTGTGAGACATGGACTGGGAAGGAATGAGAAGAGCTGAGCAGTAGCAACAGTGGGCATTCAGAATCCCCAGTCCCACATGAGAATTAAGATAATCTGCAAAAGAATTGGTGTCACAGGAGCAACGAGCAAAAGCAGAAACTGAAAGAGGATACCAAAAGAAGAACATCAAAGGAAGGCTGAGCTGCAGCAGAGAAGGGAAATAAGGAGAGCAATCAGGCCCCTATGGGCATCTCTGAGTAGATGCTTTGAACTGAAGCTAATGATTGTGCACACTTCTTAAAGGACTACATAAAGTTTTTTAAAAGAAAAAAAGGTCTGTTATTTCCCCAACCTCTCCTTATCATGCCTGTTTAGGACCAAGAAATTAATATTTTGCTAAATTGTTTAAAAAAAAAAACTAAATTTTTCCTGTATCTTGATTAGGCCTCAAATATAAAGATGCCCTAGAAGGTAAGATCCTTCAAAGTAGAGCCTGGCACGGTTTTGTATTTTTGAACATCATAGCCCTAATACAAAACTGGGATGTTGTAGGCACTTAATAAATGCTTATTGATTGAGGGAAATCTGCTGCTGAAGTTGATTCCCTCAAGTTTATCACTCCTTAGACAACTCTATGTGATATTAGAAGACTTTGGGCTAATGAGTTTAGATGGCAACAGATCAAGGTATAACAGGATTTGGAACCTTAGAGATCATCTAATCCAGTCCTTTAATTCTACATGTGAAAAACTAAGGCTCAGAGATCATGCACGTGTAATACTGATAGTAAATAGCAGGTGTATGATATGAAATATTTATCACACATATCAGCAAAGACTCTTTTAAAATGACCATGAACTTATTTATTATGAATTTTAGGATGCTTTGGTTATCAGAAATGTCATTTTGTTTGATTAGAAAACAACTTTTTATTTCATTTTTTTATTTTTTAAGCAATTGGGGTTAAGTAACTTGCTCAAGGTTACACGACCACTTATTTTGTGTGGGTGTTAAGTCTGAGGCCAGAACCCATTCTGGGTCACCCGGACTCTGGGGCCAGAGCTCTTACCCACTGCGCCACCTAGCCTCCCCTAGAAAACAACTTTTGAACCCCATCATTTTCTGAGGAATGAGGAAAGTAAGGTTCTGATAATTTATGTGACCTATCCAAGGAAAACAGGTAGCAGAGTCAGGTCTGACCGAGGCCAGAATTTTTTCCACTACTGAATTCCTTTTTGAAAAAGAAGACTGGAATTCCCATTAACTTTTAAATTATTTATTAGTTGTATACTTTATTGCAAAGTGATAGATCGGATACTTTCTACTAAAGTTTGGTTACTGAAAAAAAAAAGTATAAGAAATCCTGCTTAAACCTCCTTAACATGGGATAGGGATGGTGGTAGTGAGAGGCTCCAGTTTTAATCTATTTGTGACAGAAATGAGAAAAAAAATTCAGGAATTTTTTTTTTCCTTGAAAGTCTAACCACCATGTTGTTAAACAAACTTAGAGAACCCCTTTTGCTTTTTATTGTGTACTGAAAGCATTGGAATACTGACAAGTCATGTTAGATATTTGAAAAAACTTCACATAAATATTCTAGTTTTCCCTCAAATCACCCAATTCTTCCTCAGATGTGAATATGTAAGGATCATATCAACTTACACTGTCAAAAGACCTAAAAGAAAGGAAAGATACTTGCATTGTACCCAATTATATGGTTAACTGTCCTCCAAAGTAATTTTCAGTAATATACTTCAGGGGTTCCATCAAGAAAAATAACCCATAGTAAAGAAATAGTTTTTAAAAATGGCATTTTCCCAAGGATGACTCATGAAGTAGCCAGGTGTTAACAGTGGCAGTGTGAGGACAGTTTTTTTGTCTAGATGGTAGCTTTCTGTGCTCACTCCCCTCCTAGCACTTCTATTATATCTATTGGGAACTGCAGAAAGAAGGATTTTTCCTTTTAAGTTGTACCATGTAAGAATTTAATAATTTATCATTAAGGGACCAGAGATTAATGATCATTTTAAAGCCCTGGTCTTTTTTAATGGGCTGAAGTATGGAAATGAATTATAACTCACTAGATTCTATGTAACAATTTATTCTGTTTTTGAGATCACAGGAGAATTAAGTGAGAGACAGTGTCATTTAGATAGCAGAAAGAAACACGGTGTGTAAAAATTGGAGCTAATGATTAGAAAAAAATCTTTGACCATTTTAGTGGCCATTTTAATTTTAGCATGACCAAGGACAGATTGATTAAACAACAATAACAACAACCATTTTTTCCTCATATACTAAGACAAGCAGAAAATGAGAATAAATGTGGAGCAGAGCAGTTTAAAATCAATTCATAGTATATAGAAAGTATTTACTATTACTTCCCTATTTCCTGCTTAAGGTTCATTATGGTGCTTATGGATTCTTAATTTTCTCAAATCCTTTGACTCTCAAGTTATTTCTGGATCAAGGAGATGGGTATCAATGATATTGTTATGGATAGAATTAACTGCTGCCTTCATGTTATCTAATACAACCCCAAAAGATGAGGTATTGTACTGCCTCTAAGTTTACAATTTTAAAAATATGAAAAATATTTAATTCACTGCCCTGATTTCCTCACTCAAACCTACCCCAACCTTTGCCCCCTTTAGTTTGTATGTGTAATAGTCAGTTTTCTTTCCTTCTCTTTAGATAGCCTGTCCTGGTTCTCTGAGTACACTTGTGTTCTTTATCTTAAGACTGATGTTTGCATCATGTGTTTAGAGGATATTGATGTGATCAGCTTTAGAAGGAACCTGATGAAAGGCACAGAAAGATAAAGGTCACCGTTAATGCAAAATGACAAAAATGAGAGTCATTGGGATTTCAAGGTTTCCTGACATAATGGTCTAGCTCTCTCTTGTGTTCTTTATATGTGAGAAGGGAATGCTTTCAGAAAATATGGTTCAGAAATACAGACTGCTGTTGGATCTGTTAAAGTGTGTGACTAAAATACCACTCTATTTATGAGCAATGGTCTGGTATTTCAACAGCAAAACATGCAAAGTTTGGTTTTCATGTTATACATATTGCTATGAGTAGCAGGAAGTTAGTGAAAGGATTACCACTTATAGCAGTGGTGTGAAATGCAAAATATTTGGCATATTTGGGAACAGAAATAAATGACTGATAGAGATGTCTTTTGAAAGTCCTGTTTCAGTAAACTAGGATGAATGTCCAAGAGTCTGGTCATATGAAATGATCAAAATAGCATTCAGCCTTTGAACGAGGCTCAGACTGACTTCCCCATACCCCACAGAATTAAGAAATACTTGGAGTACAAGACGTTTTGAGTGTTTTCCTGTGATATTGGCTAAATGGTGCCCAGAAACATTTGTTCTTGAAATTTCTCCAGTGGAGATTTTTCCCTATAACAGAAAAACTTTGCAAAACAGCCTTTGGGAATCAGTTATCTGAAGTGAGTTCTTCTCAGGTGGAGAGACAGTTTATTTTGCAAATCAAACAAGCTTTTGTTGCCTTCTTCCAGAAGTTGTGCAACAACTAGAACACGGAACAACATTCCTAAAATTAACCTTTAGTTTTTGTAATAAGCTGACTGGGTTCCCTTGAGGATTGGAAATCATTTGACAAGCTATCTTAAAGTGGAAACCTGACCTCAGTTCTCTACCTGATTTGCTAAGAACTTGGAAAAGATTTGTCTGTAATGGTGCTAAATGGTAATAGAACCTTTTCAATGTTGTTGAGTCATCCTTTGGGGGTTAGAGATAATTCCTCCAAAGGAATTCGGGCATGTGAAAATTCAGATTTAGAGCTTGTGGGGATAAGGGTCATCTATTCTTAATCCCCTCATTTTAGAGATGAGGAAAGTGAGGCTAATTAGCTTGTCCTAGGTCACATTAAATAGTAACTTTTAGAGCTGGAATTCAAACCCAGGTCCTTTGATTTCAAATCTTTTCACTGCACCCTATTGCTAGGTAGCACAGTGGATAGAGTGCTGGGCTTGGAAACAGCAAGATCCCAAATAAAATCCTGCCTTAGATTATCTCAAATAAAATCCTGTCACTTGCTTTGTGACACTGGACAAGTCATTTAACTTATCTCAGACTCAGTTTCCTCATCTGTAAGATGGGGGCAATACACCTATTCTACAGGATTGTTTTAAGGATAAAATGAGAAAACACATGTAAAGTAATTTGTAAACCTTAAAGTGCCATATAAACACTAAGTGGCTATAAGCATTATTATTTTTATTATTGTTATGTAGAAGAAGGCTGTTGAAGGGGATTTTAAAAAATTTACATTTGGCAGAATTGTTTATTTGCTTTTGTAACATCTCTTCCAAATCATTGGGTCTAAATAAGTATTTGCAGCTTACCTAAAAAGATTTTCTTAAAGCAAAATTCTAACGTGCCTTCTCTCCTACCCCCAGCATTAAAAATATAATAAATAATAGGATAGTGTTCTTGTTTGTTTCTTTATGGTAATCTATTATGTTCTATCTATTATGGTCACCTAATTGGATTTTCCTCCCCCATATATATTTACTTTTAGTTCTTTTATGCATCAGGAACAGGCTAAAGCCTATGAATTTCCTAGTTCAATAGTCATGCTTAAGGGCCTGTAATTTCATCAGTGTGGATGGATACTCCCTCCACCAGGGCACATCACAACCCTTCTATGCTTTGGTAGATAGCCTCCGTGAATTGCTATGTCTATAAAATTCAATGCCCTGAAGCTAATCTGGGGATGAGTAGTTTCATGCTACTCATCCCCAGATTATTTTTCATGTGAGGTTGGTTCTTTCATGGGTGACACATAGTCCATCACTGGCTAGCAGAACTTGCCAGAGCTTATGCTCTGCTTGACTGAATTTCTAACACAACAATTATGTCCAAAAGAGTTAAACAAGAACTGAAGAAGTCTATGTGAACCTCTAGCAATCAAATTCTAAAAGGAAGGTTGGAAATCTGCTGGGTTTTTCAGAAGATGTCCTCATAATGTTCAAGTTAGGGTGGACCAAAGATCACAAAAAGTAATCTGAAATAGAAAATGTAGTATTTGAGAAAATAAACAGTAGAAGTGGAGATGTGTCTTGGATGTGTGATCAATGATATGTCTTAATTAAAAAAATCTTTTATGTGATTAATATTAATCTCTGACTTTCATATAAGTTTCCCATTTCTCAAAACAAAAATTTCTACTGCTTTTCAGACATAGAGACTAGAACTTGAGAGAGTGATGCATCATATTATTTTTTATCATAAGCCACGGCCAATTTATGGAGTTGAATAAGCTATGACAACCAGCTACAAGAAAGCAAGTCTAACCTTGTGTCTAGAAATAATAAGTTAATAGCTACACTTTCCAACTTCCCAAATATATCACTATATGGAATTTTTTAGCATGAAAACGATACTTATATTTTGCTGACATGGGGAGAGAGCCCTCCTGACCAAAAACCACCCAAACAAAATAATTTTATAATTTTAAAGAAAACATTAACACCTCATTTAACACATCTTGTCTTGCTGTGGAGCCTTTCCCAAACATAATTAATACATTACAACAAAGATATCCCTTCCCCCCAAGGAATATTGCTTCAGACCATATCTTGTTTTCTGATATGATCATAGATTGTGCTCTTTCCCTACTAGATTCTATAAAATTGGTTCTAGAAAAATCTATGAATCAGTTGGCTAGGAGAATTTGTCTTAGTTTCAAAGATTTTTAAAAAATAATTTATTTTGCGTAGTGTATATATGTTATTTTCCATCATGACCCCAAACCACTGTAACCATTTCAAACAGTTTTCTTATGTGATCAAGCCAGGCTCCACAGGGATAAAACTATCATTATTTCTGAAAAAGGAATGTTTAGAATGTTTAATGCTTGCCTTATGGGATTAGAAACAACCACCACACACCTACCTGAACTAAGAAAAGCTTTCCCCACAGGCTCTGGGAAACAGCAGTCCTTTGTGTTGGGGAACTGGCTCTCTTAGCATTCAGATTCCTGAATAACTTTCAGGCCAGGGATGGGGGTGAGGTGGATTTTTAAAAAACCTACTTTCTCATTGAGTTTTGGCATTTCTTCTAGACAAATTCCAAGAGAATGAGAAAGGGCTATCACTGAAAAATCTCAAGCCTGCCTTCCTTCCTTCCTTCCTTCCTTCCTTCCTTCCTTCCTTCCTTCCTTCCTTCCTTCCTTCCTTCCCTCCTTCCTTCCTTCCTTCCTTCCTTCCTTCCTTCCTTCCTTCCTTCCTTCCTTCCTTCCTTCCTTCCTTCCTTCCTTCCTTCCTCTTTAAGATTATAGGCTTTATAATGGAAGAGACCTTGGAGAGCATCAAGTCCAACCTGCTCATTTTATAGACAAGGAAACAGAAACCTTCTGAAAAATAGTTCCTAATCGCTTTTTTAAGTTTTCATTAAAAGAAAGAATGAAAAACCAAACCATTCACATCTTATTTCTAAAACATTCCAACTCCAATGTCCAAACAAATCATCATTTGTTTACACTAGACAGAAAGGTAGACCTACCAAATCAGAGTCATATTCTGAAAATACAAAGGCAAATTTTTTCTAGATTAATCAGTTCCTTTATCATTTCGTTAATATCCATTTCCATCCTAGGCTTATGATAAGATTACTATGGTGACGCCTTTGCAACCAGTATCCCAGATCCAAATTTTACCAATCAACAGACTTCCAGCTACATGGAGATCCAAAATACCACTAAACAAATAGACAAGTTAAAATCATTTTTATAGCAAGGTCATATTAAGCAATAATCTCTCTTGCAAATTTGTCAGGTCATTAAGACAAAGCAAATCGCCTTGTGAATTTTCTAGCTAAACCAAACTCTACTACTTTATAGGATCGATATCTAAAGTATGTAATCTTAGATAAGTCTAAAGTTTTATACACACATATACATATATATGTGCAATACATTTTATATGTAAATACATGCAGAAACACAGATATCTGCAAACAATAGTAACTTCTGATGTTCCAACTGGACAGTTATTTGCCTGAAAGAAATCTAAAGTCTTAAAGGACATCTAGACCAGTCTTTCAAATAAAGATTAAGGGGATTTCACAAAGGGTGAATCTTATAGTAAGGAAGAAAGAGAATTTTCTGCATGACTTCCATTATTCAAAACTTGTCTTATGAAGTTCAACCCAGAGAATTCATAATGAAAACTTAACCCAGAATACCATCTAGTTTTTTTATTAATATGTTAATGATTACCATGCTCTTCTTCTTCCTCCTCTTCTTCCTCCTCCTCCTCTTCTTCCTCTTCTTCATCCTCCACATCTTCTCCTTCTTCTTCATCATCTTCTTCCTCTTCTTCAATCTCCTCCTCTTCCTCTCGATCTATCTCTTCATCATCTTCATCCTCTTCACCTTGCTCCTCATTGTCATCAGAGTATTCCTCCTCCTCTTCTTCCTCTTTCTCGTCCATTTCTTCAGTTCCATCCGTTTCATAACATTCATCTACAGAGGAGTTGTCGGTTTTAACCACAAATGGCTTTCTTTTAGGAGCAGGTTCTTGGGGTTGCTTATCTTGTGTTTTTCTTTTTTTAGCCAAAGGACAGCCATAAACACTGTTTAGGAAAGTAAAAGAGGCATGTTATTAAACCACCCTTGATAGTTAGAGTGATAGAAATCTTATATCATTTAATCAAGCTTTATTAATTGCTGACTTTAACATATATCTTCTGTAGTGTTTAGCAGATTGGCTTTAGTGCCATCAGGGAGCTGATAACACAGGAATCTATAACCTGGCAATAGCTATTGCAATTTTAATGCTTTGAAATATACATTTTATTCATCTATCACTATTAAAAATTTGGCTTTGCATTTTTACCTTGATTTGCTGTGTTACAGGTTCAAAAACACAATGCCTTAGATTTCCAATCAGTAAAATGGGAATAATAATATCAACTCATTAGGATCCTATGAAGATTAATGATGCACACATTTTAGTGAAAAGTCAGTTAAGTGAGAATGTTGGTAATGATTTAATATGTTTAAAGCATTTCTATGGAAAATTAATTCTAGAAATATTTATATTGTTTTCTATATTTTATTATAATTATCCTATCCTATCTTATGTTGTTTTATCCTATGTTATATATCATATTATGAAAGGACTCAGCATTATAAGGATTTTGATAACCATAGATACTAAATACTCAATTCAGTTCAATTTAACAAATAAATTTATTAAATCTGTACCAAGTGCAAAGTGATTGGCAACCCAGAATAGTGGAGAGAAGGCCACTGTAGGGTCAGATAGAGTCAGGAAGACTTGAATTCAGGTCCTACCTCTGACACATACATTGTTATGAGAAGAAAAAAACCATTAACCTCTTAGTTCCTGATCTGTTTTGATGGATGAAATTTCCATACTAGAAAACCCTCATAACAAAGAAATCATAGCTCTGAACTATTTCCCCACCCCCTAAACACAACCTGAAAAAAATGTATTAGCTAGGTACTAGGCACAATAAACTCAACGAACAAATCATTATGGTTCCAATTATAACTGCATACCCTATGTAACACTGCTAACCTTAATCTATATTAATCCTATCCCATACTTGGTCACTTTACTGCTGTCATTAAGTAGTACTATATCAATCTTGTAAATAATCAAGGTTAACAGAGTATTATAGGCTTGTGATGACCAAACTTTTTTGAGAGAAGTTTCTTTTCATTTTCTGCAAAGCACTGACATTAGGGAGGCAGAGGAACTACTAGGCAATAGTATTTTTGCTGATGGTGAAAATATCAATCTGATCAGTAGCTGTATTTCCTGCCTTTCTGGGCATACAGGAAAGTACAGAGAAGTGAATGTGGAAACTAAGATGCTGCTAAAACATGAACTAGTTTAGGGATTTTCTATGATCATAATGATTAATCTAGTCCAGTCCTCTCAGGTGATATAGAAGGAAACTGAGTCATAGATAAGTTATGTAGCTAATGCAAGATCACATAGACAATATGTTAGTAGATCCAGGCATTTGACCAAGAATTTCCGACTTGAAATCTAAGACTCTTTCAATGATCCCATGCTAACTCCCTAATTTACTTACTATCAAGAATTACAACAGAAATTTTACTCATTATAGTCCTTAGTAATTATAAAGGCAAACAATCAAAAATCTACCTAGACATGATTTATAATACAACATACAGAGAAACCCTGTGAGCTCTGCAGATAGGGTTTTTTGCATTTTTTAACCCAGGTATGCCATCCAATGAATGAATGAATGGATGAATGAATGAAAAATAATAATCCCTGCCCCAAACTCCTATACTGAAAATGTATTAATAATATGAAAAAAGCAGATTAAATATCTTTTTAATAAAAATTAGTGATGACAATGCCACCTTACATTTGTGTAGAAACTTGGGGTTTACAATGTATTTTTGCCTACATTACCATTTGATGCTTATAAAAATCCCATGCATTGCATAAAATTATTTATTTCTATTTTTTTTTTTGCCTTTTTGGAGGGCAATTGGGGTGAAGTAACTTGCCCAAATGTCACACGGCTAGGTTTTTGTTTGTGTGCGTTAAGTGTCTGAGATCGGATCTGAACTCAGGTCCTTCTGACTCCAGGGCCGACGCTCTACTTACTGCGCCACCTAGCCTATTCCTATTTTTTAGGTGGGAAAAAATGAACCTAGGAGAGGATAAGTGACTTGATCACAGTGCTAGTCTAGTAAGTCGCAGAGGCCTGATTTGAACTTTGAGCTTTTCGCTGGTCCAGTATTCTTTTCACTAGATTGTCTTGTGTGTGTGTGTGTGTGTGTGTGTGTGTGTGTGTGTGTGTGTGTGTGTATGTAGAACAGATCCTTGATAGTAGAAAATCCCCTAAATGGAAAACTCTCTGATCCAAACATTTACTTCTTGTTTCAAATAGAGATATTCCAGGAGATTACATTCTAAAGTGAACTTATTTTGACATTGATTTTGTGTAAATATTAACTTACAGTAACAGTAAGGGGCTATGTAACCTTATACCTTTTCTGTCCTATTCTCCCTTTTACTTATATGTCTTCCTAACACACACACACACACACACACACACACACACACATGCATACAGACACACTTTCATCAATCTAGTGTTTATGAGCAGTATCAATATTTCTCTTCACTAGGAGATTCAAACTGAGCTTATGGCCTAGTCCATATTTATAATATTAATCTGGGCTGCTTGAAATAAAAATCCAATAATCTAAATCCATTTGAGGATGCAATCCAGTTGCTTTTTCCAAATGTCTTTCAGTATCTTCCAAGTATCTTTCAGTCATTAATTTTATCATTTCTTGCACAGACAGTCCTAGAAATGAAAATTCCTGGTTTCTTTTTCTTACTCTAGCCTCAATGTTTTTAGGTTTTTCTCCACTCTCCTCCCAGTCCCCTTTGTAACTGCCCACTCAATTATGCGTTCTTCCAGTGTCTCTAATTTTGAAGGTCAAGTTGCCTTGTCCATAGGATCATAGGATTATTGAGGAAGGGACCATAGAGGTCATCTAGTCCAAATCCCTAATTTTATATATGTGGAAACAGACTCACAGTGATTATTAAGCCACTTGCCCAGGCTCATACAATTAGTGCCAGGGGGAGGATTTGAATCCAACTCTTCCTGGTTCCAAGTCTAACACTGTCCACCAAGCTATGGGTACCCCATCTTCCTAAACTCTGAGGAAAATCGTGTGAAATCTGTCTCTTTTTATGGAATCTACCAAGGGCAGAAGGACTGAAGTAGGTCTCACCCATAGGCCTGAGGGCCAGGCAAGAAGATTGTTGCTCTAAGGGTGAGTGCCTAAGGCAATCTTCCTTTGGTATCTTCCCATAGCTCCTGCTCTGACCTGGGATCTAGTTTTCTCATTTGTAAAATCAAATGGCTGATCTTTAGATTATCATTGGGCTTTGTAGCTGTGATCCCGTGATGCTTCCTCTTCTACTTTCACCTCCTGGACAATGAGAGAAAAGAAAGTCTTGGGTTTCTGCATCTTTCACTCAAAACTGACTTAGACTTAGAATTACAAAGTATTAGAGGAATATTTTTATGGGATTTAGTAACTTTTTTCCCCAATTCCTTCACTGTGGGATCATTTACTTTCATGAACTTCATAACCTAACAAAAGAAACCTAGGCTCAGCCTCTCAGTAGCTGTTTTACTTTGCACAAATGACTTTACCTCAATCTTTATTTATAAAATGAGGGAGTTGAATTAGATGATTTGTAAGGGGGCCTTTCAGCTCTATGATTTTATGAGTTCAATATCTATATAACTTGGACTACTTTTAGTTTCTTTCATCAATTATGACATTAAACATATTTATATGTACAAATATATACAAGTATATACTTTAGGGCTATTTCAAATTTAAAGGGAAAAATTGGTTTCATGGAGACATCAACTTGTAGAATTAGAAAAACATTGCGGCGGTGGGGGGGGGGGGTGCAGCTAGGTGGTGCAGCTCCTGGAGTCAGAAGGACCTGAGTTTGGATCCGGCCTCAGACACTTAATGCACACACGAACAAAATACCTAATCGTGTGACCTTTCTCTTACTTTATTTTACAGAAGAGAGAACTGAGATCATGAGAAATGATGTTCTTATAGTCATAGCCCTAGACAATGCAATGACAGAGCTGAAATCTACCCACTCCTAGGTCAGTATTCATTTCATCTTGCCAGAGTGCCTCCTTAAAGTGATCTTTCTAGTTTTGGTATCATAGTTTCTTTGGGGATGAATTGAAGAGAGATAGGGTTAGGGCCTGAACCTGTGCTAATCCTCTAATTGTAGGGGACTCCCAGGTGAGGAAACTTCCTCTACCAAGGTAGGCCAGTACCTTCTTTGCAACTTAAGTGAGTAGCCTAGAGAACTGAGAGGCAAAATGATTTGCCCAGGGTTACATAGCCATGAGTGTAAGGGAGAAAACTTGAATACAAATTTTCCTAGTTACAAAGTTAGCTCTCTATTCCCTGCAAGACACTACCTCTCTATCTTGAAAGACTTAGTGTAAACATGGTGTCTGCGACCCTTAGTAAGCTTGTAGCTCATATTGTACTATCCATAAACCCACATACAAATTTCAAGTTGTCATCAACATATTTTAGCACCCCCAAAATGAAGCATGAATAATGTAAATAAACAGCTTACCTTAGTAATGCATTTTGTGAATTAAATATTCACATATTCTTATTTTTCAAATGTAGTCACAATTATTAATGAAATATATGCTTATTTAGAATTATTATTGAACTCATAGCTTTTTGCTGTTATCTATCTCATCAATTAATAGATACTAATGACAGTCATTTTCATGATAGGGTCCTAAAATTTTTAACACTTAAAGAAAAGAATTCTTTGTCAAAAAATTGAGGCTCAGTGGTGAATAGGAAAGCTCACTGGACCAAAAACTGGTAGAACTACATTAGAACCTTGCTTTGCCAGTGATTTTTCTGTGTGACCTTGGGCAAATTATTTCCATCTTCTGGGCCCCTGCTTCCCCATCTGAGAAATGAAAGAGATGGACCAGATAATCTGTTAAGTCCCTTTCTGTGCCAACATTCTTTGATTTATGGCCATGAACTCATTTACTACTTGCTGTTGATTTTTCCTGATGAGTGAATCTTTCAAAATACTTTTGCAATCTTTCCAATTCTACTTCATTACCTTTTATTTTCCTTGCTGCCCCACATTACCCCCCAAATCACTCGGCAAATCACAATGTATTTTCCAGACTCCTGCCTTGTATCCAGTTTATCAAGTGTTTGGGATAAACTGACGCTCCCATTCCAGAATCTCATGCAGTTCCCATGCATGCCCTGATGCACATACTTCTTGCTAAATCTATTGATGTAAAATGTAAATAAAACTGGCACCCAATGGTGGCAGAATTCCCTTATGCTACTTCTTTATTTAATCTATAATCATTTAGTGCCAGTCTCTTGTATCTATTTTTAATGTGGCAACACAATTCAAGCCAAAAAAGGACTTCACTAGATTCTACCTGCAATATTTAAGCAGCCATAGTCTAGAGAGTCTACTAAAGTCTGAGCATGTTTCTTGTTTTATGAGACTTGGTAGCTTGAAATATTCCAAAGCCCGGATAAGTGATATGAGAGCATTGACTCACATAAACGTGTATACTATGTGCCATGTTTTTCTCCCCAAAGGGGTGGGCAGCAAACCTGCAAAGAGAGGTTACTGCATATGTCACAGTGAGAGCACTGATTTCAGTGGGGTATTCATCTCATTCCTTTCCCAACCTTGCAGTGATTTTGGAAGCTGCTCAGTGTCCTGGCTCCCATAGCA
Source organism: Gymnobelideus leadbeateri (assembly GCA_011680675.1). Lineage (NCBI taxonomy): Eukaryota > Metazoa > Chordata > Mammalia > Diprotodontia > Petauridae > Gymnobelideus > Gymnobelideus leadbeateri. The sequence continues at coordinate 195,952 of WOXC01004876.1, forward strand.
TACTGATTCAGCCAGGCAGCTGGTTACCAATCCTTAAAAATCCTTCTAAACTGTTAAAAAAAGAAAGAAAGAAAGAAAGAAAGAAAGAAAGAAAGAAAGAAAGAAAGAAAGAAAGAAAGAAAGAAAGAAAGAAAAAAAAGAAAATCTCAAATCCAAACAAACCAAAACAAATAAGCAAAAAAAAAAAACCTTTGACACAAATCACAAACCTATGACAATTCCAGTTCCACAGAAAGCTAAGGAAATGCATAGAACAGCTTGAAGATGATCCTAAATGTTTAACTAGACATTGGTGCATCCAATTGAGCCTCAAATAGGAGATTTGGTAAAGACTCATAAGTTTGTTTTTGGTATAGTCATGAATTAGACAACAACAGTTCTACTTTTCATTGCCTTCTTCTTAAATCCTGCTACTCAGCCTTACAGTTGTGAGATCAATCCTATTTCTGTCCTATCAACAGTGCAGAAATGTAGGGGAGGATGAGACGTCAGTCAGAAACCAAGAGAAGGGTAATAAAAGAATAAAGAAAACAGATGGATTATATTGATATATTTAGGGAAGGGACATTGGAAAAGGAGAAAGTCAATCAATATGATCCTAACTGAAATAAAATGTTATCACATTAGTTAAGTAACATTCATGTAGTAAATAATATTAAGTAATATGTACATATGTAACTTGGCTTTGAATATGCACAGTTTGCCTGACATGGAGCCCATTGTGTCCCTACCATGTGGGTGGGGGCATAGTCTCCTTGATTGATTGTCTGTGTCTTTGAAAGAAATGTTTGTTCTCTTTTATGCCATCCTTCCGCTATGCTTCCAGCACCCAGGGCCCAACCTGGATGCCATGAAATGAATTGGAAATTGGGGGAAGGGCTTTGAATTTATCCTGATCTTTCTTTTTTACCTCAGCTCCAAGAAATGGGCCTGGGGGCATTTGTTCCTGTGTGTTATTTGCCCTCTGTTTTGGGTCTCTGAGGTGATTCCCAGGGGACTGTGAGTTCGATCCATGATTGTAGCAGTCAGCCAGGTTATATGAAAGGCCTGAGAAGCTAGGGTGTTGGGATTGAGCCCCTGGGGTGAGGTAGGGTAAGGAGAGGGTGGACACAGAATGAGACTGTGCTTTAAAAGATCTGAGCTAAAATATGAAGCCAATCCCTTTCCTCTCCCTAAGACCAAGGTAGTGTAAGGGGGAAGAGGGATCATACCTTCCACTTGTTGGAAGAAGTGTTTGTATATTTGCGATTGTCTTTTGAAGTAATTATTCCGTTTTGTAAAAGCTCCACTGTGTTATACATATAATTTTTAAAAAATTATAAAAAATATTGTTACAGGGCTGGAATTGTAGTGTTTAGAGATGTGAGGAATTTTAGAGAGTCGTTTCCATATATATACATATACATATAAAAATGTAAAGATCCCTTTATAACATCAGACAATTTCTGGAATGCTTTCGTGGAAGAAGTTGTATTATTAGTATTAGTACTATATTATTTCAAGTCCTCCCTTCTCTATGAAGCCTTTCCTGATACTTCCAGCTGCTGGTACTTTCCTCTGCAAAATTACTTTATAGAGTAGTGGATAGAGAGCTGACTTCAGAACTCAGAGACTTTGATTAAGTCTTGCCTTGGATACATACTTCACCTTTCAGGGTCCTAAGCATCTTGGCCTTATTAGTCATGGAGGTGCCAACTTGCATTGGTACAGAGAATTCCTTTCCTCACTTGGGAGTTTCCTATACCAAGAAACCACAGGTGCATTCCTCTCTCTGTTTTTTATTTACTTACTTATGTACATATTTTCTCCCCCAAAACATTAGATACTGCTTCATTGTCTTAATATCAACACCTTGCATGTTGCTGGGCATATAGTAGATACTTCATAAATGTTTGCTGATTAATATCCTTTGATTAAAAAATACATATAACAGAAATTAATAGATGGTACAGTGAAGAGAGTATTGCATTTAAAGTCAGGAAGACCTGAATTTAATTCTTTACCACAGGCATAATGCCAGGTAAGCCACTTAATTTGCCTCAGTTTTGTTATCTATAAAATGGGGATAATAATAGAATCCACTACACAAGGTTGTTGTGAAGAATGAGTTAATATATGTAAAGTGCTTTGCAATCATTAAATTGCTATATTAATACTAGATAGCATTATTTCAGTAAAGATTTTATATAGATTTATATTGCTAATCATGACAGCATCTGGATACATTTGAAAATACATAAATATGAGGGGCATCATTCCATCTATAGAAGGTAAATTTTTATTCAAATATGGATTTGTATGTCCCATGACAAAATTCTAGAGCCTCTAGATTGTGAGTTAATAAAGACCAATTTCTTTATATTAAAGAGGAGGAAACTTGAGGCCTGGAGATGAAATGTAACAAAGTCATCTAGCTAGTAAATAAACAATTTGAATACAGATATTCTTAATCAGGGGCAGCTATAGTATAGTGGTATAGTAAATAGAATGCTAAGCCTGGAATCAGGGAGCCTCATCTTCCTGAGTTCAAATGTGGCCTCAGACACATACTAGCTGTGCGACCCTGGGTAAGTTTGCCTTAGTTTTAACCTCAACCTTAACATTGTTTGCCTCAGTTTTCTCATCTGTAAAATATGAGCTGGTGAAGGAAATGGCAAACCACTCCAGTATCTTTGCCAAGAAAATCCCAAATAGGGTCATGAAGAATTGGAAATGATTGAAAAATGACCCAACAACAACAAAAAATAGGATTTTAGATTTATGAGGCATCATGGCATAGCAGAGAGAATGCTGGACCTGAAATTAGAAGAGGTCTAATTCAGGTTCCAGCTTTACCACTTCCTAGCTTCATCAAACCACTAAATGCCTGAGACTCAATTTTTTTATCAGGCAAAGGTGGAACTTGAGTTTGAAAGCTCTTAAGTGTACTTTCAGCTTTCCAGACCTATGATTTTTTTTCTTTTTTGCTTTTTTTGGAGGGCAATTGGGGTTAAGTAACTTGCCCAAGGTCACATAGCTAGGTTTTTGTTTGTGTGTGTTAAGTGTCTGAGGCCGGAACAGAATTCAGGTCCTTCTGACTCCAGGGCTGTGCCACCTAGCCAGCCCCAGACCTACGATTCTAAGGGAATTTCTGAGACTATCTAGTGACTAGTGACTATCTAGTGACTAGATTGTATCAGAAATTCCCTTAGCATCCAAATCCTTTTATTAAGGGGATTTATTCTGAGAAGTTTGGATTCAAAGGGCCACACTTAAGGACGTAGAGAGCCACATGTGGCCTCCAGGCCCCAGATTCCTCACTCCTGATCTAGTCCAACCTCATTTTACAAATGAGTAAACTAGGACCCAGAGTTATTAAGTGACTTGCTTAAGGTCATACAGTCAGGACTCGAAACCAGATATCACAGAGAATCTCAGAGTTGAAAGAGACCACAGAAGTCATGTACTATCTATACCTCGAAAACCTTTTTTTTGGGGGGGGAGGGGTAACCACTACTTCCATAGGTCCACTTCACTTTTGGACAGTTTTAATTTTTAAGATTTTTTGCGGGGGCAAGGGGAGAAAATTTTAAACTCAAGAGATAGTGGAACTGAATGTTACAAACTAAAGTAAATAAATACATTTTTAAAAAGATTAGTTTTCTTTATATTAAGCCTAAAATAGCAGTTTTGGGATTTCTACCTGTTACTCCTATTTATATCTTCTGGGATCTATTCCTCTTTAATATGAAAGCCTCTTAAATATCTGAAAACAACTATTATATTTCCCCCTATTCTTCTCTTCTTGGTGCCAAACATCTCCAGGTCCTTCAACTGATCCCTTATGACGTGATCTTGAGACCTTTTATTATTCTAGGTACTCTGCTTGAGGCAGGGGTAGGAAGGGGTGGGGGGAGGCAGGGGCAGCCTGCTGATGCAGAGCATAGAGCACCTTCCTGGAGTCAGGAAAATTACTTTTCCTGAGTTTAAATCTGACCTTAGACATTAACAGTGTGACCCTGGGCAAGTCATTTAACCCTGTTTATCTCAGTTTCCTCATCTGTAAAATGAACTGGAGGAGGAAATGGCAAACTACTCTAGTATCTTTGCCAAGAAAATTCCAAATGGAGTCACGAAGAATTGGACAGGACTGAAAAATGACCCAACAACTACAAAAAAACTCTCTTTGGGACATTCCTTCCTAAACCATAGCACACAGAACTGAACACAGTCCTCTAGATATGGTCTGAAAAGGGCAGAATATAATGGGATGAATATTATTTTTGCTCTTGACACAATTCTTCTCAATATAACCCATGTTTCAGCTTTTTTAGCTACAGCATTACACTATTGACTCATGGATCCCAGTTCACTAAAATTCCCAGAATTTTTTTCAGTTTAACTGCCATATGGATGGTCTCAAAAATCTCTTTAATTTCTAAATCTATGATTCTATAAAGACATGTCCCACTACCCCAATCTTGTACTTGTTAAGCTGATTTGTTTGAACCCAAATTAAGACTCTCCATTTACTTCTTTTAAATTTTGAATGACTAGACTTGGCTCAACTTTCTAACCTGTCAATAACTTTTTGGCTCTAGATTTAAAACTATACTAATTTTATGTCATCTGCAAATTTGGTAAGTGCTCCATTGATGCTTTTTATATCAAAGGCATTTAGGTGCTTTCTTACTATCTCCCTACTTAGCTTGCATTTCAACTCCCTACTAACCATTTTTGTTATGCTCTAACATCTAAAGATTATTCACCTTGGAAGAGAAAATGGAAGTGAAATTAATTTAGCATTGCTTATCTCCATGAGCATATTCATCATTCCATTCAAAAGCTAAAAAAAAAGAAAGAAACAAAACAAAACAAAACTCTCTGGCTTTGCTTACCATTACTCGCCATTCAGCACATTCTGAACTTTAGCTATCCTGACACTATTCTTAGAGGACTTTGCCACATTTTTTATTCATTCTTGTGATTGATCCTCCATTACCTGCCCTTGCTTCCATCCTTTGTACATGTCTTTTAAAAATCTAAATTGAGGTCTAACCATTTTGGAAAGCAGTTTGGAATTATGCTGACAATGACTAAAGTGACCAGAGATTCCACTGCTAAGCATATACCCCAAGGAGGCTAGAGATAGAAAAGTTCCATACACACTAATATAGTCATAGCAACATTTTTTTTGGTGGTAGCAAAGAAATGGAAATAGGAAAGATGGCAATCATTTGGTGCATGGCTAACCAAATTGTGATAAATGAATGTAATGGCACAGTATTGCTCTTTCAGAAATGGTGAATATGAAGAATCTAGAGAAGCATGGGAAAATATAAATGATAAAGAGCAAAATAACCAGTCAGGAAAAGAGTATGTGATCTGTTGACATTCTTGTGGGTTAGGGGCACAGAACCCCAAGGAATATGAAAAAATGTGAATAACTCTAAGTTCCATCCCAAACCTTTATTTTTAATAATTTTGATCATATTTAACATAGAAAACAAGTAAAACAACACACAGCAGCACCCATTAAAAAGTTGAAGTTTCTATGCAAGAGAGATTAGTATCTCGAAAACTATACAGAATCTTCACAGCAGTTAGTGTAGCTTCAGTAACTGCTTCATGGATTTCCCTCACCTGTGAAAAGGGCAAAATGCAGCTGATCAACTGATCTTGCCAGGAGAAAATCACGTGACTGAGTCTGGCTGCCAGAAAGGAGGTGCTTCCAAAGAGGAATGCCCCCATGATTCTTTAGCAGATTGAAACTTTTAACAAAATTTAGCTTATTATAATAAATGTATAAACTTATGGCATTAAATGCTAAAATAGATGAATATATAGTATTTGCATGTTTATCACTTACTAGTTTTTTTAGTTTTCTTAACACACATATGTATATATACATATGTGTATGTATATGTTGTTTGCTATTTTTCTACTGTACACCCCAAATCTCCCCAAATTCCAAAACCAAGTCACAAATAACCAAAACTGTGAACGCAAAATCCCAGAATATTGAGGGATGACTGTACCGTCATATGGGTACAGTGTGTTGTTTTGTTGTTTTTTTGTGTGTTAATTAAATATGATCAGAGTTATTAAAAATGAAGACTTGGGTTAGAGTCTAAAGTTATTTGAGGTCCTATGCCCCAACCCCTGTGAAAGTTGAGAGACTGTGCGTGATGATTATAGTAGTGTAAATAGCAAAAAACCAAATGAAACAAAACCCAACCCCCCAAAGCTCCCAAAACAAAGAACAGCAAAAACAAACCAGAAGACAATGAAATTAAATGTTACATAATTATAATGATCAAGCTTGTTCTTGAGGAAATGATGAGAAGATTAACTTTCCTTCTTTTTTTTCCAGAAGTGAGAGACTATAAATGTGAAATATTCTATATACTGTCAAACTTGGTGGATGTATTACTTAATTTTACTGAACTGTTTTTTTTTTCTTTTTCATTATTCATTACAAAGGATGGCTAGGTGTGTGTGTGTGTGGGGGGGTGTAATCAGAATGATATAAGATAAAAGTCAAAAGACAAAAGTATTGTAAAGATATAAGTAAAAAAGACAAAATATTTAAGTAAAAATTAATAAAACTAAACTGATTAAAACATTCCTCATGTATTCACATTGGTCTCTTGAAACAATTCTACTTCTCCTTAGAATTCATTAGAATTCTCATTAGAATTAGAAACTTTACATCTTCTGAATTTCCTTGTTTAATACTTTTCATCCCTCTTGGGTTTATTTCCCTTGTAGAATTTTAGGCTGTGAAACTTTCCTTATCATTCCTCTGAACTTTTGGAAATCTCTTCTCCTGAAATTGTAGGTCCATGTCAGACTGTAACTGCTTTCCCTTTCCTCTCTCACAAGTTCTGAAATGGGCTGACCTCCACTCTACAAGGTTCCCATACACTCTAGTAATCAGTTCTTTTCAGATGAGATTTATTAGTTCCAGAACAGAAGTTTCCCCTACCTTTGGAAAAGCAAAATTGTTATTAAGAAAAGCCAAGAAATTATAATAGCTGTTCTGGTTTGAGCAAACTGAGAGAGTGCCAGATAACTGAGAGCCCCAGATATCTGAGAGAGTGCCAGTTTCCCATGACTACAAAGCTGTCTTCTAAATGATGTCTAATTTTGAAGACATAGGAAATCTAGGCATTGTGGTATAGTGGAATGCGCAGTGGCACGAGAGGACCTTAGTTCAAATTTCATCTCTAAGGCTTATTACTCGTGTGATCCTTGATAAGTCACAACATCCTAGCCTTTGGCTACCTTAAAATACTAAATAAGAGTGTTAGATTGGATGTCTTCTATCTCTGAAAAACCTTTAATATTCCTATAACACACCAAAACAGAACTAAGCTCTTCTGCTTAGTATTCTAGGCCTTCCATAATCTAGACCCAGCCTATCTCTTTGATTCTATCTCCCAATATGCTCTGGCATACATGCTTCATTATTGTCAGGATGGTCCCCTTATTTTCCACAAACTCATCATAATTATGCTTGACATTTCTCATGCCTGGTATACCCTTTCCTCTATTCAAATACCTTAAAGTCCAATGCCAATTTTGTCTTCATTAAACTTTCTTGATAGTTGTAGACGGTACAGATGGTACTTTTCCATTTGAACTCTTCCATTACTTTAAATGTCATTATACAATTAGCTCTTAATTATATATTATTTTGCCTTATTTTCATCTATTTTAATGCTTACATGTCTTATTTCCAAGACTAGATTATGAGATGCTTAAGGGCAGAGGGTTTTTTGAGCTCATAGTCAGTGTTTTAATAAATTCTCATGAAAAACCTCAATCGCTATTTCATCATGGTGTGGACATGAGCTAGTGTTCTTTAATTCAACATGCATTTATTAAATGTTCAGGGTACAGTGAAAGGCAAAAAGCCATTCTCTAACCTCAAGGAATTTACATTATACTGGGGTGGGACAGTATTTACAACTGAGATAATCAATTGTGTTGAGTTGAACATTAAAGGAGTTAGGGAACCTGAGAGGTAGAGGTGAGGAAGCAGTGTATTCCAGGCATGAGGAATGTCTGTGCAAAGGTAGGAGATGGAATATTGTATACAGAAAATGATTCTAGACTAATTTGGGTGTGATATAGAGCAACAGTATCAAACTTAAATAGAAATAGATCTCCACAGGCCACATGTTGACTTAGAAAACCACAAACTAATATTGTCAATGACATATGTATTATAGGTTGTATATTTTATGTACATGTATTATATACAACCACATGCATGTATATATATATATACTTAGTTCCCAGTCCTCACATTAGGAGGCCATTTGTAGAGAGTTGGCAATATTTGCTGCTGGATATAGGAACCCATACTGATACAACTATAGACTTGAGATTTTAAAGTTAAAAATAATCAACGTTAACTGGACCAGAATTCAGAATGACTTGCTCCACCCTTTTACCTTGATATTTGAGACAAAGCCAGTCATCTTTTTCTTATTTATTGATCACATTCTATTTTGTATAGATAAATGTATTCCTGGCTTATCTCCTCTGCTAGATTGTAAGACTTTTGGATAGAAAACTTGACAGATACCTTTATAATTCCCTAAGTACCAGTGCATAACAATCAATCAATCAACAAGTATTAATGTGCTAAACCCTGCACTATGCTCTGGGATACCAATAAAAGAATGAAACAGTTTCTAATCTTAAGGATCTTATAATCTATCACATGGAATATCTGAGCTATAGGGGACCTAACATATCATAAAAAGCAATCAAACTGGAAACTGACTTTCAGAGAAGAGGAAATGGTCATATGGCTGATAAATGATTGAGCTGGGACTTGAATCCAAGCTTCCTCACTCCTTATCAAGTAGATCATGCTTGTTGTTGTTCAGAAATTCAGTCAAGTGAGACCACATGATCCCATGGATTTTTTTCCATAGGGTGATCTTGACAAAGATACTGGAGTGTTTTGTCATTTTCTTCTCCAGTGCGTCCCCTTTTACAGATGAAGAACTGAGACAAATAGGGTTAATTGATTTGCTGAGGTCACACAATAAGTGTCTGATGGCAGATTTGAATTCATATCTTCCTAACTCCAAGCTTGATGTTCTATCCACTGCACCATGTAGCTGCTCCAAGACTATGCTACCTCCAGATTATAATGCAATTGTTTATTGACCAGAATGCAGTTACTTTAGTATAACTATCTATGCAAGCTCAATGAATTTAGGTAAAGATAGAAGGATGGAGAATCTTGCTATTTACCCCTTGAGCACTTATGTCATAGTGTGTATAGTGGATAGAGAGCTGGCCTTAGAGTCTGGAAGACCAGAATTTAAGTACTACTTTTAACTGTCTGACTCTGGTTGAGTCACAATATCTCAATGCTCCAAATAACTGTAAGAATATAAATTGTAGAACAGGTATCAATCTGCATTGACAAAAGAAATTACTTTCTAAGGAGTTCCTTTCACTAATGAAATCATAGGTCCAGTAAAAAAAAAATTCAGCCTGTAATTCTGCCCCTGAGGTGCCTTCTGATTGGCTAGTTCCTTCCAAAACCTTCAATTTAATGAGGAGGCCCAGGTCAAAGATGTCTCCATTCCTCTCTAGGCTGCCCTCCTGACCCATCTCCAAAGCACTTTTTCTACCATGCCCTTCTACCTTCCTCCTTGACTCCTTTTTAGGTCCCTTTTATTTGTTTTCTTCCCCCTTAGAATGTCAGCTCTTTGAAGGCTTTCTGCTTTTATTTGTGATTCCAGTGCTTAGCATAGGGTTTGACAAATAGTAAGCACTTAATAAATTCTAGTTGGTTGTTGATTAACACCTTTGAATTGGTCCAGAGTGATTGACTGTAAATTGTTGAGGGAGTGGTAGTGGAATTCAGGATCATAGGTTCTACAATTAGAAGACAGCCTAGAAACCATCTCACCCAATTCCTTTACTTGCTATATGAAGAAAATGAAACCTTTAGAAGCCAGCCAGTTGCCTGAGGGACTCAAAATGTAAGCAGCAGAGGGGCATTTAGTAAATATTTGTGGAATAAAGGAATGAATCTGTCCCTTTCCCCATAGGCAAAATGGTAGTTAGGCTTTTCCACTTATATCTCTTAAGCACTGAGAATGATAGAATCAGATTCTTTTTAGGTTTAAACTAATCATCTGTTCATATCTGGAACCTATACTGATACGCTTAGACTACTAGTGTAATATTTAAGGGATTTTTGTTTTTCAGTAGTATGTCTCAAGTAGCTGGACCAGCTTGTTCCCTGAACATCGCATCCCATTGCAATTTCCTCTCCCTCTCTGCTTTCACAAAGGTGGTCTTCCAAGCTTGGAATGTACTCTTTTGTCATCTCTCTTACCTTTCAGAATCCTTATTTTTCTCCAAGTACTCTCTCAGGTGCCATGTCCTTCCTGTAGCCTTGCCCATCTCCTCAGTTAATAAAGCTTCCCCTGCCCTCCAATATTCCTATGTCATTTGGTCTGGATTTCCCCATAAGATAGCTTATTGTGCTATCTACCTTGTATCAGACTTGTCTATGTGTGTGTCATGCACACTTAGATAGAGAAATACCAGCTACTTGAGGGAAGAGACCTTTTTGGCTTTGTCTATTTCCCCAGTGCCTTGCACACTGCTTTACACATAGTGGATGCTTAATAAATGTTTGTTGAATTGAATTAAGCTGCTCCCAAAGGTGGTCAGTTTATAATGACATAGGAAATTAAACACTAGTAGAGTCTTTGTACTAATTAGAGGCATTTTAAAGAACATGATGTTTGACCTGGAAGGGATGAAAGTTGGTCCAATACTTCAATTTTACAGATTTAAAACAAATAAACCCAAGGACCAGAGGGTTGAAATGATTTGTTTACAGTCATATAAGGAGCTAACAAGAGTGCTAAAATACTTGTCTCTTGATTCCTAATTCAATGTTCTTTCCATTATGGTGCCAGCAGAAAGAAAGCTAGATGAAAAGTATAATTCACTGGAGAAGTTATAGCCACCAGTTTGTTTTTTACTGTCATTTGGCATAGTGGTTAGACAGCTGAACTTTAGGAAGTTAGTCTTTAGGAAGTCTTTAGGAAGACTTGGATTTAAAGTGTCACCTCCACCTCCACCATCACCTGTGTGATCCTAGGCAAGCCACTTAAATCATTTTGGTGCCCTAGCAACTCTTTAAAACTATAAGTCACAGAGAAAGTGCTGATTTGTACTGGTAGAGAGAATTTCTTCATCTGGAAGTTTCTCATATTAATAAAACTGTGGGTCCAGTCCCTATCTTGTGTGTGTGTGTGTGTGTGTGTGTGTGTGTGTGTGTGTAAGCAAACACACACACACATATACACATATTTGTGTGTATTTGCTTGAAAGTTTGACTTCCCTTGAAGGGTTGGGAATCCAAACTTGAAAGTCTTTGATTTGGGTGAATTAATACTAAAGTACTATCTTTATAAAGATAAGATAAAGCTAATTTAGTTCAAAAGCAAATTCAATAAGTTAAATTAAGATCATTCAGGAAACAAATTGTAATATTCTAACATCCATTCCCTTTCCTTGTTAAACTATTTTAAAATAGTCTATTTCCTCTAGGTTATGGGATGACAGATGCTTCTTTACCAACTTAATTGGATCCCTTTTCTCACCTGTTTCCTGTCCAGGGTGACAGAGGAAAGGAAATGTTCCCTTCCATTGTCTGTTGTCATTTCTAGAGCAACACATTGCTCTCACCTCTAAAATGAGGGAGTTGGGTGAAATGACCTCTAAGGCCCCTTCTAATTCTTATTTCTGGAATATATCCAGTATAATCCTTTCCTTTTTCAAAAAAGACCCATGAGAATTTTCCTTGACATAAAATAAATTTAAGAACCTTAAGCATGCCTTTTAGGCTGTCAATCATTTAACAACACATCTATCTGAATATTGGTGTAATCAACACCCTCCAGCAGAAATTTGAAACATCACATTTAACATCAGCACAAAGGGCAGAATTTTCTCATTCCTGGTTGAACTTAAATACTAAGACCAAGAAGGCATTCATAGTCTTCTTGGTGCATCCTTAAGGTAGGGCTACTATTATGCCATTATCTGCCTTTCTTATCCTAAATACTATTCTTATTCTCTGTTAAAAATTCACCAGACTAGAGTTCTGCTTTTTAAAATATTACAGTTAAGTTTCATAGGTATGACAGAGGAAGTGGAAGTCATATGACTGCTATGAGCTTCAGTTTCCTCATCTGTAAAGCTGAGAAAATAATACCTAGAGCATCTCCCACACAGGGATGTTTTGAGAATCAAGTGAAATAATGTCTATAAAGAACTGCAAATTTCAAAGCAGTCTATGTATTCGTTATCTCATTTTCATACTTTTTGATTGAGTTCAGAGTGCAATTGAGTTCAGAGTGCAATTGAGTTCAGAGTGCAATTATTATGATGGCCACTACTGTTACCATTCTTAGTACACTTCCAAGTCAACTCTGGTTGTTTCCCTTAATGATAAAGAGATGAGGGGCAGGAAGAAACATAACAGACTATTAACATGGTGTCTACAGTAGAATAAAAGTATCTTGAAAACAGGGGCTGTCTCAGTTTTATATTTGTATCCTAGGTGCCCTGAAAGTTTCAGGTATGTTGAAAGCATTTAAAAAATGATTGTTGATTTGCTAATTGATTACCGACTACTCTATTGATTCCAAAGCACATATAAGATATATGGGGAAATCATAAAAAAAAAGCCCACCACCAGAAAAATGAGCAAAGCTAAAGCCATTTATGAGCTTATGATCCACCTCTCATATAAGCCACAGGACACTGTGCTTTATCTTATATGGTTGGTTAGGAGCCATTCAAGAGGGAAATTCTAAATTCTCATTGTTAGAGGATTGAGATGTTTCTGTGTTTCTACTTTGGTGGGGGAAAGAACATTTCTAGCTCTAGGAAATGTGAATGTTCTGAACAGATTAGAAAAGAAAACATTCCAAACTCTAGGGAAAAAAGATGTCTTTATATGAAAATTTTGAGGCACCTTCAGTATGCATTTGCTAAGAGTGCCATTACTGGCAAATGATAAACATATATTCTGTTTAACTTTTCAAAAATGCTCCACATATCAGTGGATACCATGCCATAAATAATGTTTTAGAAAATTCTGTTTCTAGATAAGACAGATCTTCAAAAATGGTTTCTTTATTATACTTTCCTGAGTTTAATTTTTGCAGCAACACTTAGTTAACAAGCTATGTCTTTCATTTTTCTGGTGAAGTGTTACCTTATAACCCAACCCCATCTGCCTTTGTGGCCTCCCACCCAGGGTTCATTTAATATCTTGGCTGGACACAGTCATTTCATTCCATTTATTCACTTTTCAAATGATCATTAGAAATTCCATGCACTGCTCCCTCCTCCCCCCACTTCAACAAGAAGCCATGTGGTGGGTTTCCTACTACTGTATCATTTCCTGCTGTATATAATCTACTAGACTTGGGAAGCTGACCTCGGTTTTATCACATTTAATACCATATAATGTTACTTCCACAGTGCTGTTTTGTCATCTAATGCTACTTCTGAGGGTACAGATATGTAGCAAGTACATGGTATTTTTATAAGATGACAAGAGATGTGAAATCTAATGTGGCATAAAGCACACCACTGAAGAACATGTAATTCTCCTCTTCATGGTGCAACCTAGTGAAAAATAAAATTCCCAGCTTATTGCCAATGGAGATAGGTTCACAAAACTTCACAGCAAAGATGCTATCAGGAAGGTTCAGAATATTCAGCATGCCACAGTCTTCCAGGATATTAATATTCTCAGTCTCTCTCAATCTCTCTCTCTCTCTCTCTCTCTCTCTCTCTCTCTCTCTCTCTCTCTCTCTCTCCTCTTCCTCCTCCTCCTCCTCTTCACTTGTCTCATTCCTTATCCTTTCTCCAGTTCTCCTTTCCCCTTCCCTCTTTTTTATCTCTCTCTCTCCCCCTTCTCCCTTCTTTTCTCCCTTTCTCTTTTTTCTTCTCTTTCCCCTTCTTCCCTTCCCCTCTCATTTTCTTTCCCTTTGACATTTAAATTTGTATAGGCAGACAGAGAGCCTTTGAGGGGGGCATAGAGTTGAGCTTTCCAGGCTCAAGTGCCAGGGGTAGAGCTATCTTTAGTCCAGGAATAATTCCAGAAATCAAATGTAAGAGAGATAGATATAGGTTGAAGTTGAATCACTGCTCTGTTTCCCTTCCTCAGACAAATATCTTGGCCAGCTTTGTCTTGGCATAGATCAAGGTCTCAAAAGGATAGAGATTTGCAATTTGTGCAAACTATCTGACACTCCTTGTATAACCATGAAGGTCTTCCCTGGCTGCCCTTGGACTCATAGTATGAAGTCTGCCTCAGTTTATAAAAATTAAAATTTGCATATCTTAAATTCTCTTGTTAAAATGTCTGCAGTCCCTCAATTCCCGAAACATTTTGTTGATTTACATCTTGTCTTCATTGACACAATTATCATACCCCTATACCTAGAATGCCTTTTTCCATATCAGTATTCATTGAAATTCTCCTTTCCTTTCAAGGCCCAGCTCATTATCACCTTTTTTCTGTTAAACCATCTCTGATATTGATTCCATTTCAAAGTTTCTTATGGCTTTTTCTCTAGGTCCTTCCACATCATCTTTCTTGTTCACTTCCTACCTCATGTTATACTTATTTTTGGGAGATATTATGACATTCTCTGAGACTGTAAGCTTCATGATGGTGGTGGTAGCAGGAACTGTTTTTAGTGCTTGTTGCTACTGAACACAGTACCTTGCATATAATAGATGGTTGACCAATATTTATTAAATTTTAATTGGGAGATTGCTGAAGCTCTTATACATCCTTGAAGGCATCTACCATCTAAACTTATGGAATAAAAATAACAGTACATACTGATGTAGCACTTCATTCTTTCTGATGTGCCTTTACATGTGTTATATTACTTGAATGTTCTAAAAATATTATGAGGTAGAGTGGGGCAAGCATTATTATTTTCCAGATGAGAAAAATAACACTCAGAGACTTGACCAGGGCGATGTAACTAGCAAATGGTGGAGTGAGGACTCTAACCAGTTCTTTTCATTTCAAGTCCAATACTTTTTTTAACCATGTCACATTCATTGTTTTCCATTGGTGAAACATGTATAGTAATCTCTAGTGAAATATCAATTGATTAGTGACAAGCATTTATTAAGCACAAACTGTGTCAGATAGCTTTATCAATAGATGGCGTGTGTGCACGAGCACACACACACACCAACTTTAGCTTATTATTCTTAAAAATCTCCCTGTGTGTTAAAAGGTACCATGTTCTTAGAAAACAGAAGCAAACAGGCTTTGTGGTCCTCCACCGGGAGATCTAAGAGCTTGAAATGACAGCTCTTACTTGGCAGAACTTATCTCAAAGCATGGGGCCTTGCACAAAGTACATACTCAAGAAATATTTATTGAATTGGCCTACTAGCTCATGGCCACAGCCATGTTCTTTTTTAGGCAGTCTCTTAGGATTCCAGGTAGTGAGGAGAACAGGGCCACAAGTGATACCCTTTGTCTAGCTCTACTCAAGGGGACATCCCTTACAGTTATCTTGAAGCTGCAGTAAAAAGAAAACTGGACCCTCCTCATTGAGAGTAAGTGATCACCTAAGCATGAGACAAATCTAATTTAAGTATATAAACAAATAATCCAATTTAAATATACAAACATTTAAGTCTACTTGGGGTCCTATGTTTATACATGTACATGACATTGACAGACTGAGATGATGTTGTCCTCTGAGTTAACTGGAGATTTAATCAGAATTACTTCAGAAAGAAAAAAGGTAGTCTAGGATTTAATTGCAGACACTGAAGTCAGTCTGAGCTAAGTGGACAGTCTATTTAGATAGAGAAACATTCTTAAATTTGATACAATTTGTTTTTTGCAGGAGTTAACCTTCATCTAACAAATCTTATTTGAGGACTTACTGTGTGCCCAGGACTTGACTTTTTAGACAATATCCAGTAGAAAGGAGAAATTGAACTTATCAATGGTAGGGCAGACAACACATTAAAACTAGGGCCAGAGAAGGCAAGTGACTTCCCTAACAAGAGAGAAAGCATCAAACCAAGGTTCCCTGGATCCATGTACTATCCCATTCTGCTTCCACCAAATTCTTTTTTATAACCAAAGAATTGGAGTACTTCATCTGCATTCTCCTGCTTGATAGCTTCAATCTGAAAAGAAACATCTCTTCTACTTATAAAATCTGCCTTCTATTCCAAGAAGCCTTTTGGACAAAGCCCATTTGGCTCTCCTTACTCTGATTCTATCTTCCAGCCTTGAATAATTGACATTTAGGCATACGTTACTGAAGAACTGCAGCTAATTGGCCCCATATCTATCTGTTCCTGTTACTCCCATCTTGTCCATTAGACTCTAAGAGCCTTTACAATGGAGACTAAGAAATCTTCCTAACAGTAAGAGCTATCCAAAAGTGGAAAATGGGCTGTCTTGGGAGGTAGCAATTTCCCTTGTCTATGGGTCTTCATGCAAAGGTTGGAGGACACTCTATGGGAAACTAGAGAGGAGATTTTTAATCCCAGTTGGGGTTGCATATATGGTTCTGATATTCTATGATTCTATGACCATCTCTTCTGATTTGTAGTTCCTCACAGTGCCTACCAGAGTACTCTACATGCAATGGGCATTCAAGAAAACATCATTGATCGGTGGACAATTATAGTCAAAAATGAGAGATACAGACAACCTGAGCTGCAGGAATTCAGAGAAGGTAGCTGTGACAAAGGAACAGAAGAAATTCTGATTTATAGTATGATAGCTTTTTTTGTGCTTGATCAGATAGAGATGTAATATTTCCAACTTACCAACAGGCCCCACTCTGTAAAACAGTTTCTGAAATTAACCCCAGAGATGACTGCTAAATTGACAGAATGAAATTCTATAATATATTTGGGGAAAAACACCCAAGTACAATGCTTTCCACTCCAGAAATACTGTGACAATACTACATGTAATACTACTAATAGATCCATTGCAAGTAAGTCATGAAAAGGCACCGGTGATGTCAAATGGATTTCTTGATGGTAATTGAAATCCTATTAGAACATTTTTTTTTCTGAAAACAGTGCCAGTGAAATCACTGGAGATTACAGTGGTGTTGGAGGGCACCTCCAAGGTCTGCTGATCCAAATACTCCTCACCCCACATGTTGGAATCCTTGATAAACTGGGTATTCTCTCTGCTCAGAATAAAACCTCCTCCTCCTTTGAGGGCTAGCTGAAATCCCAATCTGATCTTCTCAGATTTCCTCAGCCCTCAGGGATGGTTTCTGCCTCTGAATGCTGGAAAAATGCACTGTCAAAATCACTGTTTTGGTCCTTGGCACATGATACGTTATCTTGCTATTTATCTGTTCATGTCTAAGGTCTCTTTCTCTAATTACAAACTAATTAGAGACAAGTGTAAGAACATCTTAAATGTTTTTATCTCCCCAGAGGCCTCACACAATGCCCCAAATGTGGCAGGTGCTTAATTATGATGATATCATCATCATCATCATCATCATCATAATTCTAGTTTTTTATAGTGTTTTTAAGTTTATAAAGTGCATTATAGTCCTCTGTATTTATCTTGTATATGCTAATTTATGTATAGGTCATCTCCTCCTTTAGAATGTAAGCTCTGTGAGGATAGGGGCAGTTTTTGCTTTTTCTTTGTAACCCTAGCACTTAGCATAATGACTGTCATAACACCTGAATGAAGCAAGAGCGAATTTAATCCCCATTTTACAGATGGGAACCTGAGTCTCAGAAAAGTCATGTGATTTACCCAAATTCATAGAGAATTAGGATTTGAACCCAGGTTATATAACTAGAAAGCAGCAGAACAGCTGGATGTTCTGACACATCAGATGTTTGAATTAAGTTCAGCATTAATATGTGAAAACCCAGGAGTAGGAAGACATGAGGCTGCTTAAGAAGCAGAAAACTGGCCAATTTTAGAAGCAAAACAGGTCAGATCAATAGTAGGACTGGGTATGTGAATAACCCCTGTATGTCTAGCCTAAGCAATATAGGAACCCCTTTTTTAAAAATCAGTTTATTACCTGAACATAATAGAATTCATCTCTATAGAAAGCAACATTGTAAAACCAGATTTTAAAAAAGCTCCAATTCCAAAACAATTCAGAAACATTGATTTTGACAAGTATGCTTGGTAGGGGGCATTGTAGAATCATGCCAATTCATTTTAAAAGTATGTTGGTAGTGAAGCCTGTGGGTTAATTGTTAATAGTTAAAATGAGAATGAGATGGCACAGTGGATAGAATGCTAGACCTGGAGTCAGGAAGATGCCTCTTCCTGAGTTCAAATCTGGCCTCAGACTAACTGTGTGACTGTGGGAAAGTCACTTAACCCCAATTTTCTCATCTGCAAAACAAGCTGGAAAAGAAAATGGCAACCCACTCCTGTATCTTTGCCAGGAAAACTCCAAATGGGATCATGAAGAATTGGACATGACTAACAAACAACTGAACAACAAAAATAATGATTAAAAGGAAGACTTGATAGGTC
This sequence comes from Gymnobelideus leadbeateri, assembly GCA_011680675.1. Lineage (NCBI taxonomy): Eukaryota > Metazoa > Chordata > Mammalia > Diprotodontia > Petauridae > Gymnobelideus > Gymnobelideus leadbeateri. The sequence continues at coordinate 214,535 of WOXC01004876.1, forward strand.
AGTATCATGCTTACTGACCCTCTTCTACCCTCTACTTCTGCCAAGTCAAAGTCTGACCTGAGCAAGTGTTTCCACAATCCCAAACACTATCCTTTTGCTTAAGAAAAATCAGATATGTGCCTTTAGTAACATAAATTTGTAATTTAAAAGAATTAAAATAAATTATATATATGTATATGTGTATATACATATACATATATCCATATACATATGTACACACACACACACACACACACACACACACATATATATATATATATATATATATATATATATATACATTTTAAAAGCTTCCCATTTTAGAAAAAAGGAGGCATCTGACAAGAACGTATTCACATAAAGGACTTATTTTTAAAAATTCATATTCTGTGTCCTGATATGAGTATACATCCAGCCTCTTAAGCCTTTTAGGTCCAGGAGCAGTGTGATATAATGGACTGAATGTCACACATAGAATCAGAAACAACTGGGATTAAAACCGCCCACTGCCACTTACTAGCTGAGTGACCATGGAGGAAATCAATGAACCTTTTTGAGTTGGATTCCTCATCTTTTAAACAAGGATAATGCTTTTAGTGGCTACTTCATAGGGTTGTTGTGAAGTTCAAATGAGGTAATGCATGTAGAGTACTTTGCTAATCTTAGAGCTCAAGGCTCTATATTAGGTACTTGGGGATACAAAGATGAAAAACTACACAGTCTCTGCCCTGAAGGAACTTACAGTCTAGTATGGGCAAATGTATAGATGAGGTCAAACAGGGACAGATAAGATTGGGGAAGGAAGATACTATTGTCTGGGAAATAAGGAAAGGCTTAATGGATAGGGTGGTGCTTTAGCTAAATCTTGAAGAATAGCAAGAATTTCAACAGGTGGCACTCTGGAGAAAATACCATACTCATGGGATATGGGTGGAGTCAGTGCAAGGAAGTAGAAGAAAGTGGGACAAGATGGGAGAATGGCTAGTAGCCTAGCTAATTTAGAATCTATAAGAGATCAGCAACATAGAATAGGGCTAAGAGGTGGGCTGGAAACAAATTGTTAAAGGTCTTGTATTCCAGGCCACAAGTCTGCATTTTATCCTAGGAGCAATGAACTTTTTGAGCTGGTATTGAGAAGAGGGAGGTAACATGGTCAAAGCTAAGCTTTTTAATAATAATTTGTGGTGTGAATTACAGAATGGAGAAGATGATATATTAGTTAATTTTCATAATACCAGGGAGAGGGAAAGAAGAAATGAACTTGTAGTGTTGGTGAAGTGAGAGGGTAGGGGAATGTGAGGGAGAGACTAACATATGTGATAGGAATTTAAATAATAGATGGTTAAGTTTCCACAGTATATGATTTAATATACAGTTTACTTGAATTCATCTGATGGTGATCTGTGTTTTATAGGCTTCTAACGATAAGTTATATAGACACATACATACGTGTATGTATAATACACATACATGTATATATAAATATATAATATACATACATATATACATATATATGCATATTTCCCAGTGCTTCTAAATTAATATTCTTAGGACAAAGGTCTGATCATGTCATTATCCTGCTTAATTGGCTTCCTATTACCTCTAATTGAGGTTGATTCCACAGTTGATGGAATACTGGGACTGGAGTAAGGAAAACTTGAGTTCAAATCCAGCCTCAGACACTTACTACACTTACTAGCTGTGTAAGCCTGGGTAAGTCACTTAACCCTGCCTTAGTTTTCTCAACTGTAAAACGGAGATGATGACAGCCTACCTCAGAGGGTTGTGAAGATCAAATGAGAATATTTGCAAAATGTTTAGCACAGTCCTTGGCACATAGTAAGTATTTAATAAATGCTGTTTTTTCCTTCCCTTCTAACATTTATATATCACTTTAAGTTTTGCAAAGTACTTACTGTACATTATTTTAAGGAAACAAAACATCTTAAGGGCAAGGGCTATTTCATTTTTGTCTTTGTCCCAACGGTGTTCTTGACAACATGTTAGTCACATAGTAAATCCTCTCCATGTGTGTCTCTGTCTTTCTGTCTCTTTCCATTTCCCCTATCCCCTTCTCACTAATCCTCACAATCACGATATGAGTAGGTAGGGTAGGTATTATTATCCCCCTTTTAGAGATGAGGAGAATATAGATCAAAGAGGGGAAATAATTTATTCAAGGTCACAACCTAAAAAAAAATAAGGGAGATGAGTCTATAACCCATGTCTATAACCATGTCTTTACCTCATAATTGTCTCATGTTTATCTCATGATTACAAACTGGTTCATGGAATTACATTTACCTAAGGGACTTGTCTACAGGTAGTTTCTGGGATTTGAGGGTGAAAGGATCAATTCTTATTATTATCATATGGCTGGCCTCAGGCCATGCTACATCCCATCTAGCCACTGACCTGGGCACTAGGGTCTAGCCAATGAGGGCTTCTTGCCATATGCCTTGCTGCTAGGTATATACACTGAACCTTCCTCCCCCACCCCCTTCCACCTTTTCTTCCTCCCAGTTTTTCTCCATTTCCTCAGGGAGCAATAATCAAATCAATATTGTTATTGCTAGTATTAAGGGAGTGACAGTCTCCAGCCCTTTGGTTCTACTCAGAATCCCCAAGACTGCTTAGATCACAGGTTTCTTTCTTGGCTATCATTCCCTCATATGTTTTACATTCCTTACCCAAAAGTCTCTCTTCCCTGAAGACAAGAATTGTCTCAGTTTTATATTTACATCCCAATCAGCTAGCACAGTGCCTGGCACACAGTATGTATTTAATGAATCCTTGACAAGTGACTTGGAAATTTGTGAAACATGTCACAGTTTCCCCAGAGCATGCCTTAGAGAGAGAAGGCTGGTAAAAAGGAATCAAGTCCATTTCTGCCTAGGGTTGAAGAATATTAACCTTTTGGTCTCATGGCCTCATGGGACAGACAGATATAAATTGAGATATGACATTGAAATAATATGGAAATAAAACTAGATTGGAAGTTAGAACTGCTGAGATCACATCACAGTTCAGTTATTTACTTCTAGTTCTATACTTGAGGATTAACTAATATAACCCAAGAAAGAAAAGGACAGGGATAACTGAGAATCATGGAAGAGAGCTATTATAGAAAAGAAGCCTAAGTAGAGGAAGAAATAAAGGAAGGAATTAGGCTATTGTGATCACTTTCCATCCCACTTGTTAGAAAGAAACTGATGAAGGCATCTAAAAAAAAAAGCTAGGTAAAGATCACCACTTCCCAGATCACTGAGCATTGCTAAAAATCTGGTCTAGTCACTGACATACATGCCACATGAGGTGCCTGTTGAAATCTTATACCATATTTCCTCCACAGTTGGTTTCATACCATTCTGGGCATGGTAGTGGTTGAAAGGATTGACTGGGGGGTGGGTGTGGTGGGTGTGGAGAAATCAACTGTTAACTGAGAGATTATGTAAGACTGGTATCTGTTTTTTTATAGTGGTTATATCTATGGGTCTTTTTCTTTTTTTCTTAGTCAGAGAGTAGCTAACAAGACCTTGGGGAAAAAGCACTCTCTATGTCTTCCAAGATTGTTTCCATTCCCTCTCCCAATAACCATTATCCATTCTTGGGGAAAATGCTTTCCTTCCTAGGGCCCAGGTGGCAGAGAGCATGGCTGGGCATTTTGAGTCCAATAATAATTATTGGTATGCTGTAGGAGTTAGAGGGCAGTGAGGCAGAATCTCAGTGTTGGAAGGGACCTCAGAGGGCATCTAGACCAAAATTTACATAAGTAGCATCCCCTTTATAACATTCCTGAGAAGACATTTGACCTCTGTCTGAAGACCTCTAGTAAAGGGGACTCATTAGCACCTGAAGTAGGCTGCTACATTTTTAGATAGCTGGAAGTGTTAGAAAGTTTTTCACCATATTGTCTAAAATAACCTCTGTATCTTCTAATCATTGTTCCTACTTCAGCCTCTGAACTGAGCTCTCTAAACAGAAACATTCCAATACCTCTTAAATATCACAGGTCTTTTAATACTTATATATAATCATCATGTCTTATTTAAATCTTCCTCCAGTCTAAACACTTCATTCTTATATGTTATGAAATGGATTCCTCCCATTGTTAACCATTATCTTCCAGGTTTATTAATGTCCTTCCTAAGGACAAGACTTCTTACTCTAGCCTAATGACAATATGGAGAGACATGGGCTAGACAATAGTAGAGTGAACTGGATTTTGAGTAGTTGTCATTAGTGGGTCCATATTGGTATGGCAGAATATCTTTCATATAGTGCCCCCAGGGATCTCTTTTTGGTTCTGTATTTGACATTTTTTACCAATTACTTAAAGGCACATAAATGTAACAGAGAAGCTAAGTGGCAGAATTAGGATTGGGGGATTTGAACCCAGATTCTCTGACTCCAAAGCCATTACTTTTCCCATTGTACCACACTCTCATATTGTATCCTGATCAAATCATATTTGGAATATGGTGTTTACATCTGGGTGGTATCATAATTTTGGAAGAATATCAGTAATCTAGAAGGCAGAGGTGATCAGGATCAAGAAAGGTCAGGGGATTATTCCATATGAGCATAGTCTGAAGGAACTGGAGATGTTTAGCCTCAAGAGGAGACCTAGCAGAGACTTAACAGGGACAGAATAGCTATCTTCAAGTATCTGAAAGGTCAGCATGGGTAATATAGATTAGACTTGTTCTATTTAGTCTCAGTGACCAGAACTAGGAATGATGGCTGGAAATTGCAAGGAAGAAAATTTAATTTTGATGTAAGAAAAATCCTTCTTAACAATTACAGTTATGTAAGAGTGGAAAGGTTTGTTTTTCTGGAGGGCAGCAGATTTCCTCTTACAGACAGATCTTAATAATGATAATAATTATAACTAGCATTTATGTAATACCTTAAGGTTTTCAAAATGCTTTATAAATGTTATCTCAGATCTTCACAACAATCTTGTGAGGGAGGTCTATTAGTATCCCTATTTTACAGATGAACTTTAGTGACTTGTCCATGTTCACACAGCTAGTAAGTATCTGAGGCAAGATTTAAACTCAGGTCTTCCAGAGTCTAAGTTTAGCACTCTTTTCACTATGTCACCTAACTGCCAAATAGAAGGTCTTTAATTAGAAGTTGGATGTCCTCTCACTGGGCGTGTTATAGAGAGGATTCTTGTTCGAGTATAAACTGGATTTCATGACCCCTGGTTCCCTTTATAAAATGAAGATTCTGTGATCCTACAGAATGCTAAGAACTGAACATCACATGCCAGATATGCTCTTACCAGGACATAATGCAGAGGAATCTTCTCTGTCATTCTAGATACTATGACTTTATTGGCCACACACAGAAAAGTCACAAGCTAAGAAAACTGCTCATTAGCAGGAATTGACTTGTTTCAGACTACTTCTCCCTCCCAGAAGAACTTGTGGGGACTAGCATTATAGACTTAAAGGAAAGTTATTTTATCTTTATATCATTATAGATTTAGGGCTAGAAGGAACTTCAAAACCATTCTCCTTAGAAGTGGAAAGTGAGAATCAGAGAGCTTAAGTCATTAGCTTAAGGACACAGAGAAATAAACGACAACTAGGATTTGACTTAGGCCTTCTGACTTTAAATTCAGCAGATATTTATTACACTATGCTATCTCCTAACAAATTCCTAGGTGAATTTCTTTTTTTCTTTTCTAAAAGCAAAATAGCACCCTGAAACAAATTTTAAATTATATTTCTGACCCATTAGTCCCAAGTAACAGTTTACCAGTGTGCATTTATTTCCACTCCAACATGGAACATTTTTTATTCAGGTTATACCTAAGATCATAAGTCAGCATACTATAGTGCATAGAGTGCTGATGCTGGAGTCAGGAAGACCTAGGTTCAATATTGATGGAAGATGTTTATACTCTTGGAATTTCATAGGTTGATGAAATCAAATCACAGGTCTGGACATATATGCATAGATCAGCATTTTAGTCATATAGACTTGATTGTCAACAATTATCAACAATTCACCCTGGGAAAGTCAGTCATGAAAATATACTTGTATTAAAATTTATTTAACCCTTTAACTCATATCTCTTTAATGATTTTTATATACATATGTTAACAATAATAACAATAGCTAACATTTATGTTGCATTTACTATATGCCAGGCACTGTGCTAAGCACTTTACAGTTGTCTTATTTGATCCTCACAACAACCCTGGGAGGTAGGTGCTATGACTATCCCCATTTTACAGATGAGGAATCTCAGGCAAATAGGGGTTAAATGACTTGCCGGAGGTTACACAGTTAGTGTCTGAGAGGCTCTATACACTATGCTACCTAGCAATCAGATGCAAAATCTTGTAATTTCTATTCCTACAGTACCTCTTATATACATCCTTTCTCTTGAATCACATAGCTACCATCCTAATTCAGGTTTTTATCATATCTCATCTGGATTGTTAAAGTAGCCTCCTGAGCCCTCCTTCCTCATGTCTTGTCTCCATGCAATCCCAGCCGCCAAAGTTATTTTCTTAAAGTACAGGTCTGACTATGCCACCCTTTGGCCCCGTAACACCCACATCCCCTTCCACCCGCCCCCCCAACACCCCAGTGTTCTTGAAACTCCAATGGTTTCTATTCCCTTTAGGATCAAATATAAACCCATCTCTTTGGCATTTAAAGTCCTTCCTACCCTATACCCTACCTTTCTATACTTCTTACATATTACTTTCCAAACACTTAAGAGTCTAGCCATATCAGCTTATTTGCTATTCCTTGCATGAGATACTCCATCTCCCAGCTTTGCCCCTTTGTTGTGAATGCCTTCTGCATTTGAAAGGCTCATGAAACCCCAAAGATGATTAGGGAAGAAGGAAAAGAACCTATATGTTTTAAAATGTTTATAGCAACTCCCTTTGTGGTAGTAGTATTGCAGTATGCCCATCAATTGGGGAATAGCTGAACAAGTTGTGATATATGATTGTGTTGGAATACTACTGTGCTATATATAAGAAATGATGCACCCAAGGAACTTAGAAAAACATGGAAGGGCTTCCTGGTTTCTTTTGAGACTCAGCTCAAATACCATCTTTTGCATAAAGTCTTTTCAAGTGTCTCTGCTCTTAGTGCCTTCCCCTTCAAGGTTATACTGTATTTGATTTGTACATGTATCACTATATATGTACATGATATCTTTTCTATTCAAACCTAAGCTCCTTTAAGGTAGGGATTGTTTCAATTTTGTCTTTGTATCTCCAGGTTAGTGTGGTTCATGGCATATAATAAGTGCTTAATAATTGTTGTTGATTAATTACACAGGCAAACTCTGCATAATAGTGCATTTCAAAATAAGGTTGTTGAAAACTGATAAGAAATTCTTCCCTAACATTTTGGGTCCTTGGTGATTTGTAACATTGTTCTCATGGAACTGATGGTCCCCTGAAATGTTGTTTCATCTAATATTTTCTGTGGAAACTAATGATCTTGTATTCCACATCCCTTCTCTTTTCTTTCTGGTTTAAGGCAAGTGACTCATAATATATAGTTTTAAATATTCATGACATGCACTGTGCCAAAGGATGAACTCTCCTCAAACCAATGGCCCTAAGTTTACTGAAATTTGTGGGCTTTACTTCATAGAATTAAGGAAAAGCTTCGGTACATGGTGAGTGGGCTCAATATCATTTCCTTTTTTTGTGTGAGCAGAACCTGCTTAAAAAATATTTCCATGGGGGGTGGCTAGGTGGCGCAGTGAGTGGAGCATTGGCCCTGGAGTCAGAAGGACCTGAGTTCAGATCTGGCTTCAGACATTTAAGGCACACACAAACAAAAACCTAGACGTGTGCCCTTGGGCAGGCTACTTAACCCCAACTGCCCTCCATAAAAGCAAAAAAAAAAATATTTCCATGGTTTGTGACAATTGGAGATTTCTTTGATATCAGAAGTAATGTAAATTCAAATGCAGACACATCCTTGGAAGGTTAACTTGATTAGTCATTCACCCTTAGTGTAAATTACCTCCATTAATCATTCAAAGATCACTAATTGTCTGGGAATATGAGTTTTGATCAGGGCAGGGAGAGGAGTAGCATAATTTTGGAGTGGGAGGGCAAAAGTTGGATACTATGAAAGGTTGATAACTAAAAGGCAGAATTTATTCCCTGGGAACTGAGGAAACTACAGAAAGAAGTAGGAAGGTGGGTCAAAGACAAAATTTTTCTACTTTGTCATTTTCCTAGGTCTCTCTTGGAATCTGCAGTGGCCACTATGAATCATATGTGCAAAGAGTGTTGCATGTGACAGATTTCAAATAATAGGAGTAATTGAGAAGATTGAAAACCTTGGCCTCCCCTAATTCAGTCCATATTCCTTATCTATAGGAGTCTGGTGGAAATTTTCTAATTCCTTGAGCTGTTTTCCTATCCAATTTTAGCTACCTCATTAACTGGAAGAGGGCATCCAATCCTCACGTTAATGTATCTTTTCTTTTATGTTATTGGTAAAAAATGTGAGGATCTCACTTTCTTGAGGACTCTTAGAACCCCTCCTTAATATTGTCAAGGGTCTGCCATGTTCTCATGTACAACTCTCAGGTGACAGAAGAATGAGGCTAAAACCAGCATTATATTGTGCAACTGAGAAATAGATACAATATGAACTCCCCTTCAGAAATTGCAATCCACTGTACTTTCCTCAGGAAGCCCTACTGCCTCTCCACTTCCCCAGGCTCCTCTAAGCACTCAAAGTGTCAAGAGGTTAGGTTACACGGAAGCCTTCAGCTCTTAAGCTGAAGAAAAGCAACTGTTATTATTTCATTCCTCTCCTTTCCTTTACTCTCTGCCCACTCTGCCCCTAAACCCTCTAGGGAACATACACACAGTTCATTCAGAAGCATAATAAGCAATCTCATTGGTTGGTGGGGCTAATGAAGGGAGTCTACAGCATCCCTGAATCATGTATACATTATTTATGAAAAGAATCTCTTCTAAGGTATTCACTCCTCCCCCCACCCCACCCCTTTCCTCCCCAGTGCCTTAGGAAAATGCATTTACTCACATATGAAGCATATCTCTTGAGATGTCAAATATAGCACGAGATAATACAGCTCTCCACAATGGCTACTAAATGACAATGAATGGATCTTCTTAAGACTATGGGATTATATGAATTGAGCTTAATTCTCTTTCTCAATGGAGAGAAGGTAGAGAAGTTTGTCTTAAAGATGTAGAAGGATCCAGACATATTGATATGTGCTCATTCCCATATGGTGTACATTATGTAGTATATAAAGTCACATCATCTTCATTATCAATGTAACGACAACCTACATTTATATTGCACTTTATAATTATCTTATCTGATGACAGGTTGACCAAGCACAACTCTTATATAATAAAGTAGTCAGATATTCTCAACAGGAGGGCATATATAATTGCTGGATATTTGCAGGTCATTGTTCAGAAGAATGAATCATAAGTCCATAAATTTAGAACTGGAAAAGATGTTAAAGGTTTAGCCTTTTCATTTGATAGATGAAGAATAAGGAAACTGCTTCTGTCTTCCTTTCCTCTCCTCCGCCCCCCCCCCCCAACCTTTCCCTACCTGACTGTGACCTTATATGTTCCTGGAAACAGTGTCATAGTAGAGAAGCAGCCTTGCTCTGCTATCTATTTTGTGTGTGTCATTGGTCAGACCGCTCTGGGCCTCTGTTTTCTGAACTGTAAAATGAGGGGGTTGGATTAAATGGCTTCCATTTTCCCTGGCAGTTCTAGAGCTATGATTTCTGATTCTTAGAGTCATGAAGTCCTTCCTCTGATAGATACTGTGTGAGGTGAAGTCATTTATACTCTTTGTGCTCCAGGCAGCTTTTTAAGATTCCAAATTATACTAGCATTGGTGGAGGGAGTTTCCATACCAGGAGTTTTTATACAGATTAAATTTGAATTTGGGATAAAAAAAATTCTGGGAAGCAGAGGTAGGCTCTATTCCAAGTCTAGGGATATTTTTCTACTCCTAGCTGTTAGAGAGACATTGATGATTTGGCTGTTTCCTGGCAGCTAGTGACTCTTGCCTCCTGTCAGACCAAGCCTGAGCTGAAGAGAGAAAAGATAGCAGGAGGTAAGGTGGCCTGACAACCGTGTGCAATTAAAAGGAAGAGCACATGGTCTGTGCTACCAAAGGGCAAAGGAGAAATTGGCACATGTTGTGTTTTCTTTTATAAGCTCTAGATGAATTACAGATTCAGAGGATTGGGAAGGCCCTGTGGAGGCCATGCAGAACAGGCTGCCAGCACCAGACAGGGCTGTTCCTACCTCCCCCCAGTCAAACAGGAGTCTACATTATTCTTGTATCCCTCCAAGGATGTTGATGGCGCTACTTTTCTTTATTAGTAGATTCATAAATCTATGGTGTGAAGAAAAACCAGCTTGAATGCACTTTTCTCAATAAAAACAGATATTCTTGGTCTATTGTCTTTTCTCCATCCTTTCTAACTTCCCATCCAATCCTCTCAGCTGCTCAAATTAGGGGGCCACAGGAAAAGCAGGAAGCAACAGGGATACTTGCTCCCTGGCTTGAGACCCACCCATCTGTAATACACACTGATAGAATAATGAAAGGGAGTTACTCTTGTGCTTATTAAGATTAGAAAAGGGGGACAATACTAGTGTGCTGATTGGTTTTTTTGTTTGTCCCCCCCACCCCCGCCTGAACAGATGATTTACTACACATATATACATACTATACATGAGAGACCATGTGGTATAAGGGAAAAAGGGGTTGGCCCTGGAGTCAGGAAGCCTTGGGTTCAAATCCTACCTGTGGGACTGTTATGCATGTGCTGCCTCTTGGTATCCTGAACAACATTGTAAGACTATAATTCACACAGGGCCAATCTGCATTGGTGGGAGGAATTTTCACACCAGAAGTTTGTCACGCCAATAAAATAACAAGATCAATCCCTCAAATGATGTGTATGTATATATACACACATACATACATATATAAGTGCATATGTGTGTGTGTATTTGAATAAGCTGCAGTAATTTTAGAAATTAGCACATCATGCCTCTGCACCTACAACTCTTTTTGGTAATATGTGAATATCAAGATTTGGAGTTATAGATAACATTTTACAGTCTAATGTTAAATAACATTATACTTTGGGGGCTGAAAAAATTGGCCTAGAGGGTGATTTTGTGGCAAGGCAGTATTGTGGAAACAGACATACTTGGATTCAGAGTCAGAGGGCCTTGGTTTAAAACTTGGCACTGCTAGCTACACAACGTATCCCATATAAGCTTGGCCAAAACATTTGCCCTCTCTTTGACTGGATTTCCTTATGTGTAAAGTGAGCAATTTGAGTTAGAAATTCTCTAAGGTTTATTCTAGATTTAAATTTTATGACAAAAAGTATATAGTGGAGACTAAGTGGGGTATAATTTACCCATCACCAACTCTCTGAAAAGTGGTAACAGCTCCCCTATCAATTTCTCTTTTTTTGTGTGTTAAAAAAAATCCCACTTGACATGTATTTAATAAAATATATTACCCAATGCCTCAAAAACTCATTTGTTACTAGGAGAATGATCTAAACACCAAGCAGGAGTACTGTTCCTCTCCTGCAACATTCCATTTCCCGACTCAGCATTTTCCCTGGTGATCCTTCATTACTGGAATGCTCTCTCTCCTCATCTCTACCTCAGGACTACTTGGCTTCCTTCAAATCTTAGCTCAAATCCTACATTCCATAAGAGATCTTTCTCAGACTTCTGTTATCTCAGTGCCTTCTCCCTGCAATTTTATAGCCAATTTATCCTGCATAAATTGTGTCTCTACATAGTTGTTTTCCTGCCGACTCCTCCATTAGACTGTGAGCACTTTGAGAGTAGGGATTGTTTTTGCCTCCTTTGTACCCTAGTGCTTAGCATAGTGACTGGCACATAGTGGGTGCTTAATAAATTCCTGTTGACTTGTCTTGGTACCAGGAGTGGCCTCTAGTGTCTATCACTGTGAGTAGTTGCTAATCCTTTCATTATGTATATCTCAGGGCCTTTGTTTTTTCATTTCATCAGCAGAATATGGTCACACCTTACATAGACACATCCCCAAAGAACTTCTCAACATTTGAGCATGAAATACATTTAGTATCTTCCCTCTCAAAGAAAATGTGGATTGTATTTCTGCTGCAACTTCTGCACATAAGTTTGGGGATGTGCTCATAATTATAAAGGCCAGTTTGTGCTAGATGTATGTTTCTGTCTCTCTGTGTGTCTCCCTCTCCTTCTCTCTCTCTGTCTCTCTCTCCCTCTCTGTCTCTCTCTTTTTCTCCCTCTCTCTGTCATTGTACAGATGGGTCAACCACCTCTGACATTATGTCTTTGAATTTTTCATGTAGACATCATGCTCCTCACTCCTAGCAAAATGAGAGCTACAAAATTGTTGGCATTGATTGTATCATGGATATTCCCAACCCAAATGGTGATAGTAAGAAATGACCTGTGGTTTATTTTGTGGGGTAAGCCCTGGATGATAGTTGCTGTTCAACAGAGCCACACATCAATTTCTGGTGTAGTTTTAGAACTGTGTTTGTACTTTTTAAATCATTTATCAAGAAATCAGACAAAGAGCATATAGCTAAATTTAGACAGCATCCAATACAGACTTCTAATACAGTATGGATTCTCTGTCAGTACACTTATTTATAGTTTGCTATATTCCATTTGAAAATTCCCTATGCTCTTCTGTAGTACAATATTAACTGAGGAAAATACTTAGATTAAACTGTGGTACTTTATCAAAATGCAAAAAAGTTTTTAAAATAAATTTTATCAAAATATCCAAATTATTCTCTCAAATAAATTTCATGTGTTATATAATTTTAGACTGTAGTGTTATTACAGTGTAATCTAATCCCATGCATATATGTGTGTATATATGTGCATATATATGTATATGCATATCTATATACATTTATAAGGATTGTTGTCGTTCAGTCATTTTCAATCATGTCTGATTCTTCATGTTCCATTTGGGGTTTTCTTGGCAAAGAAACTGGAGTGGTTTGCCATTTCTTCCTCCAGTTATAAGGATTAGCAATCATTCATTGTGATAGAACCTAGAGGCTACTCCAGGAATCAAGTCAAGTCAAGAATCATTTATTAAATACCTAGTACCAGGCACTATAAGATACATCTATTTATATCAATATCTATATCTGCATCTATGTTAGAAGTTATTATATAGTTGTGTGCCCACATATATGTATATACTTAAAGAAATTAGAACTGAAACAGAACTAAGAAATCTAGTCTAATCTTATGTTATTCATGAAGAAATGGAGGCACATAAAGATTAAATGACTTCTTGAAGGTCATAAAAGTCTCCGAGGAGTTTTGAGCCCATCTCATGATTCCAAATCTAATACTCTTTCCACTGCCTCAATAAGTGCATCTAAAATATATTATTCTGGGACAGATGAAGTAGGTATGTGTATGTATCTATGTATGTGTATGTACATGAAGTATGTATTTATATATGCATATGTGTATAACATATTCTTATATAGATAAAGTGTGTATAGGGTTCAGATCTCTGATTTAATCAATATGGGGAATTCTCAGTGTAGAAACTCCTTCCACTGATGCTGATAAGCAAACTGCCAACAATTTGCATCTTATATAGTCTCCTGGGGGCACTAAGAAGTTAAATAGCTTTCTCAGGGTCACCTAGCTAGTAGGTATCAGAGACAGGGCTTAAACCCAAATCTTTGTGATTTCATGTTTGGCCTTCTATTCACAATACCATGCTGCTTTACACATATGAAATATAATGTAAACAATTTAATATTCTTTTGCAAAGATTTTCCTTTCCAAAGATGTCCAATGGCTAACTATATCACAATTTTAATACAATAGTAAAGGTTAGCTCAACTCAGTCCCAAAAGAAAATGGTACCTATAGATTGGATCCAAGTATTCATACAATTAGCATGAACATGCCAAGGGGGAAATGCTAACAACTAGGGAATCCACTAGATTGGGTTCTCCACTTCATACAAATGCCTGGGTGGCTCTCAAATTTCTGCACAGTGTGCAACCTTGCTCTGCTATCAAATTAATGTTAAAATATGTATGCCCTAACTTCTGATTTATAATATCAGTGACAAATAGTAAAAAGGACAGGCATGCCATAAAGTTTATGGATGGAGTGATGGCATGCACAATGATGTCTCATAAAGAATAAGGGGAGGGGGTTATTTACTCTTGTGGATTCATGAACTAAAATACAGATAGACTGGCTGTGTGGCTGCGTGCATGGAATTTTTCATAAATATCCCACAGTGCACCCTGTTGTACAGCAGCCATACATTAATTAGAGCATTCGGCAGACACTGCAATGTGTTACACTCACCCAAGTGAATCTTCATTTTTCACATGCAGAGGCTTACTAATTAAAATCAGCTTTGCAATTAAATGTGGAAAATTGTGTTAAACTTTCAAGCGTGGTTAAGAAAAAAATGTAATTATTTTTAGGGTATTTTATTTTGATGCAAATGAATTTTCCATCAAAGTGAAACTGGTAAAAGGGAGGTATGAGGATCTCTCTCTCTCTCTCTCTCTCTCTCTCTCTCTCTCTCTCTCTCTCTCTCTCTCTCTCTCTTTCTCTTTCTCCCCCCCCCCCATTCTACCTCTTTCTTTTTTTTTGTATTATAGATGCTCCTCTCAGTTGCAAGTTGCAATGCTCCCCTATATCTCTCTGCCAGTACCTGGCTCTGTTCCAATGCTTTTAGTGAGTGCTATCTGTCAAGGCATAAATAATACAGCCCCTAGGCTGTTGGCAGAATCCAAATGAGGCATACATCAGGAAGCAGGCACTCGGCTTCAGCTCCAGAACATGCTCTTGTGAAGACAGGCAATTATTCACCCGAGGCTGCAGCCATGGCAATCATACTGGTGGGTGAAAAGGTATAGGAAATGAAAGGAGAATTTTTTTGAATAAGAAATATGGCACAAGCCAGAGAAGATTCAATAATTTTTGTAATAAGGGAGGAAATCTATTTTGCCTCATGTTTGAAGATTTTAGTTTAAAGTTTCATTTGAATTTTTGATGGCTTGTTCTTTTCTAAATGGGGAAGGACTCACATATCATAACTGGGTACCCAAACAAATCATCCAACTCCATGGTTGTTTCCTTTGGTCAATATGACAAAACTAAAGGATACTTTGAAGATAGCAAAAATATATAGATTTAAAAATTCCGTGATCAATGAACTAATAACTCAACCCTCAGTGCAAGATGAGCATAACTGAAATCTATAGTAATATAAACATTTTCAGAGTAATACAAATACAGAAGATTCATTAAAAAAAAACCCATGGAAATAAGAGCTACCTAATTTCCAATATCTTTACCAGGTATCTCCTAATTTGACAGAAAAAAAGGACTACCATAGAACTGCTGATGTGAAAAAAAAAATTTCTCCTGATAGACGTTTCTATTATCTTTTTGTGGGTGTATGTGTGAGTTTGGGGGCTAAATGCAAAAACTACTATTTAGAAAAAGGAGAAATCCAATTAATTTCTAACTTCTTGGGTGGAATGTGCATGATAATCGCATGTGAAAAGGAAATATTAGCTTCTGCTATGTTTTAATCTGATTTTGTTCTTTTTGCACAGATATAAATGAATAATGATTATTTCCATTTCTGATTTTTTATTAGAAAGATTTCAAAATATAGAAATGATAATGAGATCATGTCCATTAAAGTTTAGCTAAGATCATAGGATGAAAAATTTTGAACTAGACAGGCCCTTGGAGATCATTTGTTCTAAAGTTTCATTTCACAGATGAAGAAACTGAGACCTGAAGAGGAGAACTGGCCTGCTCGACATCACACAGCTAAGAAGTAGAGCTGGTATAATGAGAGGTTAAAATCACACATAAAAAGTTTAGTGTCTCCTAACACTAATTATCATTTTGACTTCTCTAAATCAAATTGTAAATAAGGAAACTAATTTGTGGAGGGGATCTTTAAAAATAAATCAAGATCTTTTATCTTAGCCAGATATTTCAGAGATATGCTTCTACAGTAAAGACTTTTCCATCACAAGCCTGAATACCAGCATATTTGTTGTCAAGGACTGACTGGTCAGGCAGCTAAGAGACACAGTGAATAGAGTGCCGGCCCCTGAATCAGGAAGACATGAGTTCAAATCCAGCTTCAGATATTATTAGCTGTGTGACTCTGGGCAAGTTGCTTAACCCTATTTGCCTCAGTTTCCTTACCTGTAAAATGATCTAGAGAAGAAAATGGCAAACCTCTGTATTATCTTTGCCAAGAAAACCCAAATGGGGTCATGAAGAGTCAGACATGACTGAATAACAAGTATTGAGTCATATGTAAGCCATTTTGTATGAAACATATCAGGAAGCTCATGCCCTCTATAATAGATATCAAATTCCACATTTTCATGGTGTTGAATGAGCAGTGTCCAACTACTTAAAATAAGTGCCATCAAGTGGCCTATTTGGCTGTTTTCAGGTCCTACTCATTTAGTCAAAAGCAGATTAGACCTATAGCAACATATCTTTTTGCACATTTGCTTCAGTATTTATAATTATACAAATTCATTGACCTTTATCAGTTTAATGTTTGCAGAATATTTTGCTGCAAGGTATGTAATATAAGTTAAATCCTCATTTTATAGATGAGGAAACTAAGGGTCAAAGGGATGACTTGCCAAAAGTTATTCTACTAGTGAGTGTCAAAGGCAGGATTCAAGCCTAGGTCTTCAGATATCAAGTACAATGCTCTTTTCCTTACATCATGTTGTTTCTTTTATGTAGATTGGAGTTAATTAGTGCCAGTATCTATACACATTAGGCCTGATGAGTCCCCTGTGTTTTAGGAGTGAGTCCTAATCTATTGATACTTTAGCCTCAGTTTCCTCACTTGTAAAATGAAGGGTAAAGAAATGAGGATACTGTGGAGAAAACACTGAGTTTTGAGTAACTACTTTTGTCACTGTGGGATAGTCACTTCCTCTTTATGAACCTTAGTTTCCTCATCTTTTAAGCTAGATGACCTTTAACATCATTTCTAACTCCAGATCCTATGACTAATGAGCTTTGACTTTATGACACTTCTATGACACCTCAAGAAGGAGATGAGTTGACAGTAAAACTCAGTAGGCAAGTGACTAGGAATGGATGTTTGTTGAGGAGACCCTGTCTTATTAAGCTCATTACTTTCTAGGCTAGCCTCCCTCTCAGTGAGAAATGCCCCTAGGAAACAAGAATGGAGGAGGTAGCTTCCTATCTTCTGATCACAACCTTTCCTTCTTCCTTAAGGGCATTTCCTATCAGCATTTCAAATACCTGTAGAATATTGACTAGGGGACTTCACAGTTCCATTCCTAAAGGTTCAATACCTACCAACATCTCCAGAAGACAAGAACAAATACCAGATTCATCAAGTGGCATTCTGATTACATGTTTTAGGAAGTTTACTATTTGTTAGTAAGACACAATGACTTGATTACAGATTCAGTCCAAAAAAAAAAAGATGTTGACTGAATGTGGAGAAATTCAAATACTACCATTGACTTTGGGTAAAGTCTTAACTAAGGCAGCATCTCTTACATAAAATACACCAACAATTAACATTAGCAAAAAAAAAAAAAGGATAAATAGGTTCCTGGTGAGAGAGATGTCAGAGAATAATGAAAAGACATTGGACAGGAAATCGGAAAATGTGGAATTCACTACTTATAGTAGCTGGGCAATGTTTTTCACGTCCCTGAACCTTAGTTTCTTTATCTAAAAAATGGGGACAGCAATTGCCAAATCATCTGCTTTTTAGAGTTCTAAGAAAAACACTACATATGTTTTTTTTAAAAATTATTATCCTAAATGCATGAATTTGTTTCATTTTCTTCCATATTGTAAGTTTAGGTATTTAACTTTAGGTTTAGACCTTTAAAGACTTAAAATGGCTGTTAACATATATGTGTAAATATGTATGTATATATGTACATATACATATACACACAATGTATATACACATATAACATATAATACAGATATTATTTTATCAAACATATGTAGTTTATACTACATTTTGGATAATAATTAATCCCCATTTAATGTTACAGAGACAAAAACTACTATTATCAGATAAACAATCTCTGTCCTCCCTTTCCCCACCAAAAAAACAATAGTAACCTAACAACCTTGTATTTTTAACATGGCAGTATATTGTTGGTTAGAAAGATGTGTTGATACAATTACATGATATTTCATGGGAATAAATGAAAGTCCTATAATGGAATTAAAGAAAAAAATTTGCCCAAGGACAAAGTGAAGGAAAACATGACTTAATGATAGCTCAAGTGAAAAAGAATGGAGTGTTTTGACACTTGTCTAGGTTTCTGTAACACTGCTGTCTCTTGGTTCTTCTACTTCTCAGACCACTTTTTCAAGCTCTTTGGCTGAAACTTTAATTACGACCCTTTATCTTTTATGTCCCCTAAGACTCTATCCTGACTCTCCTTATCCTCTCCTTCTTTGGTGATATCAACTCCCATAGGTTAAATGATCATTTCTAGGGAGATGATTCTCAGATTTATTTAGTTCTAACCTCTTTTCTGAGTTCCTGTCTCATATCTACAAACTGCTTCTTGGACCTCTGGAACTGGGCTATCAAAGATATCCCAGAATAGAACTCATTCTCTTCCCTCAACCCTTCCCCCAAACTACTGTTGAGGGCACCACTGTCCTTCCAGTCACCCAGCAAGATTATGAGATTCTCCATGTCATTCTTGACTCCTCACTTGTACTCACTGCACATATTCAATCTGTTGCCAAAACCTTTCATTTTTACCTTGTAACATGCTTGGTATATGTTCCCTTCTCTCTGTTAACTCAGATGCCATGCTTATCACTTTATTCTTGGACTGTTGCAATAGTTTCATGGTTGCTCTGCCTGCTCAAATCTCTTCCTACTCAAACCATTCCCCATTCAGCCACCAAAATGATTTTCCTAATGTGCAAATCTAACTATATCATCCTTTATCCTCAGTACCCTACGGTGGCTCCCTATTACCTTCAAGACCATATGCAAAAATCTTATTTTTGACATTTAAAGGCCTTAACAACTAGATCCTTTCCTATCTATACAATCTCCTTAGATTTTATTCCATTTTATAATCCAGACACTACCATTCCTTGGGTTCTCTGTCTTTAGAAGGTATTCAAGAAGATTCTGGATGACCATTTATTAGGCATATACTTGTTGACGTAGTATAGCATAGTGGGAAAACCATTGATTGGATGTGGAATCAGAAAAACTGGTTTTAAAATCTGGTTCTGCTGTTTATTAGATCTGTGATCTTGAATAAGTTATCTTTCTAGGATATAGTTTTCTTATCTGTAAAGTGGTAATAGTTGTACTAGTTAATATATAAATTTGTCACATGGAAATTAGAGGAGGTAATGCATATAAAATACACTCTGCATTAGATTCAGAGTTGAAGGACCTGACTTTGCCACTAAGTATCTTTTTAAATTTGGGCAAGTTACTTCCCTGCTCTATGTTTCAGTTTTTTCATATATAAACCAAGGAATCTGGGTAAGGCAAATTTTATATAATCTCAAACTTTAAATCTCTGATGTTAAGACACGTAAATCATCATTATTATGTTGTAAAGGGGATTTGGTAATTAGAATAAAGTTGGACTAGGTGACTTCTAAGGTCCTTTTTATTTCTATGATTCTGTAACTCACAGTAGATCCAATGATTGTTGTGTATCATGCATCGGAATGGATATGCTGTAATTTCCTTAGAAATGTTTGGATTTTTAAAAATGTAATTATAGATCTAAATGGAACATTCTTTAGATGATAAATCATTTCACCATTAGGGGTAAGAACTTACAAAGAATAAAATTGACATCTGAACTCTGACCTCGCTGTTTCCCTCCAAAAAACCAACTAAAGGACTTAATTTTTGTTATAAAGTGAATTGAGTTGCTCAGCTAAAATCATTCTCCAGTGCCTCAGTATGCTATGGAAGTGACTTTGGCCCCTTGGGGGATATGTTAGAAGGGCCCAAGTTTTGGTGGATCCTGACTATCAAGAAAGGCTTTAAGTATGGTCCAATTGATGAAACGGGCATCCTTTAACAAGGGGCTAATAAGAAGACTGGCTATGAGGTCATGCATTTTTATTCATTCATTCATTTATTTATTTTTAGCAACAACAGCTCCTGAATATTATCTGCTAAGGTGTAAAGGGGTTGTGAAGTACACGGGAAGAGGAAGTAGCCACTATAATGAAACCTGGATATTCCAGGTATTGTAATAAATTGATTTGCTTTATGAATTAAGGAACATTATTAACTTAATTGGAACTCAATTTTTAAAAATGGACTCAAAGTCAAATCTTCTTAAGAAAGAAGACAAAAATATTGTATTTTTAAAAGAACAACAAAAATTGGGGGGGGCATGGCAACACACACATATTTAGAATAGTCAATATTTTAAAGCTAGAAGGGAACTTCCAGGGGATCATTTAGTCCAATCATTTCATTTTACTGTGAAAAAAACAGTGGCCCATAGAGAAGAAATGCCTTGCCCAAGGTCACATGACTTGTAATAGTAGAGTCAGTATGAAAACTCAGAGAGCCTCCCTTCAAACCCAGTGGTCATTCTGCACTATAACATGCCACCTCTCTTTGCTCCAACATATACTATTAAGGAAATGCATTTTTTTTGCCTTCTAGATATAAAAATACATACACACATACATGTGTATATGTATGAGTATATGTCTATATCTATACATACATATACACACATATATGTTGTCATTCAGTCACTTTTCACTTGTGTCCCACTCTTTGTGACCCCATTTGGGATTTTTTTGGCAAAGATACTGGAGCGGTTGCCACTTCTTTCACCAGCTCATTTTTTTTTTTAATTTTAAGCAATTGGGGTTAAGTAACTTGCTCAAGGTTACACGGCTCCTCATTATTTGTGTGTGGGTGCTCATTTGCTGAGGCCAGATTTGATCTCGGGTCATCCCAACTCCGAGGCCAGCGCTCTTACTCACTGCGCCACCTAGCCGCCCCTTTAGGGCAATTGGGGTTAAGTAACTTGCCCAAGGTCACAGGGCTAGGTTTTTGTTTGTGTGGGTTAAGTGTCTGAGGCCGGATCCGAACTCAGGTCCTTCTGACTCCAGGGCTGACGCTCTACTCACTGCGCCACCTAGCCGCCCCGCACCAGCTCATTTTACAGATGAGGTACTGAGGCAAACATGGTTAAGTGACTTGCCCAGGGTCACACAGCTAGTAAATGTGTGCGGTAGGATTTGAATTCATGAAGATGATTGTTCCTGATTTCAGGCTTAGCACTCAAACCACTATGTGACATAGTTCTCTCTCTCCGCCCCCTCTCTCATACACAGTATTCATTAAAAGTCTCCAACAAATAAAAAATATGTATTCTTATAAGATGAAGTGGATAATAAAATCCTTTAAAAATCCACTAGAAGCATAAATATAAATTTCTCCTTTGCAAAAAGAAAAACAAAGTAGAATAGAATTTTTGATTTGTAAAACATCTTAAATGTCACCTAGTACAACTCTTTCATTTTCTAGATGAAGAAACTGAAGTTCATGTTGATAACCTGATTTGTCCAAGGTCAAACAAAGAGTTGGGCAGAAATGGGACTGGAACTTAGGTCCTTTCATTCCCAGGCCCATGCCTTTTTTCATTAAAAAAAAAAAAGCAGGGCAAGATTTATTTTGCATATGTTTTTATGAGAATTGCAGGATGCAGAAGTGAAGCCATGTGCTAAGCTTTTTTTTTTTTTATGTTTTCAATATTTTATCCATTTTTAAAAAATACATTACTTTGTAGTGGATTCACCACAATTCCTCTCTCTCACTAGGAGTAATTTCTCTTTGTAATAAATAGGTTCAAATCAGTAAAACAAATCAAGACATTGGCCACGCAGTAAAATGTATGTCTCATTCCACACACATACTCCACCACCTCTCTTTTAGAGGTGGAAGGCATGTTTTACTGTCATTTCTTTGAAAGCATGATTGGTAACTGAACTGCTCAAACTGTGCTCTTTCTGATATACTCTAATGTATCTGTCAACAATTCCTATTCAAATTAATAAGAAGTCTATTAATGGGATGTAATCTGACTGGTGAATAGATAATTAAGATAGCAAAAATAGAGAGAAACTTTAACAACTAAAAAATGGGATTTTTTTTTTTTTGCATACATTTCTAAATTTACATGCATTTGTGAGTCCTCCTCAAGATTTCATCTAATTAGCAGGTCTAAGATTCAGGCTGTTCACATACTGACAAACTAGAATCATGCCTCAAAAGCAAGATGCAGAATTACCATCTTATGAGTACACCTAACCTAACCTTCCTTATCTTTACTTCTATTGCTTGTTCTGTTCATTGGCAATAAGATATCTGTAAGATTTCATATGCACACGTGCTTGCACATAGATCACTGATTAGGTATGTACACATATTTGTACATTCACATAAATAATATGCCGTTTGGCAAAAAAGGTATAAATAGTAAATTAGAAACTGTTTATGTTGAACCAATTTTACTTGTGAAATAATTCAAATTATATCTAATTAATAAAATATTTTCACAAGTCATATTGTAGAGTTCCTTTTGTACACATTGCCTTATTATTCAACTACTTATTTTATTCAACTGCTAAGTGACCAAGAAAGTATAATAGGAAGACATATACCACTCGTTAACTAGATATCTATTTTGTATTCAAAAAGAAATAAACAATTATGTATTTTCCATTTATGTGAAAAGTGTGGTGTGGTCTCATAAAACTTTAAATAATTTTAAAACTCCAGATTTTAATTACATTATTCCTGAAAACAAAAGTGAACTATCTTTTCTTTTGTTCTTGTTAAACATCAGTCGTTGTGTGACAAATCAGACACATTCTCCTCCTAACTTAAAATTTTCTTGCTTCCTTACAGTACAGCATACAGCCATTAATTTTTTGAGTAATTAACAATTCTTTCCCCTCATTTTCCTGAAAGATAATCAAAATAATTATTTGTTTTCCATTATATATTTCTAAAAAAGAAATGCTTCTTTGATACTGAAATAAAGTTGCTTTTTTAGGTTTTAGCGTGATAGTCAACTCTAGTTTTCCTAAAAGAAATATAAGTCATGTATTACTAATCTAATCCATAATGACTTTGTACTTAAATTTTTCTTCTTGTTTTTGGTCTTGTTCTATTATTTCATCTAAATGCGTAACTTGGTATTGAAAGTTCCTTTACTGAGGTCAATCAGAATTTTTTCTATAACTTAACAGTTTTTGACAGTTATTTGGAGGCACTGAGAGGCTTGGTGACTTATTCATAGTCATGTATCTAGTATGTGAGAAAGTAAAGATTTGAACTCAGATCTTCCTGACTTCAGGGTCAGCCTTCTATCTACTTTGCTATACCAATTCTCTTTTTCTCTTACTTAAGTGGCTAAGAATGGACATTCTCAAAAAATGTATAAAAATCCATGATAATCATGGATAAATCATGACTGCCTCATGACAGTAATAATGGTCACATTGTCTGATATTTAATTTTCTATGCCAATTTACATAGAAACACTGGTGTTCAACCATATTCTTATATGTGAAATGTTCTCAGCCATTATAACCAAGGTTTGAATACTGAGGACTAACAGAAAACAGTTATGCTTTTCTCTGGAGGCTAACAGACTGTAGTATTTCAAATAGTTGTCCCCCCATCCCAAGTAAAGAAACACAGAAAGATTAGATTTATGTATGAATTTCAGTTATAGCTAGATAATACGTAATTTGGTTTTGCTGTCTTATTCCCAATAATAATCTAAACACATTCTTTTGTGTTTGTGAACTGCCTCTGCAGTTCATTCCCATTGAAGAGCTAGAGTAACACTCTTTATGAGCATAATATAATCATTTGGATCTCCAAGTCTCATTATCACTGATCTGTCCCAGACTTTGACCTTTGAGGCTAACCTTATCACATGACTGCCTCTGCTCCAAAGCCTATGCTTTGTTTCCCGATATTAACTATGTTAAATGACAGAAGTCATAGTAGCACAAGAATGTCACTGAGGTCACATTTTAATTTGCCATACATGATTTACAGACCTACCATGATGAAAATGAGAGAAAACAGAAGGAAGAAACAAGAGTTCACAGTGAAGTGGTGGGGGATGGTGGGTCATTTCAGCATGCCATCCACATGATAATCATTTATATGTTGGCAAGAAAATATATATATATCAAAATGGGTGTGGGTATCTGTCTGCACATGTGTGTGTATGTGGCTTCTGGCTAATCATAATTTGTGCTGACTTTTGTATTATGATGACTTTATGCCATGCAGAGATGGTCAAATTGGCTCATATTCTAAGAAATGCTCTGTGAGACAAAGAGGGAGTTTCAAAGGGAAAGAGAAAGGGAAAAAACCAAACAAATAACCAAAAAAACAACCAAGTATAAAATGCATTGTTTTCCAAGAACACTCAACCAGTCATTTTCATCATTTGGTTCCGGTCATTTAACAAGGTCACCAAACCCTTCCAGTTACATTGTGGAAAGAACACCAGTATTACCTTCTGTGCCTTGCATATTTGCCACTAACGTGACCGCTACCATCACAGCCAGGAGTGGGGCAGCTGAAAAAAGGAAGAGAATTAATTACAGAGGTGTTGTGTGCTGCCGAGAGATTATAGTAAAAGCAGGCAGTAGGTTTTGCGGAGATGGAGGGCAACAAAGACAGAAAGAGAGAAATCAAATAACTGAAGGGGAAAAAAAAGAGGGGGGATGCTTTTTATTAGCAAGTCTCAGGGGAATTAATTTCATCAGTGCAGCAGGGCATGAGCAAAGCACCAATGAACTTGAAAGTGCATTATACCCATTAAAAGACATGAATTTTCTAAATTGCTAATGGGGATACATTTTACACTCAGAGCACTAACCTGAACAGCTCCTGTATGGCTGGTTCCACGGGAACTGCAGAGAGATGGAAAATATATAAAAATTTATCATCTATTACAAGTACCCCTCTTCTAGAGAAAATTACCAAAAAGGTTGTGTAAAAGCAGGGGTCAGAATGAATCGTGCAAAGAAATTCCGGAGGATGAAGGTCACCCTGAGCAGGAGCCTCTAGTGATTTAGTGAAGCAGCAGACGTACCTCGAACCCCTTTGGAGCGTGTGCGATGGCGTTTCTCGTCGGCATCCACCTCCATCTGGGAATAGATTAGCAGGCAGTCAATGTTCTTATCCTGCATGCACAGACTATCAATTCACTGAGTGGTACCAGCTCCCTCACCATTTATTGACAATATTTTAATTCCATTTTATTCTGCAAAGTAAAGTTCCTGGGAGGGGGGTGGGTGTGGAGGAGTGAGTTTCAGGAAACCTAGATATATTATTTAATGGCAAACACTGTCTGCCTCCCCCCACCTCCCAAAGCCCCATCATAGGCAATGTCTAATCAATAGACTTGTACCTTTTTCTCAGAATGTTTAAAAAAATGATTGTATTACTCCTCTTTAAATAGTTTTTTCTTACAAGAAAGCTGAGGATACTTTGAGATAGATATACTTTCAAATGTGTACATCACTCAGACTTAATCTAAGAGTTGGAAGAGAAGTCACCTCATTAGTTCACTCTGTACCTGAATAGGAATTCCCTCTCCTCACCCCTGTTAGTTCCTTTACTTTCATAGGGACCCTTAAAATGAGGGCCTGCATAGGGTGGCAGTTACATGGTATGCCTCCTATTATACATCTGTAGCTAAAGTCATAGGAGAGCCTTCTTAAATAACATGATCACTATCTGTGAAGTTTAAAATGAGATTAAAAAAAAAAAAACCTAGAGACAGATTTCCCTAAAACAGAAGAGTGTGGAATGACCAAATTGGGACAAAACCAAAATCAAACAGGAGGGAGTGAGTGAGAGAGAAAAGGAAAGGGAGAGGAAGAGAGAGAGAGGGAGAGTCAGAGATGGATGGAGGGACAGGGAAAGAGGGAGAAAATAAGAGAGGGAGAGAAGGAAAAAAGGGAAAGAGAGAAAGAGAGAAAGAGGAAGAGAGAAGAGGGAAAGAATGAGGGGTGGAGTGGAGAGAGAAAGAGAGAGGAGAGAGAAAAGAGAGAAAACAAGTACCTCACCCTATCTAACTTAGTTTTCATTCATACTGATAAATCAGATC
This sequence comes from Gymnobelideus leadbeateri, assembly GCA_011680675.1. Taxonomy (NCBI): domain Eukaryota; kingdom Metazoa; phylum Chordata; class Mammalia; order Diprotodontia; family Petauridae; genus Gymnobelideus; species Gymnobelideus leadbeateri. The sequence goes on from WOXC01004876.1 coordinate 240,786, forward strand.
TGTTTGAATGGATTTGGACATTTTATCACTGGCATACATATGTAATAAATAATTTTGTAATATATTAATAATTAACCAACAGTAGATCTACCTAATAACCTTTACTGGACAACTGTACTTATACTGGAGAGGCCAATAAGTGATAAGCCACTAAAATGACAGCTCATCTCTACCCCATGACATGAATGTGACTTCAGTTTTCTGAGGTGTGATTTCTCTGTCCTATCCAAGTGTCCACGTTCAGATTTCTAAACAGAATGAAGATGCCAGGCAGTGACACATGCAGTTCTATGTTATATTACTATAAAATAACAGACTTCTTGGGTTGGTTGTGGTCTCCTAGACAGTCCTAACCAGTTTGACCTGATGAATTATACCAATCATTTTGATAAATAAACCTTTACTCAGTGTCTGCTATGGGGTCATCACTGTGCTTGGCTCTTGGGGTGCAAATAGAAAAAAAATAGTTCCTACTTTCAAGTGGCTTATACTCTACATACAGAAGAAATCTGTGTTATGGTCTATATAATCTAAAGATATCTCACAAGAAGGGGCATATCTCCTCCTCTCCCAGGAGAGATCACAGAAAATGCTTTTACAAAAAATAATCAGTCAGTACCAACAGCTGCCCACTCCTTCATTTCTATAAAATTTTTGTGATTTTTTTCTATGCATGTATCAAGGGTATCCATTATGAAAATGTAAGTAGGGAATAGGCAGATTTTCTTAGATGATTTTCTATAGCAGATGACATCTTCTTTTAGAAATCATTTTTAAAGTGCTAATAAGCCTTTCTCAATTCTGAACCAAGTTGGGGGAACTATTTTTAACCAATCTGTATCATTGTACAGTATTTGCTATGTAGTCAACTTCCAGTTACTTAGGGAAAGCCATTCATAGGGATGGGATAGCTTGAAAAAATAAATAGGTATAGATAGAAAATATTTATAAGTATAATCTTTTGACCTTATTTTAACCAGTAGCTTCCACTTTGCCCCTATAAGCCACCCTACCACCTCACTCCTTACTAGCTTGCTTAAAAGTAGCAAAATTTATTAATTTGGATTTTACAATTACTTATTTCTTGTAATGACCATTGATATGGAGTTATTGGGTAGAAAAGGGGCTAAATAGTTGTTTATTGGCTAGCTGAAGAGTTGTACTTTGTAACATGGGTTTCTAGACACCAATTTCAGTATATAATAATCTTGGCATGGAAAAGATCCAGTCTTAAACCTTTTGTCTTCACATACCTATCCCTGAAGAAAAGGCTTTCATGCTGTGACATTTAAAAGGTTCAAGAGACAATTTCTGGGTACTTTAATCATTTTATTAATAATGCCAGCATGTTTACTAATAAAAGAATGGTCATTTGGTTTTCTCTTTCTTAGACCAAAGACAATCACGGCTGAGAGTTCATGGCTTATATACTCATTGGAAGAGGGGGTTTTTTAAGGGTGGCAATCAACTTTGATGGGTTGACAAAAAGAGAATGAATATTACAATGAGGGGCTGAACCTATTCAAATAAATCTTGATTATGTCATTTGTTTTTAAGTTACTTCCCAGCCTTGGGCAATCTATCCAAACAATTTATTCTCTACCCAGAGCAGGGAGGGAGTTTCCCCTTAGATTAGAAGTTTGATCTAGTTGGGTGGGGCTGCAATATCCAGAATGACGAGAATGTTAATACTATCTTCAATCAGCCCTGTCCTAGAGTTATTGGACCAGGAAGTAGGACATGAAAAAAAGCTGGGGTCTCCTTAGTCTTAATAATTGGTATTAATACGAGAGAGAAATAATAATTTCTCTCAATTTAAACATGGGTACACATGGCATAGTCTTTCTATATTTTACTAACAAATCCAGAAGGAAAAGCTAGAAAAATATATTCCATTTAAAATAACTTATAGCATATATAAAATATTTAGAAGTCTATTTTGACACTCATAGGAACTATATGAGTACAACTATAAGACACTCTTTAGAGAAATGAAGACACAACTAAATAGGTGGTGTGATATTAATTTTTCATGATTGTATAATGTCAGTATAATTAAAATGGCAATAATGTGTAAATTAATTAATCATTCAGTGCCATGCCAAACTAACCAAAAGATTACTTTAGAGAGTTAAAAAAAAATAACAGCATTTATCTGGAGAAAGAGAGGGTCATCACCTTTAAGGTAAATAATGAGAAAAAAGAAAACCTAGGCTAGGAATATCAGATCTAAGTATACAAACAGCAGGAATTTTCAAAACTATTTGGTACTCGCTAAAACATAGGAACGTCAATCAGTGGAGTAGGTTAGGTAGACAAATAGGGAAACAAATCAACTTCATATTAACTTTCCACAAAATTTTTCTAAATTAACTAAAAACTAAAAGATAATATTCACAATAAATTCCAAGGACCTTGGATGGTTGGAGTGAAGTAAAGTGGTTTAGTGAAGGGAGCACTAATATTCAACTGGGCTTTGTTAGATATTCCCTAGGACTTAAGACCTAGAACAAATCATTTGACTTTTGCAGATTTCAAGTTCCCTGTTTATGAAGTGAGGGTGTGAGACTTAAATAATCTAAAACCAGTGATCCAAGCAAGAAAGTGAAAGATGTGAACTGGTTTGTACTTTTACAGCCATTCTTTCATTTATTCAGTAAAAATATCTGTAGTGTCTATTTAATAGCATTGTACTTGATGCTATGCAGAATACAAAGTTGAGTAAAAATAGGGCCCCTTCTCTAGAGATGCTTGTATTCTAGTGAAGAAGATAACACACATACTCAAATAAATAACCATAATACAAAGCAGAGTGAAATAAAGGTTTAAAAAAGGTACAAGTAAAAGGCTATAGAAATTCTGAAGAAAGTTCATCTAAGGTAAATCATCTTCCTCACTGAACCCCAATGTCCTTTTTCCAGATCTTGCTGAATCCATGTTCAGCATTCTATCCTGATCTCTACGTGTCCAAATCCTTCTTTCTCTTTGAGGCCCAGAACAGGGACTACCTTCTCTGTGAAGCTTCTCCAATTTGTCAAATCTCCAATCCCCTTACTCAGTTGAAAGCTTTTTCTCCCTCATGAAACCTTCCTTGAGAGCTCTACCTAGCTGTAGCTTTTGCTCTCATTACACCCTATCTTGCATATGCCATTGCCTTTCTAATAAATGCCAAGCTCCTGAGGGCTAAGTTAATATTTGTAGACCCAGTCCTGACAACAGTTCCTTGAATAGTAGGTGCTTAACAAATGTTTGTTGAATCAAAGTAAGTTTACAATTAGGCACATCTTTGCTAACATTCTTATGCTTTGTGGGGTAAGGGTAGGGATGGCTTAGTTTCTTCACCTATAAAGTTTCTACTTTGAGATGCATTGATTAAATTTCTCAGGGGAAAAGTAGTTTGGTTGGTAGAGGATACTATAAAATGAAGCTGTATTGTTAAAGAAATACCATATAAAAAGGGAAGGTCATTCTACTAATCTCAGCATTATGCAGGTTCTGAGTAGAGTTCTATGGCCATTTTAGGGCTTTATGATTTAAAAGTGATGTTAAATCCTGGAAAAAACCACAGAAACAAAAAATGAAAATAATGCTGAGTTGGAATAAAAGTTCAATAATAACTTGGCATCTTTCATGAGAAACCCAGTCTTCCTGAATGCATAACATGTGTGTCCAGGTTAGTGGCATTTATTTCTCTAGAAGCTACTGTAGCTAAGAAGGCAAGTTGATTATAAGGTATTCCATATCTCCCAAACTTGTATATGCCCCCATGTCTTCCCTCCAAAGTGTAGAAGTTCTGGGGTTACATTTCATTTCTGGACAGGATTCAAGTTATTTGCAAATCACTTAAATTCTTTGTAATGTGAGGGCTTGGACTAGATAACTTCTAAGGTTTACTTGAAAATTTGTAATCTTATATAAAGTGATGCTTTGGATTGAAGTAAGCTTAGGAGATTCACTCTAGCAAGAAGCAAACTCTGAGTTACAGTTCAATTTAATTCAACAAGTACTTATTAAACACCTTCTCCATGCAAAGAACTGGGCTAGGTGCTAGAGACCAAAAAGCAAGAAACTAGAGACTGGAAGTCTATAGACCAGAAAACAAAACAAACCTCTTTCTTTCCCTTAAGACCTTGAATTTTACATAGTGACACTATTTTACAATATAGGGATTTGTAATCTAGGGGTTTTAAGAGGTAGAGATGAGAAGGAAGTACATTCCAGCAGTCAGTCAATAAGCATTTATTAAGGGCTTATGATGTACTAAGCACCAAGGATACAAAGAAAGACAAAAAATAGTCCATGCCTTCCAGGAGCTCATGGACAGTTTGTGAAAAGACACAGAAAAAGAAGATGATAGAGTGCCAAGTTTAGGGAAAATAAGGAAGCCAGTTTGGGGCAATGTAGCATGCATAAAGGTGGATAATTGGAAATAAATCTGTAAACATATCTAGAACTAGACTATGAAGGCCTTTTCAAAGGCTAGCTTGAAGAATGTGTTCTGAAATAATGGGGACCCTTGGAGGGCAAAACAATTTTGAAATGTTTTTGGAGGATCTAAATAACTTTGAAAGAACTGAAATTGGTTTTGGGGCTTCTGAATTGAATTCTCTGGATAGCCTTCTGAGCAGCTTAAAACACTTAGAAAGATATTATATGTATTTTGACTTTTTAATAGGGCTGGGTATCATGGGATAAATCAATTGGCAGGTAGGTATTCTCTTGTTAATTAGCCAAATAAAATAAAAAAAAATCCAAGATGTTATATTTATACAATTGTAAAGTATATCTCTGTATTTTAGAAAAGTGGTTAACAACAATAAGGTGATGAGAGAATTCATGGAATTAGGACAACAAGTGACTGTGGGGATTGAGTGAACCACACTGACTCCATCATATGATTAAATTCTAGAACTAGCTTAATTTCTATTCAATTATAGGTTTAGTCCAAATTCTGTCCTGTGAGAAAACTATTCAATTGTGGGAATTGGGAGAAAAATCTTATTGCATTGTTTGAAACCATCCCTGAATGGCTGGGAAACCTCTCCTTATAAGGACCCTTAATCAAGACTAGATTATGCTGAACAGAAACCCAGTCAAGTCCAAGACTGAGGCAAGGGTTTGGTTGTTTTTTGTTTTTTGTTTTTCACAAATGTACATCTCAAGCAACCCATATGTCTTATCTGAAAACTGGCCTCACCCGTATTAATCAGTTACTGTTTCCCTGTTCCTTTGATACATGAGGAGTGGGACACATCCTTTTCTGAATTTAGAGAATTGTATCTGTTCACTTTCTTCTGCCCAACTTGAAATTCCTAATCTTTCTTCCAATTAGAAGTCAGATTACCTAATGTTGTATTGTTTCCTTTTAATTAATTGACCTTATTTAATTGTTTTTAATGTATAAAAGTTTCTCTCCCCCTCTACTGGGGGTCCAGACTTTAGCTGAGGGATTCTGGTCCCAATTTTTAGGCAATTGGCATTCATTGCTTAATAAATCGATATGCCTGGAAGATAGAAACTTTGTTTTCCTCAGACATATTTCATCTTTTACCTGCCACAGTAAAGAGCTCTTTGGTTGCATAGGTAAGCACACAGATTATACACATATACATATGTATATATGTATACGTATATGTATATACACACATAAATATACTCACGTACAAACACATTGGTATTCAGAATCATAGATTCAGAGTCATAGTCATAAACTTTAAGAACTAGAAGAGACCTGAGAGTTTTTACTGGCTCAATCCTCTCATTTTATAGTCAGTCTATGAACATTTATACAGTCCCTGCTATGTTCTAAGCACTGTGCTAAACTCTGGGAATACAAACAAGAAAAAGACAGCCCTTGCCCTCAAGGAGCCTACAGTCTAATGGGTAGGGGTGGGGGTGGGGGTGGTGCAAAACACACAAAAGGAAGGTGAAGGAAATGGAGAAAGAAAGAGCATGATGGAGGAATCCAAAGGAATGTACTGGGTAGGAAATGAAGAGATAGCTGGCCAGTTCACTCTCCTTAAATGGAGGTTTTGAGAAAAGTTCTTTGCTTTGCCCTCTGTGAAAAGACATGGGGGAAGAAAAAGATGGAGGGGCAAAGAGGGGCAGAAGGGACTGATGAGGTATGAGGACCAAAGTTGATTTGATCTTATAGGATGATAAGGTTCCTAGGGGCATGATAGAAAAGTTAAAAGGGATAGTGAGAAATGAAGGTGAAGAAACTGAGGCTGCTATCTGATTATTTCACTCTTGTTAGACATTGTTTTCTCAAGTATATTATAAGTTCCTTGAGGGCAAAGACCATTGTCTTCTTCTATCCCAAATACTACTTGATATGACGCTGGGCACAGAACACTTGCTCAGCAGGTCATTGATTGATCTGTGCTACAATGGTTGGAAGACAAGTGTGAAGAGAAAAAAAGGAACTCATCAACTCATCTGAATAAATCACCTAGATGCAGCCTTTAATGGCATACAAGGTTAAAGTTATTATGGAGGCATTAGCTATTGCTTTTAAGAGCTCATGGAAGATAAATGAGTTGCTTAAAGATTGGTAAAGTTCCAACATTTAAAATATGGAAGGACAAGCTCAAAGTTGATAAAAAAAATTCCTTACACGAATACTAGGGATATTAAATTAACTATTAAATAAACATTGAGCAAAATCAGAAGTTGCTGAATTTAAAGCATCTTGTTTTGTTTGTCTTAGGTCTTTTTTGAAAATCATGTCATACAAAGCTAATTTAATTTATGTCACTTTTAGGACAGTGACAGGTCTATAGATAGGAGGGAAGCAACAGCTGTTATGTTATCATGATTTCCACTCTTTTTCCTCACAATTGGGGAATCGCTTAGTCTTGAGCTTAGAAGATGGGATTGTGGGTGGGGTAAGGAATATTAATTTCAAGTATTTATTTGATGTGTTGTTGTGGGATAGAGGCAGTTGATTTTACTTGACCCTAAAGAATAGAGAAACACTCAATGGGTAGAAATTGCAGAAAGGGTAATTTGGGTTCAGCATATGGAAAATTTTCTAATAATTAGAACCTTCTTAAAACGGAGTGTTATTTTTCTCCTTAGTGGGGCCTTCATGCAGTGTCTAGATGAGCACTTATTAGAGATATTATAAAAGTGATTCCTGTTCAGATATAGGGCTTTTCTGAACCTGACATTTTATGATTCTATAGGAGCATAAATGATCAACTGAGATATATTTGGGTAATAAAAGTACTGGTTTGGAGGATCAATAAAGAAGAGCTATCAGTGGTTTAGTATTTCAGTACTACTTAATAGTGACATGTCCTTAATTCAATATTACTCCATATTTTTATCAGTGAGTTAAATAAGTTTATAGGCAATATAAAGCTTTCTGATGAGGTGGCTAGTAGTTTGAAGGATATTGAAAGATTTTTGAGTAAAAGAATAGTGACAACCTTACTGAAAAAGTTTAGATAGTTCTGCTTAGAGGCAGGGTTATGGTTTTGATAAACAGAAGAGAAATGCTTTTTCAACTTCAATCAAGTACATATAACATTTATCTCAATATCATCACCTTTTTAAAATTATTTTTTTCCAATCAGCAAAAAATCTTCATTCTTTCCTACTACCCAAAACCCTCCTTGAGAAAGAAAGAAAAATAAATTCCCCGTTACAAACATACAAAGTCAAGCAAAAGACATTTCTACATTGACCATGTTCAAAAAGATATGTCTCATTATCTGAGTCCATCACCACTATATGAATCCTCCCTAATTATTATTGATTATTACACTCATCACAATTCCTAATTTTTTTTTCAGATTTGTCTGTCTGTATGATATTGTTGTCATTATAGAAATTATTCTCCTGATTCTTTTCACATCATTCTTTGCTACTTCATTCAAGTCTTCCCAGGTTTCTATGAAACCATTTACTTCATCATTTCCTAAAACATAGTAGCAGTCCTTATGCCGTGACTTGTTCAGCCATTCCCCAACTGATGATAATCCCTTCAGATTCCCATTCTTTGTCATCACAAAAGAGCTGCTATAAGTAGTTTTTATGGTTTTAGAATTTTTTTTTTTTGCTTAGCACTAACACCTCCCTTAATCTGCAGTCTTTCTTATCCCACCTTGTCTCTTTTCCCTCCTATTTCCTTGTATAGTAAAAATCCATTTCTGTACCCTACACTGTGTGCATTCTTTTCTCCTTTGGCCACTTTAGATGAGAATGAAGCTCAAATATCATCTACTCCCCCTACCATTTTCTCCTTTCTACAGACTTCTACTTGTGCATCTAATTATGTGAGATATATTTTCCTAACTTTACTTCCCCCCCTGCCAAAGAGTATTCCTTTTTGTTTATCTCTCTATTTTTCCTTTAAGATTATCAAGACTTAATTTAACCACCTTCAGGACCCCTTTCTCTAATTAGAATTTTTCTATGGTCCCTGATGATAGGTTTCAGAGGGACACATGTATAAGTTCCTCATATAAGGGTGCAAACAATTTATCCATATTTATCTTTTTTCTTTGCATATGTTTACTATTTTCTGTTTCTTTTGACTACGGTGTTTGCACTTCAAAATTTCTATACCACTTTGATCTTCAAATAAAAAATGGTTGGAAGTCCTCCATTTCATTAAATATACATCTTTTCTCCTGTAGGTTTATATTCAGCTTTGCTAAGTTATTCTTGGCATTAAACCTCTATCTTTTGTCTTCTGAAATATCACATTATGAATTCTCTGCTCCTTCAAGTGGTTGCTTGTATATCTTGTATGATCCTGACTATGGCCTTGGTACTTGAATGATTTCTTTCTTGTTTCTTGTAGGGTTTTTTTTTGTTGTTTTTTTTTTGACCAAGAAATTCTGGATTTGGAGTTTTAGTTTGGGGGTTTCTTTTTAGAAGTAAAGGGTGGATTCTTTCTACTTCTACTTTGCTGCTTCTAAGAAGTTTCATTTAATGATTTCTTAAAATAATGTTGGTTAGGCTTTTTTCTTGGCTTTCAGGTAGTCCAAAGATTTTTAAATTATCTTCTTTCAATCTGTTTTTCCAGGTCAGTTGTTTTTGCTGTGAGATACTGTACATTTTCTTGTATATTTTAGTCTCTTGATTTTGTTTAACATATGTTTGTTGTCTCAAGGAGTCATTGATTTCTATTTGTCCTAATTTTGAGGGATTTATTTATTTTTGTTGAGCAGGGTTTTGAACTTCTTATGACAAGCTATTAATTCTCTTTCTAATTCTTTTTTTCCATTGCTTTTTTTCCATTTCCCCCATTTAGTATTCTCATTTCATTTATAAAAATTTTCTTAATTCTTTCCCCAAAATTTCTGATTTATCTTTCCAGGAATTCTAGTTGAATATATACCCTAGCCATGTTTTTCTTTGAGGCTTAGCTTGTATTTGTGGTGGATCATTCTCTTCTTCTGTGTTTGTGTATTAAACTTCTCTGTTACCAGAAAGCTTTTTATGGTAAGATTTTTTTTTCTCATTCTTTGATCTTACTTTCTGACTTTAGACAACACAGGGTCTGGTTGTGCATACTTCTGGAAGGAAATCTGGGCTGATCTTGTTAATGCATAACATAACAACATAACATAACAACATAACATAACATAACATAACATAACATAACATAACATAACATAACATAACATAACATAACATAATATAAATTATGTTATTCTGCTCTCTCAGAGATAGCCCAGGCTAGGGACCTGCAAGCTTTCATTACTTCCAAAGTGTTCTGATCCAGGGTGAGTTTGACTGCTGCTCTCCCACCCCCACTCCCAGTCTGATCCCTGCAAGTTCTTGAGTCTGAGCAATGTACCTATTCACTTTTCCCATTTAGAGTTTCAACTGACTGCTACTAGACTCAGCCACTAATCAACCTACTAGAAATCTTCCCTGGTTCAGAGTGACAGCAATTCTTGCTTCTTCTTGGTTTGGCATTCCTGCTCTAGTTATTCCTCTGCAGTCTACAGATTGGTCTGGAAGTTGGAATTGAGATCCTGCTCTACTCTTGATAAGGTCTGAGTCACACAGATACTGCTTACATCTGAACTTTCTCTTTCCTGAATACATTGGTTAAGGCCCATGTCCACTCCTTATCCTGGACCTCTAGGCAAAGGTTTCCTCAGTCTTCCCTGATAATGATTTAGAACTGGATAGTGAGTGATATAGTTGCCACGGGGCATCAGTTTCTGCACCTTAAAGAAGTTTAGGACCATCTATGCTGGATTAGGGACCTCTATTTGTTCTCATGCCTAGTCTCTCTCCATGCTTAAATGCTTCCTGTGGTATAAGCCTGGTCAGAACCTTTCTCCATTGTCCACAGGACTCTAATGTCTATGCTGACTAGAGCTAGGAAAAATGAGTCATTATAATATTTTTCTTGGATTTCTAATTAGGATTCAGTCTGGTACATTTTATAGCTCTTTTTGGAGGAGTTGGATAGGGGAAAAGGAGCTCATTGTACTTCTTCCTGCTTCTCTGCCATCTTGGATCCTTGTCATCTTCAACAAGATGAAACCACAAATCTCTTAGACAAAGTATGAAAAAAAAGCTTTGCCTTTTATTTTTTTATCATGACTTTGAGTTCCCTAGTCATTTAGATAAATATATTTTAATATAGTAATTTATTATTTTATCATATATTTATAAATTACATATAATAAATGTATAAATACACAAGTCATTTAGATAAATATGAAACTATATATATAGGTATACACATACATATATTTATATTTATCCAAATGACTGGGAAACTCAAAGTCATGATGAAAAGTAAAGTTTTTTTTAATAATATATATTCATAATGTTTTACTTATTCATATATGTGTTTATATACACATATGTGTATATTACTGTTCAGATGTACAGCTTATCATTTAAAGTAGGAATGAAATTATGCAACAGACAAACTAATCCTTCCTGCCAAATGAGAAAGGTCTAGGAGATATATGGGTAAGTTATTATGAATGTATACCTTTGCTCTGATGGAAAGTTTCCCTATATTAGCACACTGTTGGTTGAGCTGTGCATTGGTCCACCCATTCTGGAAAGCAATTTGGAACTATGCCCTCAAAGCTATTAAACTGTGTGTACTCTTTGACCTAGTTATCTTACTATTAGGCCTATGTGCCAAAGAGATCAAAGAAAGATCAAAGAAAAGGACCTAGATGTACACACACGCACTCACACTCACACACATATACTTTTTTTCTCTTGGTAGTTGCTAAAAACTGGAAATTAATGGACTGACCTCCTTTTGGGGAATGGTTAAACAGATCTGGCATGTTAATGTAATGGAATATTACTGTGCTATAGGAAATAGTGAAATAGTTTCAGAGGAAACCAGGAAGATGTCTATGAGCTGTTGCAGAATTGTGAGAAGTAGTAGTACAATTTATATGGCAAAAAATAAAGTTGAAAAAACCTTTAAAAGACTTTAGGACTTAGAGCAATGGAATGACAAAACGTATTTCCAGAAGACAGGCTTCTTACCTCCTTCCAGAGAGATGATGAGCTTAAAATGCAGATGCATACATTTTCAGGCATGGAAAATAAGGGAATTTGTTGTTGCATTATTTATATTTATGATTTTATTGTTTTTTTTTTTTTTTGCTGGTTTATTGTGTTTAAGTAGAGGGTGGTCAGGGGGTGGGACCAATGATTTTAAAAACAAACAACAAAAACTTTCCACTACATGAAAGTTCCTACTTCATCCTGTCTACTTAGCTGAAAACTATCAATCTATCAGGATCCAGAAGCTTTATTTTTTGTTATTCTTGATTACTCCAGCCTACAGTGACCTGCCACTTCCTTGAAAGTAAGAATCTCAGAGTTGGAAAGGTTATGGAGTCTTATTTATAATTGAACAAAAATGTATTCATTGATTCATTTCTTCACCAAATACTGATTAAGAACTAGGAGTTAAGGATTCAAAGGCAAAAATGAAACAATCCGTTCCCTCAAGGAGCTTATATTCTACTGGAAAGGAACATCATGTACACAGAAAATTAAATAGAAAACAAATAAAATACATACAAAGTTATTTCTAAGAGCAAAGTTCTGGTCCCTGAGGTGATCCAGAAAGTCTTCCTAGAGCATATGGAAGTTGAACTGAGCTATGAAGGAGACTAGAGATTCTATGAGGCAGAGGTCATGGGGGAATGAATTCAAGGCATGGAGTATGCCCCATACAAAGACAAGATGGTAAATGGAATGTCATACATGGGGAACAGGAAGTAGGTTAAATTGACTAGAATGTAAGGTACATTAAGAGAAATGTGAAATAAACCTAGGAAGGGTAGAATGGAGCTGGATTGTGAAGGGCTTTAAAAACCAAACAGACATTTGTCTTTTATCCTAGAGTCAAGATGGAACCACTACAGCTTCTTAAGCTAGGCAGTACCATGTTCAGACCTGGGGGGTCAGAAATATCTATTTGGAAGACAGATTGGAAAGGGGAAAACATAGCATCAAAGATACAAAATGCTAATTTACAGTAGACTAGAAGATAGGTGATGAAGGCCTGAACTAGAATGGTGACTATGATATTCAGTCTTTTGTGGGAACACCTCTAGGACAGGAGAACCCACTACTTCTTGAGACAATCTCTTCCATTTTGGAAAGGTCCCATTTTTAGAGAGGTTTTTTAAAAAAAATATTAGCCTAATTCTATCTCTCTTTGACTTCTGCCTTTTTGTAGTCAAACTCTTTAGGAATGCAATCAATAATTTATGCCTCCATTTACTTTCTTTTCACTTCTGAGCTCTTGACAGTGTGCCTTTTGAATTCTGTAATCAACTGAAATGGTTCTCTCCAAAGTTACCAGTGGCTTCTTAATTGCCAAATCCAATCACCCCTTTTTTTTGTCCTCATCCTTATTAACCTCTCTGCAGCCTTTGACCCTGGTGATCACCCTCTTCTCCTTGATACTTTCTTCCTTCCATAGTTTTATGACACAATATTACTCTTGGTCTCTTCCTAGCTACCTGATTCTTTCTTCTCAGTCTCTTTTGCTGGATTTTCATGTATCCTTCCACTTAGGATCACAATCTGGGTGTCATCCTAGATTCCTCACCCCCTAATTCACATCCAATCTTTTGTCAAGTCCTGTCAATTTTATCTTTATAGCATCTTTCATATATGCCCTTATCTCTCCTCTGATGCTGCCACAATCCTGCTGCAGACCTTTATCACATCATGCTTGGACTATTTCAATAGAATTTTGTTTGATCTCCCTTTCTCAAGTTTCTTGATTCTAATTTACCCTCCATACATCTGTCAAATTGATCTTCTTAAAGTTCATGTCTGACTCTGTTGTAATCCTATTCAGTAAAAATCAGTGTCTTCTTAACACCTCTGGGATTGAATGTAAAATTTGTTGCTTGGTTTTCATATCCCTTAATGATCTGCCCCCATTTTTTACCATTCTAGTCTTCTTAAACTTAACAATAATAACAATCCCCACATATTCTGCAAATTTCAGGAATCTACTGATAATCTTTACATATTCTGCAGTGGTCAAGGAAACACTGAAACTGTTTCTTGCTTTTTCTAACATAAGACTCCATTTCCTGAATCTAATTTTTCTCTGGTTCTCCTCCATGTGTAGAATTCTCTTTCTTCATCTCTTGATTTAGTTGGCTTCCTTTAAATCTGAATTAAAATCCCACCTTCTGCAAGAAGCTATTCCCAGCTGCCTTTAATGCTAATTCCTTCTTTCAATTGATTATCTCCAAATTATCCTTTATTATGTTGTTTGTATATAGATGCTTGCATTTTGTCTCACCCATTAGAACTCCTTGAGAAGAGAGACAGTCCTTTGCTTTTCTTTATTTCACAGCACTTATCATAATGTCTGACAAATAGTAGGCACTCAATAAATGCTTGTTGACTGACTCACTGTCTCTATGGCATATCTACACATATTGCTCATTCATAGGATTTAGAAATGTGAGGGACAATAGAGAGAGTTTAAATACAACCGCCAAATTTTATAGATAAGGAAACTGAAACCCCCATGGGCATGCAAAATAACTTGTTGCAGGTAAAATAGGAAGTGGGAGAAGCAGAAAAGATTTGAATTCAGTTCTTACTCCATAAATAGTACTCTTGTCACTTAGACCACACTGATTTAAGAAATATGAAGACTAATATTTATAGTAACTTTTTTTGTTGTGGCAAAGAATTAGAAATTGTGGGTATGTCCTTCCATTGGTGACTGGCTGAAGAAGTTATGGTATATGATTGTGATGGAGTTCTAGTGTGCTATAAGAAACGACAAGTAGGATGACTTCAGGAAAACCAGAAAAGACCAGTATGAATTGATGCAGAATGAAGTGAATAGAATTAAGAAATCATTGTATACAGTAATATAGCAATATTATAATAATGATCAACTGTGAAAAACTTAGTTACTCTGATCAATACAATGATACAATTCCAAAGGATACATGATGAAAAATGCTATTCACCTTGAGAGAAAGAGCTGATGAATTCTGAGTGCAAATTGAAGTATAATTTTTTCACATTATTTTTCTTTTTTTTAAACATGGTTAATATGGAAATATGTTTTGTACAATTTTACATGCATAATTGAAATATTGCTTGCCTTTAAAATAGGTGGGGGAGGGGCTAGAGGAAGGGAGAGAATTTTAAACTAAAAATGAATGTTAATGAATATAACATTGGTCTAAATGACTTATTTAACACATAAAATTGTTTTGCTTTTAACTCATATATACAGATATCATTTCTCTAGATGTAATATTAGCTAAAAATTGTGTCTTTTACCTCTTCGAGGAGGCAGAATGGCATAGTTGATAGAGTGCTGGACTTGGAATCAGGAAGACCTTGGTTTAAATCATGTCTCAGATATTTACTAGCAGTGTCAGAAAGTCACTTATAATGTCTCTGATCTTCAGTTTCCTTCCCTGTAAAATGGGAAAATAGCCCCAACCTCATAGGGTTGCTATTAGACTCACATATCAGAATATATGCATAAAGTAGCACAGAAATGTTAGCTATAATTAGTCTAGCTTCTTACTCCCTCTTTCCCACAGGACACTGTACTCAATAGGTGCTTAATATATATTTGCTGATTAAATAACACTGAAATGCTACAGCTAAGTCTGTATCTACATACACACAATATGCATCAGTGGCTTAGGATTTTGCTGGTATCAATCATGTGTTCTCTGGGGTCTAGGGATCATAGAATTTAGAGCCAGAAGGGACCTCAGAGATGAGCTAGTCCAACCCCCTCATTTTACAGATGGCTGAGGCTGCAGTTTCAAAGTTCCCATCAGAGCACCTAGTCTCATAGCAACCAGAAGTGGCAAAACAGCACTGTTCTGGAAGAATAGCAGCTGGGGTTCCTCTTCTCCCTCAGGCTTTGGAGAAGCAGTGGTGGGAGATGGAGCATGGGACAAACCACATATTGGGGTAGGGAGATTTATTTCTATTATTTCCATTTATTTATTTATTTCCTTGTCTGGGGATTAGGAATTCATTCTAAGATGGACAACTTTCTTAAAGGGGAGAAGCATTCTATAGTCAAATCTTTGGTAAATCAATGCTAATATGACTGCCAATGTATTATGTGGTTACAAGGACATTTATGTGCTATTAGAAATATTTCATCTGGATCTATATACTGAAATTACAGCCTTGACTACTGACATAGCCATGGAACATGGTCATGGTGGAGCTTAGTGCCACTTAAGGCTTTTCTTAATATGACTCCAAACTGCTTGTCTAGCCTGTTCTTTTCCTACTCTCTCCCAATTCCATGCCTTTGCAAATGTCATTTCTCAGGCATGGGAAGAGGGCCTCCTCTTTCCTTCCCTAACATCCTGATGCTGAAGTCTTTCCTTTCCTTTAAAATTCAACTCAGGTGCTATCTCCTCTGTGAAGGATACTCAAACACTTCCTTGCTTCCTCCTCCACTCTCAATGAAAGTGATCTCCTTATCTTCAAATATCTCATAGATTATCTGGATACCTCCTTTGGGTTTATCTTATTTTACCTTGTATTGGTCTATATCTGATATGGGATATAGGAACTCACTCCACCAATGCAGAATGATAACTCATCTCTTACCTATAGTCTTGGAGCATTTGTTTGGGGATCCTGAGAGATTTACATACTTTGCCTATGGTTTCAAAGCTAGCACATGTCAGAATAAACAGTTAAACCCAGGTTATCCTGACTCCAAGAGTAGTCCTCTCTATATAGTACACCAAACAACCTCTCTCCCATTCATTGTTTATAGTTATTTATACATTTATCCTTTTCCCCCTATAACAAAATTATAAAATCACAGAATTCAGACTTGGAAGGAACCCCACCAGATACCTAGTTCATTCCATATCCTAAAGGAATTAACACTATAACCAACTAGTCAACCAGGCCCTGCTTAAAGACTTTGAAGAGGAGGGAACCCACCTTGAGCATAGTCCACATTTGTAGAGTTCTGATTATTAGGAATTTTCCCACTCAGCTATATTACTCCAATATACCCTCAAAACCTCTTCATCTTGGAAGATAATTTCAGTCCTGAAACTCACATCTTGGAAGTACCCTTTGCCATGGTCTCCTCTCCCTGATTGGAGGATGGTAGGTTTCTCCTAGAACCTGTATTTAAGAACCCAGGCCAGTCATCTCTTCAATTCCTACCATGCTGCTTTCCTCTCCATTTCTTCATCATGCCCCAGATAGCTTCATCCTGGAAGATCACTTCAATCCTGAATTCTACCTTGGCAGACTTCTCTGCTTCTAGGGACTTGTCTCTCTGATCAGAGGGTAGAACTCTCTGTCTGGCACCTCCATTTAAGGAGGGTGCTATATAAGTACATTACTTAAGTTAGTTCCAAAAATGGTACCTAATAACTCAGTTGGAATAAGATAGGATTATAAAAGATGGATCAGAGACAAAAGTAAAGGATGTTGCTTAAAAATAATAGGTATGTAGTTGATACGTCATTGAATCTTCCAGTTGGAAGAAGGCTTAGGGATCAAATAGACAAGCCTCCTAATTCTTCAGCTGAGAAAGCTGAGGTCCAGGCTAACAAAGTAATTTGTTTACCTAATTAATAGAAAAGGTAGGACTTAAATCTAGATCTTCTGACTTGATTTTACTGTTTTTTTGTTTTTTGCTAAAACATGCTGCTAAATGTCTTCTGTCTTGTCCACAAAGCCAATCAACTATTTCAAGTGATAAATTATAAGGATATAGTTCAAACTTTGCTCTTTTACTCTTGATACACACAAAAAGCTACTTAATTCTCCCCCTCTCTCAGGCTCCTTGAAAGCAGTACGAACATTAAACATGGTGATATAAATATCTGACTTTTAAATTTAATTTTTAAGAATGAGAACATTGATTCTCAAACTATCAGTATACAAAGCCATGAAGAGATTAAAATAAGAAATATCTTTCTCAAAAGCAAGGCTTGGGAATCTGGTTTCTGATCCTTTGTCTCTTCAATTAGATAAGAATACACATAACTTGCAATATAAAAATATAATGGTACTGGGTCCTATCTCCTGTCTCTAATAGAATATAAAATTATGTTTCTGGGAAGTAGAAAATACCATTTTATAATCCACTGAAAGCATATATGATAACTTAAGGGGGAAGGGAAATGGCTTCCTAGTGCTAGTTGATGGTCAGTCTGCCCTTAAGCATGCATGGGATGCATAATTAAGACAAACTTGAGGAGTAAAGATTCCTTCATAAGAAAGGATGCCCATTTTTATTTCCTTCAAGAGAATATATATGTATATATATATATTTTTTTCGGCTTTAAAGAAAACTTATTTTGGATTTCAAGAAGTCCTGTTCTTGTCATTTTATTTTTAAAATCTCAAGAAGCACCCTTCAGGCTAATTAAAGTGTAGAAAAAGGGCAAAGGTAAGAAAATAGTGTTTCATTTTGGTGTCTTGTTCTGAGGGGGTAGAGAGACAAATTCTCTCTAAGAGTTTGAAGTGTAAGATTTTAGAGAAGATTTTACATATCTATATGTATATGTGTTTGTATATATATGCATATGTGTGTGTATATATATGTGTGTGTATTGTATGTATGTGTGCATTTGTTTGGTCTTCACAGGAATACTTTTATTCATTTATTCTTCAAATATTCATCAATCATCCACTAAATGCCAGGGACTATGCTAGGTGCTAAGGATACAAATACAAAAGTAAATCAATCTTTGCTTTCCATAATCTTCCTTTTCACATTAAGGACTCATGAAAGTCTTTCCATTATCAATATGTTCTGTGTCCTTGCAGGCTCAAAAAAACCTGCCATACTCTGACCCCCCCCCCCCCAAAAAAAAAAACCAAAAAAACCAAAACCCAAACCAAAAAACCAAAATCAAAAACCAAACAAACCTGTTGCAGACAGGATTTTTCTTCCTCCTTCCTGAGACATACTAGTATTTGAATTTGTGTTGTGGTGGGAAATAATACAAATTCAAACATAATAAGCACCACCAGTATCATTTTTATCACAGTCATCAAGTATTTATTAAGGACACTGATATGTGTTAGGAGATATACCCATTGGCAGCAGTTCTCATACAAATTCAGAAAAATATTTATGATTCCTCTAAGGCACACTCAAACTGCCCCCCCCACACACACACCCCCATCCTGTATTCTTGCTCTTCCCTGATCTAAAATGACCTCTTTTACTACATCTGTCCATTGCATTCTCATTTAGTCTTAAAGTTCCCTAATCTAAGCAATATGTAGAGAAACTACAAAAGCAAAGGTCTCTCCCTTCAAAAAACTCACAAACGGTAATGAAAAATGCTTCTGCCATCTCCCATTGTTTGTGACTTTTAAATAACTCAACTGGGGTTTTTTTTTTAATTTACATAATCAAATAAAAAAGCTTTGGGGAAACATTAGTTCACCGTCTATAAGACTCATATTTATTTCTGCAACCAAAAAGCTCATGCACTGTGGGTAGGCCAAAGGAAATCTCAATGTCAGGAGAAGGTTAAATGTGAACTGTGCCACTCAGTATGCAACCATTTCATTTTAAGCAGGGAAAGGGATTTTAAATACAGAGATGGAAGGTTTGGTAACTTCAAAAATGGCCCCAGGGTATTTGCTTGTAACTAACATCTTGGGTTCCCTTCAACCAAGGAGGGATTCCTTATAGCCACATTTGAAGCTTTCAAAGCTAATGAAGCATTTGAAGGGATTTTAAAACTAACTCAAAGTTTCAAAAAAAACCTCAAAGATGGCTATAGGGAGTCCAAAGGATGGTCATGCTTTAGCAAAAAAAAAAAATCACATCACAGGCAACTCAATAATTGCTTTGTAAACCTTAAAGCACTATGAAAATGTTAGATAATAAAATAATGAAAAAAATTTTTTTCCAAATTGCATGTTGCTTGTCATGTTATTTTTTTAGGTATGCAGAATATCATTCTAAAGTAGTTATAGGAAAGAATAAAATCAAGTCAATATTACATAATTAGTGACCTCTGTGGAAAGGTTAGCAATGAGGAGGATGGCAAAAATTACATGGGAAATTTATTTAGTATTAAGAAATCAGAAAATCACAGAGTCCTAGAGTTGAAAGGGACCCTGGATGCCATCTAGACTAACACAGAAGCAGATAAGAAAGAAAGTCCACTGGACTGGTAATAATCCAGCCTTTTTTTTTTTTTTTTTCAGAGGTCTCTAGTGAAAGGGAGGAGTTCCTTCATTCTTCATGTACTTATCATAGTTCTCAAGTCATTTTTATTGCATTCCTCTCTTTACACTTCAGTTTGTCAATGTCACTTAAAAATCTCTCTACCTTTATTTTCCTTTCTCTTCCTTCCCCTTTCTGCCTCCCATTGCCCCCTTAAATCAAATATTAAAAAAAACACCCTCCAAATAAATATTCATAGTCCAAAAAAAAATTCTCAGATTGGCCTTGTCCAAAAGTTCTACCTAAAATACTGTAGAGCTGGGAGGAGGTGGTAGCATGTTTCATCTTTAGTAGTTCTCTGGACTCATGGTTTATCATTACATTGATCTGAATTCTAAAATCTTTCAAAGTGGTTTTTCTTTGTAATAGTGTAGTTGTAGAAATTAACTTAGTTCTTACTTTGCTCTGCATAATTTCAAAGACGTCTTCCTGGTTTCCTCTGAAACTGTCAAATTCACCATTCCTTACGGCATAATGATATTCTATTACATTAACATACTCTAATTTATTTAGCCATTCCCCAATAGGACAACCCCTTAGTTTCAAGTTTTTGGTGAATACAAAAAAAGTTGCTATAAATAGTTTTGTATTTTTATGTCTTTTTACATTTTCTATGATGTCTTTTGGGAGATATTCTTGGTCATGGTATATAACTGGGTCAAAGGGTATACACAGTTTCTTAACTTTGGGGGCATAGTTCCAAATTGCTTTCTAGACTGGATGGACCAATTCATAACCAATAGTGCACGAGTGGAGTGGAATTTTTCATCAGAAGAAAAGTGTATATTACATAATCACTTACTAATATATCTCCTTGTTTCCTCATTTGTCAGGAAGGGTCATCTTTTCTGTTGCCTAATTGTAGATTTGAAAACTATAAATATGTTTTTATCTAAAAGAATGGGGAACTCAAAGTAATGATAAAAAGCAAAGCTCTTTTTCATAATTTGTTCAAGAGATTTCATCTTGAAAGGTGAAAGGGATCCAAGATAGGAAAGCAGCAGGAAGAAGTACAGAAGCCCCCTTTCCCCTAACTCCTCCATAACAGATTAATCATGGTTGGTCTGGCAATTTTCCAAAAGGTGGGTACCCTGTTAGTTTCCAGATTTAGGCTAGTATGAAAAGAGCTGCCCATGATTGTCACTTTTAAAATATAGTTCTCAGAACTGAAAATAAATATTCCAGTTGTGGTCTGACCAAGGGGAAGAACAGTAAGATTAACACCTCTCTCATTCTAGACTATTTGGTTCCATTGATTCTACACATAGTTGCATTAACTTTTTTTTTTTTTAGAGCAATTGGGGTAAAGTAACTTGCTCAAGGTTACACAGCTAGTCATTATTTATGTGTGGGTGCTCATTTTCTGAGGCTGGATTCGATCCCCGGGTCATCCCAACTCCGTGGCCAGTGCTCTTACTCACTGCACCACCTAGCCGCCCCAACTTTTCTTTTTTCATAAGCTGCATCACAATGTTAACTCATATGGAGGTTCTTGTTGACAAGTTATGTCAGCTCTTCAGCCTGAACATGTATAAATAATCATTTGAACAAAGATGAAGGACTTCTCTTTCATCTTTATTATATTTCATTAGAGTCAACCTGTTGTAATCTAAGATCCTTCAACATTCTGTTTTGTCATCTAATGTGTTTGATTTATATTATCTAAAAGTTTTATAAGCATGCCCTCCTATCTTTTTATCAAAATCATTAATAAACATGTAAAACAAAATAGGGTTGGAAACAGAATCCTAAAGCACATCTTCAGAGATTTTCTTTCAGGATAACATCCATCTTTTAACTGGAACTCTTTTTATATGACTGTATAGCCAGTTTTGAATCCTGTTAGTTGTATTATAATCTAGTACCTATTATGTTTTCTTTTCCACAGATATCGAGACTTTACACGTAGTTACAATATCTAATAGTTCGACAACCATATAGCAATGGAAATGAAATTAGTTTGTCCTGATTTGTTTTTCATGGATCCATGATATTTCTTAGTAATCACTGCTTGCCTTTCCAATTATGTGCAAAGGATTTGTTTAATATTCCCTTCTGAAATTTTGCCAATAATTGAAGTCAAGTTCATTAGTTTTTAAATCCCAGAATCTACTTTTATTTTTTGAAAATCAGGACATCTTCCCATTTCTAATCTACTATAATATTTATAAGATACTTCAGTGTCCCTAAGATGTTATTTATCTGGGCATGGCATGGAAAATTTATTTAAAGCAGTTTGGTGCTTTTTTGAAACTTCTTTACCCATTCTCAGTGATATGTAATCCTTTCTTAACTGATGTTTTCTTTCTGTTATCAATGAACATAACACCATCATCTGTAAACAGGCATTTCTTTTTTTTTGTTTCCTTGCTCTTAATTGTCCTTAAAAATCCTTTTCATTGTCTTAAGGAATTTTTGCAACCCTTAGCTTGTCAACATCTTTAAGGTTCTTGGCATTATTCACTGGTTCAGACTACCATTATGTTGTTTTATATCTTTTCCATCTTTTGTACATTTCCTCACAAAATATTAGCTCACCAGGGACCTTCATATGTGGCCACATGAGTTTCTTTGACTGTATTTTAATTATGAGTACTACCTCATCAAGCATTGCTATTTATTTATTTGTGTGAAAATTGTAAGTTCATTTTATTGCTCATGCTGGAAGATAGACTGCCCTCAATACCTTCCACAATTTTTATGATACAGTTTTTCATGAAAATGATGTTAAAACCTAATGGACATTATAGTAAAATTACCGTCTCTTCTATAAAGGCCATTCCCTCTCGGTCTATTCCCATCACATTCCCATGCCAAACCCCAAATTCAAATAAGGCTCAAAAAGCAAAGAAACATTTAAGTGAAGATCTAAAAACCTCCCAACATCATGGTTCCCAAATGAAATAGCCAGCCTTGGCTGTAGTGAATCACTGGAGGTCTTCCAGTAGGGGGTGGATGAAGAAGAAAGCATTTATGCCTTGGGTATGAATTGGACTAGTAGGCCTACTATAAAGAAAGTGGTCCTTTCCACCTCTGAGTTTTTCATAATTATTTGAACTGTAAATATGGTTCTTAACAAGGAGTGTGCTGCCAAATGTTTAACAATTGGCCCTCCAGAAAAAATGCATATAACACATTTTTAAGTTTAATCTGCATTATTAACATTTTCTCAATCATTTTCTTAAAACTAGACAATCAACACAACAATAAATCATTCTAAGTGCCCTTGTCTGGTCCATCTCTAGTCTTAGTATATCCTTTCTGAGATACAGAGGACAGGACCACACACAGTATTACAGATGTGGACATATCATAAATGTATTTAAAACTAGAACATTATTTCTGCTTTTTCCCCTAATACTCTTTCTGAAGAAGCCCAATATAGTATTGGTGCTTTTGAGTGTTGGCACATTGGATCAATAACCTTGGAGAAGAAGCATTGGCAATAGCATCTATTCACCAACATTTTGTGTATCTGGGAAACCTGAAAAGACAATGATAACTATGACAATAACAGCAGATATTACTATTCCACGTTAAGTTTAACAGAGTTCTTTCCTCATAACAGCCTGGTGAATTAGGTTGTATAAGTTCTGTTATTATTCCCATTGCTCAGTGAGCAAACTGAAATTCAGACTGGTTAAATGAGCACAGAGGGTCACACAGATCATAAATTAGTTTTTGAACCCAGGTCTCCTCACACCAAGTGTGATATATTCTCCACTATAACATCCTGCCTGTCATCAAGTTTCTTTTTGAATGGCAGAGATTCTTGTCCTGACAAGTTCCCTCAAGTCAAATAGCAATTTTCTTTCCATGGTCTTGGGAGCATGAATACCCCAGAGAAGTGAAAAGCTAAGAGTGAATTCTTAACCCTGGAGGACCCTTAAGAAATGAGATATTGACATGGAACAGCTAACCTCTGCAGTTAGGGAAAAAAAAAACCATATGAACTAAATAAAAATAGCAGACCCTGCTGAGATATTAGCAGGGTGTTCAGGATGCCTTCTGAAGAACAGGGACAGTATGGGAAGAGGTCCATGAAGGGTCAGGGAGCTGAATATGGAAGATTATGGGCACAGACAGTGACCGAAGAGGAAAAGAACGGGGGAAAAAAGTGACCAAAATGCTAAAGCTGGTTCACAAACAATATAAGAATGTGGCCTTTCATTTTATAAAAGTGGACAAAAAAAGAAGTTGTGCAGAGAGAAGGTAGGGTGTTATTCAAGTACCTATCAGAGAGGAGGAGTAAGGGAGGTGCCACAAAGCAGTCTGACATTTTTCAGTCTCTTCAAGAGCTGCTGGGATGAAAATTACCAGGCTGTTTGCATTGGCCACATGGATCCCCTTCATCTGCCCTCATAGAGCACAGTATGGCTCCCTAGGGCTCTGCATCTAGTGGAAAGAGCAGGGGCCTATAGACCCTAGTGGAGACCTAGGTTTAGTTCTGGTACAATTACTAATTGTCTTGTGTGATTATGGGTAGAATTTATTTGTGTCTTAGTTTTCTTGTCTATAAATGGGCAGAATAATACCTACCTGCTGCTGAGGAATGATATACAGATCTATTTTTTTAAAGGTAGTTTTAGTAAACAATGAGGTAAAAATAGTAGCGAAAAAAGCTAACATTATAGACTACATTAAAAGCATCACAAAACTGGCTAGCATTCACATAATCCCCTCCATGTGCCAGGTACTATGCTAAGTGCTTGACAAATATCACATTTTGTCCTTACAATAACTCTCTGAGATAGATGCTATTATTATTCCCATTTTATAGTTGAGGGAACTGGGGAGAGACTAAGTGACTTGCCCAGGGTCACATTGATAAGTGTCTGAGGCCAAATTTGAACTCAGGTTTTCCTGACTCCAGGATCAGTGCTCTGGTCACTGTAGCTGCAGGAGGGAGGTAATACTTTCCCCATCCTCAGAGTTGCATATACATATATATATATATATATATATATATATATATATATGTTTGGAGTATTGTAGTCATATTTGGGCACCATATTTGAGAAAAGACATTGACAAGCAGAGCATAGTGTGAAGGACAGTGACAATAATGGTAAAGGGGGTGGAAACCATGCCATATAGAAACTGATCTAAGGAACTGGGAAAACTTCAGCCAAGAGAAGAGAAGATTGAATGTGAATAGGTGTGTAGTGTGGTAATAGTGGCTGTCTAAATATCTGAAGGACTCTTAGTTGATGGACTATATTAGTAGAGTTTGGCTACAGAGAAGAAATAAAGGTACCACATTAGAAGTTCAAGAGGAACATTTTGACTCAATAAAAGGGCTGCCTTGGGAAGTAGTGGATTTCCATTTCTTAGAAGTCATCAAACAGAGGCTGACTGACTAGTTGGCAGGGATTGAAGGCTGCTAAGTGGTGAATAGAGTGTTGGACTTGGAGTCAGGAGGACTTTACTAGCTGAGTGACCCTGGGCATATCACAACCATTGTATGTCTTAGTTTTCTTATTTCTAAAATGAGGATAATAACAGAACCTATCTTGCAGGGTTATTGTGAATATCAAATGAAAAAATATGTAAAATGATTTTAAAATCTTAACGTGCTATATAATTGTTGCTGTTGTTATTAATATCATCTCTGTGACCATTAATAAATCATTTAACCTCTCTTGGGTTCAGTTTGTTCGTCTGTAAAGTGGGGATAATAATAGAAGTACTTACCCCACAGTGTTTCTGTGAGGCTCAAGTGAGAGAACCTGCGGAAAGTGCTTTTCAAATCTTAAAAGCACCAATTAAATGTTAGTTATTATTATTATTATCATTATTATTATATCGTAGTGGGGACATAGGCTACAAGCATGTCTGCTAGGAAAAACTAAGTTAATTATCTTGGCTCAGGGAAAGAAAAATAGGTTTTGTGAGATAAGGAGATACAAGATATATGGTATTTTTCTATTAATAATTTCCTTTTGGAACAGGAGATGAATGCCTCCATCAACAAGTATTGAATAAATGCAATAAATGCTGCTTTGTGCTCTGTGCTGATTGGTGGTGCTGTTTGCATAAGAAATATGAAACTAGTGTCCCTACCCATAATGGGATGCAAGACGTGCAGGAATATATACATACCTGTGAAACAATCCCAGCAGAAGATAACATTCTATACAACAGTCTTAGCTACCAAATAGAACAATGAACTAATTGGTGCGTATGCAAGTAAAAAGTATGGCAGGATATAAGAAGGTACCAATTGTAGAATATAGATAAATAATGGATGGAAAATTCAGCTACTGGAAGCAAAATGTAGACTGCTCAGACTTCACCTCATTCTTCCTAGTTTGAATTTGATCTTTATTTCTGCCTTGTAATCCTTAAATAGATGTCTTGAGTACTTCCAGGCTCATCCCCCTCCTCCAAGGTAGATACTTCAAAATCTTTTCTTCTCCCTTATGCCACCACTGAGCAAATTACTTTGATTTTTACTTCACTGACTGAAGATATCTTGGGCACATCAGTGGTGCGGTGGATAGAGTGCTGGTCCTGGAGTTAGGAAGACCTAAGTTCAAATGTGACTTCATATAGCTACATGACCATGGATAAGTTATTTAATTTCTGTTTGTGTTGGTTTTCTCATCTGCAAAATGGGGATAATAATAGCAGCTACTTCACAGGGTTATTGTGAGGATCTAATGAGATAAGTGCCCAGCACATATTAAGCACTATATGTGTTAGTTATCATCATTACTATCTGACCACTACTGCTACTATTACTACTGCTACCACCACTACTAGCATTAATATTGCACTTTAAGATTTAAAAAGCATTTTGCAAGCGTTAACTCATTTAATCTTCCCAGTAACTCTGTAAGGTAGGTGCTATTATTATCCTCATTTTATAGATGAGGAAACTGAGGCCCAGAGAGGTTAGGCTGCCTTGCAATTATTCCATTATAATATCATTTCTTGTGATTTCTTCATTATATTTGACACTATGGACTCTATTTAAGGTCTTGTCTTTTTATAAATGTGGACAATTTTCTTTGTGGAAAGGGACAGAAACATGTATAACTGAGAAAAAGTAGCACCTCAGAGAAAAAGTACTTGGGGTAGAACATAATTCTAAGAGGAAATGAGAGAATGTAGATCTCAGAGAAAAGTACTTACTCGTGTTAAAGGGGATTGGTTGTTTTAATTCTTAATAACTAGTTATTAATAACTAGTTTATATAAACTTTGCAGCTGATAGCTAGAAAGCTGAGACAGATAAAACTTTTTGTTAACCATGGGGAATTGTTTATCGTTTAGTAACATTCCTGACACGAATGTATGTGTTGGTTTATAAAGGTCAGTCACTTCCTGTTAGGATACCCTCCTTTGAGATTGGATTGAGTTAGTGATGGGAAGAATAGCGAAGACAGAAGTAGAGGAGTAGGAACTGAGGCTACCTCCTGCTGTTTCAAGAGAGCGGATTTCAAAGAAGTCCTGCTGGGCAGATGGCTAAGCAGGCAAACCAAGAGCTCAAAAAAAAAAACAAGAAAACAACCCAAAACAAAAAACTTAGAGGCTACTTTGCCCACTGATTAGCTGACGAGGAGAAGATTTTTCATCTGATGTTGGGAGTTGAATAGTTTGGAAGAAAAATTTTGCTGTTGGGAATTGAATTCAGGAAGAAGAATCATCTTAAATTTAACAAAACTGGCTGGGGAAAGGAGAGGTTTGTCTATTTTCCCTTTACTGACCCCTGAGTTTGAGAGAGTGAAACTCCTCAGAGCTTCACCAAGAGAGCTGATCCTTAAAGTTCTACAGGCTCTAGGTTTATGAAAACTGATTGAGAATAATCCTTCCCTAGAGTCAGGACAAGTAGAAGAAATTTGAGTGGAGTAAACAGTGGAGAAACAACTTTATCCAGCAAGAGATTTTGGTACAGACTATTCCCTAAGGGAATCAAAGACATTAAGGCCTACAGTCCAGAGTTGTGAGTTGTCCTGGGCATGAGTTTCTCTATCAATGTGCTTCCAAGCCATGTTTTCACAAGTTTGGCACACTCTTCCTTATTTACATTGTGTATATTTGTGGGAGAATGTGAGCTAGGTTTACAGGTAGACTGTTATGATAATTCTTGTTTTGCATGACATTTAGTAAATATTTCATGATTAAGCTCTAATGGTATTATCTTTGATGATTTGTTTAGCTAGGAAGTACCCTGATGGGGGCTTAGTAACTATAGTAATACATAGCATAGCTTTCTCACTTTAGGGTTATTCTTAGGACCTTAAAAGTGAGTTATAGCCATGTGGCTGCTCCTTCTGGAAAACCCTCCAATCCCCTAATCTGTTGGAATGTGTCGAGGTTAGGATAAACAAAATGGCATAAAGAGAGGAGAGAAAGGAAATTTGCTTACAGTGTTGTGGCCCATACTAGATGTTCACAGCTCATATGACAAAAAAAATCTTTGCCTTAATTTCTTTGATATTATGATATCCTGGTTCTAAATATTAGTGTGTTGGACTTTAGTTCTTTTCTTATTTCTCTTTAAACTAAAAGAAGTCCATCTTCTTTCAAAGATCATTTTTTGAGCAACTACTATGTGAAAATCACTCTGTCGTGCACTATGGAGAATACAAAGAAACATGATATAGAACCTGTCTTCTTTAACCTTTCAATCTACACAACCAATTGCTTTATTATAATGGAACTAAGTTTAAATTCATACATTTAATTCATACATAGTCATTTTATAGGAATTTGAAAGTAGCTGATATCTTCCTTTCTGCACTATGAAACTAACCTCTGCCCTGATCCCCCAATATTCCCCAGTGACTCTGCAGTAGTTCTCTCTTTGAAAGTCAATGCTTTGAACCCAGCTGAGGAGAATAAAGTGACACTGACCCAGAACCCCAAAACAAACTTCTAACTATTTTTTCGTGAATTGTTTTCAAAGAGTTATTTGGTTTAAGTGTCAGGGAGGAAAGGAAAGAAGGTTGTTGAAAGTTAAATCTTATGGAATGGTACAATAAAAGATTATGTAACCAGTATATTTCTCTCCCCCTACTTATAATGCAAATTGCACATAACCTAGTTTTTTTCTGTATAAAAAGTGACTTTTAATCAGGCTCTTGAGAAAGCGTGTCTGTGGGATTTTTAATATGATAGAATTCATTGTAACCATATCAGGAAGTCAGTCTATCTATGGAGTCATTTTCCTGTGCAGTAATACTTATTTTTGAATGGGGTCTTATCAGGATAGGTAATCTTTCCATACTACAGATGGCAGACCATCCAATCTCTCTGACCCTGTATAAGCCTTGTCCATATCTTTTGCAGATCCTTTATAGAAGATCTAGTTAATGAGCAGAGATAGAAATATTCTGTGAATAACATTGCACTACTCAAGTCGTCCATTTGTTATTCCTCATTCCTTCTATATGACAGATCCCCTTACTTTTCTGGATATATGTATCATTGATCATATCTTTTTGTACCTATCCCATGCACAAGTAATTGTTATTTATATCCTGAAGTCTATTTATACCTATGAAAAGTATTCCAACATGCCTTTGGACTTGTGGGATTTTGATTCTTTTATATTTGACTTTCCATGTTTTGTAGTCGTACAGCATCACAGGGAGAATCTCGGTGGGGCATGCCCAACATACTTGGGTATGTTAAAATGGTAACATGTACTTTCCCAGATGAGCTACCACCTGAACTTTACCTTCCATTTGGTTCAAGACTTAGCTCCTTGTTCATAGACATGGGCATTGATTTAAAATGAAAAACTCTCTTTCTAGTGATATCATTCTGATTTTCACTCTAGATCTCTTGACCTACTCCACCCAGCTTGCAATTTCACATTTGCCATATTACCCCTAGGACATTTCCATTTGGATAATACTATCACTTCCAACTTAGTGTGGTTGCAGTCATTTTACTTTCAGTAAAGTGACTTCCCTTTTCAACTTCCCTATATGCCTATTGGTGGCATCATTTTGACAGTCTCCCACTCCAGAAATTCCTTTGTACACTGTATATAGTGAAAAAACAAAAAACTAAACCACAGGACTAGAAGTCAGAAAACAGTTGGGTTCAAATTGGCCTCCACTTAGTATATGGCTACAAACAAGTCACTTCCTTTCTAAGCCTCAATTTTCTTATCTGTAAAATGGGAACAACAATATTTTAAAGTACTTACTTCACAAAGTCATTTTGAGCATTACATGAAATAATATATGTAAGGGCTTTTCAAACTTTAAAGTCCTATATAAACATTAGCTCTTATTGTACCCCATAACTCAGAAAATCTATAATCCTTCCTTTTAAGGAAAATCGGATTTGTCATTTCCCATGCCACAACTCTAATATGAAGTATTATGCCTCATGCCTCTAGTATGGCTATAGCCTTCTACCTGATCTTCCTATCTCTATCCTTTCCAAGATTCAATTCTTCATTCCAATTGATCAATCTCTTTAATCACCTTATTCCCAAGCACTACAGTCATATAGTTTAAAGAGTGTTGGAAAAGGAGTTAGAGAACTTGTTTGATTCCTGACTCTATTACTTTTTCTTTATGTGAACTTGGGCAAGTCCCCTCTTTGGATCTCAATTTCTTTATCTATAAAATGAAGACAGTGAACTATATGACCTTCAAGTTCTGGTCTAGCTCTAAATCCTATAGGAACTTTAAATATTCCTTATCACCATTTATCACCAGTTCTAAAGCCCTATGCCTAGCTTTCACGTACCCTGACAAATCCATTTCCAATCTAGCTGATCTTTTTTCTCAGCCCTTCCAAGTATACACCATTCAGTCCAAGCCTGGTTTCCTTATTATGTCATCACTATGCCCCTGCTTCTCTTCCTTTAATCATGCTACTCCCCTTTCTAGAGTCCTTTCCCTTTTTCTATTTGTGCTATTCAAGGTTTAGGTCATATCCTGTTTCTCATATCAAGTTTTCCTTAAGGATGCCAGTCAATTCTGCCCTCTTTGAAATATTATATGTACTAATCTATATACAATAAAATGGTAGGAAGAAAGGAAAAATAATTTAACATTCAATCAAATTATAAATTGTAAAGGGAATTACTCTTAATTCCCCCAAATTAGTCTTTCATGAGGAAGTCTAAAAAGTCCTAAAGCTACTTGTAGTCTTAATACACTAACCATCCTGCATCAAGTAGGTCCATCATAAATAATTCTTGAGTGAATTGATAGAATTTCTATTTTTTAAATGAAATAAATGAAAACAAAATAAAGCACTGAGATTTTATGTACCTGGGGGCAGCTGGGTGGCATGGTGGATAAAGCATCGGACTTGGAATCAGGAAGATTAGAGTTAAAATTCTGCCTCAAACACTTATGGGACCCTAGGAAAGTCCCCTAACTTCTTTCTGCTTCAGTTGCTTCATCTATAAAGTGGGGATAATAATAACACCTACTTCACAAGATTGTTGTGAGAATCAAATGAGTTAACATATTTAGAGCACTTTGTAATCTTAAAGTACTATATAAACGTTAGTTATTATTAATTATTATTACTGAAATAAAATGTAGGAAGCTCAATCTATCTTTTAAGTATCTTTTGATTTAGAAAATTGCTAAGAAAATTTCTGTTCAACTAAATATTTTTTTTATCTTAGTGATCAGAAATTAAAAAAAAAAAGTACTGTCTCATGAGGAAGCTCAGTCCACTGTTTGGAAGCTGTAATTATCAAGAATCTCTTCTTTATGCTGAGCTAAAATCTTCTTTCACTATGCTCCTCCCCTTTCTTGGGGCCAAACTATAGTTATAGTTAGAGAGAATAGAGCCATATGGATTTAAAGCTAGAGGGAACCTTAGGGGTTATGCAAAATAGACCCTTCATTTTATATACTATAGAATCAAAGCCCAGGGAGATGAAATGATTTTTCTCAAGTCACACATATAGTAATTGTGAGAGCTGGGATTTAAACTTGACTCCTAACCAAGTGCTCTTTCCCACAGGTTTCTTAACCTTGTTCTTATCATTGATCCTTTTGGCAGTCTTAAGAAAATGATGGGCCCTGTCTCAGAATGTTTTTAAATACATAAAGCAAAATACATAGGATTACAAAGGAAGCCAATTATATTGAAGTAAAGTTATTAAAATATTTTCAAAAAAAGGTTTAAAGTCCCTAGGTTAAGAAGCCTGGCACATGTGATAATTCTTCTTTTCATGATAGAATACTACTGTGCTATAAAAAATGATGAGCTTGTTGACTTTAGAAAAAAATATGGATAGACTTGCATGAAACAATGAAGAATAAAACAAGCATAATCAAGAGAACATTGTATAAAGTAACAGCAATATTGTTTAAAGAACAACTTTGAGTGACTAAGTCATTTTGACTACTGTAAGCACCTAAATTAACTTCAAAGGACATATGATGGAAGATACTATCTGCGTCCACAGAAAAAACTCATAAATACAAGTATATGTAGAATAATTTAACATATGTGTGTGTATATATTTGTGTCTAATGGTAGCCATCTCTAAGTGGGAGGAGGGAAGAAAAAAAGAAAAAAAACAAATTTACATGATTATTATATGTTTAAAAGAAATAACAAGTTGTACATAATAGATGTGCAGTTTCATGTGCAATCATCTTTGTTTTATTCTACTATGTTGTAGAAATGCTTGTTTTATTTCATGAATTAAATATAAAATGAAGTAGTTTCTGTCTTCGATAAGTGAAGTCCTGTCCAACTCTAGATCCTATGGTTTTAACTCTGCTTTCCTAAGTTGATTATCCTCAGTTCTTCCAATCAAAGCTCATATAGAAAGACTTGGGGCTCCCTGCCGCTCCACTTGGTCATGCTCCTGTTTGTCAGCATCATTCCTAAAATATATTGCCTAGAATGGAACACAATATTCTATATATGACCAGGAAGAAGAATCTTTGAAGAGGAAGGAAGAGAGTCAGGAAGGAAACTAGGAAACAAAGCATTCTGTGAAGGCAGAGAGGAATCTAACTTGCTCTTCTAGGTAATATAAATTAAAGTTTTTTTTTCCATGTATGAGGGAAAAAGGAATTGAACTGTTTTAAATTATCAGCTTAGGAGAAAAGCACTCAAAAAGCTGAAGAAAAATTAGACCAGCTCATGTCACTATCTCACAAACAAAAAGGGGAAGCAACAATCACAATATAGCTACAAAACTCCATTTCTCACACTTCCTGGAAGATCTTGGGCAAATCATTTAACCTCTCTGGGCCTCAGTTTCTTGAAGTTGAACTAGATGCCTTCGAGGTCCCTTCTCAGTATGATCCTGTTACTTCTGATAAAATAAGAAAACTATTTCATTCATTCATTCATTCATTCATTCATTCATTCAATAAACTTTAGTTAAGCACCTGCTATGAGCCAGGCATTGTGTTAGGTACTGGTGATATAAGTACATAAGTGAGATATGCTCTTCCTCCAATTAGCTTATATATTCCTACTGAGGAATATATGTGTCAGAGAAGACCATGGTGGCAGTGTGGACAATGGAATACATTTACAGATAAATGTTAGGCATGTACTGGACATATACAAAATAAATAGAAAGCAATTTGGCGTAGTACAAACAAGGGGAGTCAGAGGTCTGCCAAAGGACATAGTGCTTTAGCTTAAAGGGATCCAGGTGCTCCAAGAATGGAGTGTTTTGCTGGCAGGGTTTTGTTTTTGGTTTTTGGTTGTTTTTTTTTTTTTTGGAACCAATTGGAGGTTTAGTGACTTGGCCAGGGTCACACAAAGTGTCTGAGGCCATATTTGAACTGAGGTCCTTCTGACTCCAGCACCCTGAGGGTCTTCCCCTCCTAGCTTGATTTCCCCCCCCTCTTTTTTTTAATTAAAGGAGCCATCCCTTGACTCACTTCTTAATGAGACCTATTCAATGAATGGGTGTAACCTCACTCTAAGTGAGTACCTGAAAAGGCCTTAGTCTAAAAGGGCCAAGGTCTCCCATTGGATCCTGGGCCATCTCCAGTCATCCTGATCCATCCTGGATCCAGATGGCTTGGGAAGAGAAAGTGACCTTGAACAGCCCTCCCTCACTGAAATCAAAGTTAACTGCAAGTCATATCATCATTTTTCTGATGCCATGGTCCTCTTGGAAAACGAAGGACAAACACAAGCTTTCCTGGCATGGAAGATTGCTTTTGCAAAGATATGGAAGGGGGGTGGTTAGAAATTTGTGTTACAGGGAACAAAAAGTATGATAGTCTCAATAAAGTATAGGTTATATGAAAGAAAAGAATGTACAATTTCTTTAAAAAGAGGCTGGGGCCAGAAAGATTGTGAATAAATTTCAATGTCAAATAGAAGTGCTTATGTTGTATCCTAGAGGCAATGCTGAAACTTCTTGGTCAGGATAGTGGCAATCAGATTTGTGCTTTAGGGGAAAAAATAATTTGACAGCTGTGTGGAAAATGGATTGAAGAGGGAAAGAGAAGATAGATGCAGGATATCTGATTAGATGG
This sequence comes from Gymnobelideus leadbeateri, assembly GCA_011680675.1. Taxonomy (NCBI): domain Eukaryota; kingdom Metazoa; phylum Chordata; class Mammalia; order Diprotodontia; family Petauridae; genus Gymnobelideus; species Gymnobelideus leadbeateri. Next base: position 274,949 of record WOXC01004876.1, read on the forward strand.
CTTTTGCAATAGTCTGGCCAAAAGGTGACAGAGGCTTGAGTTGGGGTGTTTGTAGTATGCTAGGAAGATGGGGAAATATATAAGACATGTTGTTGAAATGAAATTGACTGGACTCAGAAACTGGTTGGATGTGAGGTGTGAGTGATAGTGAGGTCAAGGATGACTCCTAGGTTTTACATGTAGGTGGTGTCCTGATAGAAACAGAGAAATTAGGAAGTATGATGAGTTAAGTGATAAAGAATATGAGCTCTGTTTTGGTCATTTTGAATTTCAGATGCCTGTGGTGTGTATAGGTATAGATGTCTAGCAGCGAATTGGAAAGGTAGGACTAGCGTTCAAGAAAGAGGTGAAAATGGATATGTGGATTTGGGAATTATCTGTTGAGAGATAAGTTAAATCCATAGGGGATGCTGATGAGATTACCAAGAGAAAGAATAAACAGTAAAAATTTTAAGATACATTTATTATGTAGTAAGTCTAGTATAGTACCTTGTCCTGCTCTGTGTAACAGTTATCAATTGTAATAACTTCAACTTTCATTTTCCTGAGGGCATATCATCTCTTCCATCAATAAGGATTAGCCCTCCTCTGGAGTGTTTCATTAGTGGAAAAAGTACAGGCATGGCTAGTAAAAATCCTGGGTCCTACTCCCCTCTTTCGTGGCTGTAAGTTATTTATTTTCTATAGATAGATCCATACTTTTGTGTTGGCCAAGAAGATAAACAAAGATCACAATTTTGTTGTTGGCAGGTATGTATAAAAAAAGCTGGAATGTAGAACAAAGTGGAAGCTTTTAACCCTTCCTGCTTTAACCTAACCCTTTAACCTAGCCCTTTTATTCTTTCCCCAGCTTTATTTGCATGCCAACCTGGAGCATTAAGGCAACTGAGTGGATCTTCATCATTCTAGCTCCACCAAGTTCGTGTATGTGTGTGTGTGTGTGTGTGTGTGTGTGTGTGTGTGTGTGTGTGTGTGTGTGTGTGTGTGAAGTGTCCAAAATCGATTTTAGGGATGCAGACCAACAATCAGGGATTTGACAGGAGTTAAAAAGGAATTTTCTAATCCCTAGTCTTATAGCTGACTGGGACCAAGGACCTTGAGTGAAAGCAACTGTTCTGTGAGTCAAAAGAAAAGATTTAATCATAGCCTGGGGCCTCTCCTCCCTTATTTTGCCAGTCTAGTTGAGTATTACTGTTCTGACCTTAGGCTACATAGCCTTAGGCTATGAAGGGGACTAAGCATATTAGCCTTTGTCACCAGATAGAAACAGATGGACTGGAAGGAGCTGTACAGCTGAGAACCAGCAAACAGTTGCAGAGAGTAGCAAGTAGGAGACCAGCAGAGATACTCAGGGGAAATCAGAAGCATAATTCTTAGCAAAGAAAACAATACCCCAATGGAAGGTAGAAACACATCACTCAGAAGAAAACAGCACCATAAAAGAATCAGATGACACTGTGAGGTTTAACCTATATTATTTCATTTGATCTTCACAAAAATCCTGTGAAGTAGGTGCTATTATTATTCCCATTTTATAGTTGAAGAAACTGAGGCAGACAGAAATTAAGCAACCTGATCAGGGACACATAGTTAGGTAGTATCTGAGGCTAGATTAGAACTCACTTTATTGCTTACATGTAGCCAAAGAATCATACAAACTCAGAGCTGGAAGGAACCTCACTAGTCATCTAATTAAACCTTTTCTTGATAAGCAACATCCCCAATGAGAGATCATTCAGACCTCTTCTGATAGGAATCCACTGCATTCCTGTAAGAAAACCCATTGTATTTTTGCATAGCTCTAATCGAAAGGAGGGGTAGCCAGGTGGTTCAGTGGATAGAGGAGCTGCCCTGGAGGCAGGAGGACTTGAGTTCAAACCCAGTCTCAGACACTTACTAGCAATATGACCCTGGGTAAGTCACTTAACCTAGTTTGCCTCAGTTCCTCCTCTGTAAAATTGCTCTTTTCTGAAATCCCCCCAAAATGGAGTCTCAGAGAGTTGGTCATGATGGAAATGAATAAGCAACAGCAAAATTGATAGGAAGTTTTTCTTTGAATTGTGTTGAAATACTCCTCTCAGTAGCTTTCTGGCCTAGAAGTGGCTCAATTAACACTTGAAAAGCTTTAGTCTGGTTAAAATCTATGTACTAACATAACCAAAAGTCTCAAAATAACTAAAAGAGCCTCTGAGACTGGTTCTCCTGGGATTCTGTTTGTTTCAAAGTTAGCTTGATGAATGAGTGAATGTGGAATCACCAACCATTTTGATTCATTTGTTACTGCTGTAATATTAGTGCTGTATATACTGCTACCTTCTAATTTTATCTGTAAAATAAGTATAATAAAACATAGTACTTCTTACTCACAGAGATATTTATGAAGGCAATTGGTCTAACATATGCAAAAGATGACTAAATTCATTAGCAGAAAGGTCCTATAAAATCTAGATTCCCATGGAATCTAAAACCAAAAAACATTAACTACAGTAGAAGATAAGAAAATTTTGAATTCATATAGTACTTTAAAGTTTTCCCTACATGATGCATGCATTATTTCATTTCAGCCTCACAACAATCCTATGACATACTTATAGTACTATTATAAGCAACATGATCCCCATTTTATATATGAGAAAACTGAAGTCAGCAGCTTAGTTGTGTCAGGATTTCAGAGTTAGGATATGAAACCCATTCTCTCCTGCCTATTGGGACAGGGGTCTTATTACATCACAAAACTGCTCTAATGAAGAATACTGGTTTTTCACCAGCAGTGGAGTATAATGGAGGAGGCTCTGCCTGGAATCTTTGGAAGATTCCACTCCCATCTCTGATTCTCATAACTTGTGTCATCCTAGAAAAGTCACTGAGCCTTCCTGGGTCAGTTTGCTTATCTATGAACTGCTTCTGACGTCCCTTCTACCACAGGGTAGGAGTCCTCCACTTCATGATGCCTGCCAGCCTCTTCAGGTGAAAAGACCTCAGACCCTGGGTACTCTTAAGACTCTGGGCTTTCTATCTCTTGTTTAGCAGCACAGTGTGATTCTTGAAGAAAGGTTTTTTGGGGTCAGGTCAGGCATCTTCCATCTGCCCCAAAGCAACCATTTCCATCTGTACCAGCACAAGACATCTGCTGCCTCCTTCTGTCAGTCGAATCTCCTGACTGGGAGGTAGAGAACCTCCAGTGAAATGCAGAACAACCCTCCCTTTGACTTCAGGCCTTCCATCTCCTGCTGCACTTGACCTTTGAGGGCACATGTCTGGGACTCTCCATTCAATGATGAACACTCTCTTCTGGTTTTCCTCCTATCTATTTAATCCCTCCTTCTGTCTCCTTTACTGGATCTGTTTTCTGAGCATGCTCTATTGTAGATGTCTCTACTTCATTTGGTGATCTTATCAGCTCCCATAGATTTAATTTCCATCTCTATGCTGATGATTCTCAAATCTACCCTTCCTGTCCCAATCTCTCTGCTGACTTGCATTCTCACATCTTCAACTACCCTCTCAAACTGGATGTCCAGTAGACATCTTAAACTCAGTATGTCCAAAACAGAACTCTTTATTTTTCCCCCTAATCCTTCCCTCCTCCTACTTTCCCTATTACTATAGAGACTGACACCATTCTCCCAGTCCCTCAGCCTTGCAAACTAAGAGTAAGGTATCCTGGACTCTTCACTATCTCTCATACCCTACATCTGAGCTGTTGCTAAGGCCTGTTGGTTTCACCTTGGCAACATCTCTCAAATATACCCCCTTCTCTCCTCTGACTCTGTTACCATTCTAGTGCATGCCCTCATCACCTTATGCCTTGATTTCTGCATTAGCCTTCTGGTGGGCCTGCCTACTTCAAGTTTCTCCTTACTCCAATCCATTTTCCATTTAGCCACTAAAGTGATTTTCTTAAAACATGATTCTGACCATGTCACCTTCCTACTCAATAAACTCCAGTAGCTTCCTATTAACTCCAGGATCCCAAACCTCTATTTTTTACAGAGGAGGAAATTGAGGTCTGGAGAAATAAGATTGTTTTTAAAGGAATAAATAATGTAAGAATCTGAGAAATGCATTCCTGGATATCAGGTAAAACTGGATTGTGGTACAAAAAGATAATTCAATATTAATTTTAAAAACCAAGTCAATAGTGCCAGGAAACAACTATCCATTGAAGGACAGAAGAAGGGGAGGGCGGGGCTTAAAAACAAACCTGGATTTAGAATCAGAAGATCTGAATTCCAGTCTTCCCTTATCTATTTGCTAGAACTGTGAACTTGGATTTTAGAACTAAAAGGGATTGTGAGACCATTTGATCCAACTCTTTCACATAACAGAAAAGGAAATGAAGCCCCTGAGAAGGAAGTGACTTGCCCAGTGGGTTACAGACAGTAAACAGCAGGGCTTTTATTCAAAAGCAGATCATCTAATTCCAAATTCAGTGGTCTTTTGACTACAACTTGCTACTCACTTGGATGAATCCTTCTTCCTCTCTGGCCTCAGTTACCTCAAATTTGAAATGAGGAATTTGGACTACATGATGCTTAATATCCTTTCCAGGCCTGCAAGTTCTATGATTCTATGGTTTGCTTTATCAGTAGAGAAATATTAGACTGAGGAGAGGACTATGGGGACAAGGAAGGTGACTGCTGGCAGATGGATACAAGGGTGAGACTGGCAGCAGGAACTTGAAGACAGTGACAGGAGGTCACAGGTTCCTCTTCCTATGGGGAAAAACAGTCCTATGGGGAAAAACCAGCAGTCAAATCCAGGGGAAAGTAGAAATATACACTATATTTCTACTTTCCCCTGGATTTGACTGCTGGTTTCTAATTGCAGTGTTTGCTGGGCTCTACTATTTACTGGTCCTTAGCTATCCAACTCCTTGAAGGCCATTTGCTATTCTCTGCAGCTCTTTTAGGCCTGCAGCAGATAAAACATGCCCATTCCAACATATCTTCTATAAGGGAGCAGGAAGACCATGGATTCAATACCTGCCAGTGTCTGAATATACCTTGTATGATTTCATGCATGGGTTCCTCTAGCTCTCTAAATTTCCCCACTATTCTCTTATATAGGAAATGTATTTCTTTCAATAACTAGATTAAAAAAATTAAAATTTGAATGATAATCGAGATAGTACATCCATGTGAATGAATTCAAGACCAAGGTATAATAAGTTAGTCATCCGTAAAGGGTAAATAACTGATATCAGATTCTTTTTCATTGTAATCAATTAAGAAACAAGAATTTATTAAGTCCCATGGGCTTTTATTCTAGGATTATATATGAAACAATTCTTGTCCTTAGGGAACTTACATTCTATAGAGAGACAGTATGTGCACATATACAAATACAGAAAAACTGACAGTGGTGGGGAGCACAGATAACTGTGGGAACATGAAAGGTCTCATGGCAGAGGTGCTTCTGGAGCTGAGGGATGGGGTGACAATTGAGGTTGGGAGTAAGTCATAGAAGGAGGAGGCAGGGAACAGACAGGAAGACAGAGTTCAAAAATTTCACAATTGACCAAGATAGGAATTGTTTCTCTATATGTTGGTGAAGGGAAAAGAGACAGTGCAGCAAATAGATGTTCTATTTAGAGTTTTGTCCTGCTCTTTACTAAGCACTCTGCTTTATACAGTTTATGTTCTACCTGCCCCTCTATGAGGTCGCCCCCCCCCCCATCTTTCCTGAAGATGGTTAAATTTGTATAAAGGTGATTTATTCTCAGCATAGCATAGCTCACTGAGCACAGGATGGGGAGTCAGGGGAGCTACATTCTTGTCCTGGCCCTGTCACTTACTATCTATGGAAACCATGGACAGATTACTTCTCTCTCTGCCTCATTTTCATCTTTTGTGAAATGAGGAGATTGGATTAGATGATTCTTAACTTGCTTTACAATGACTCCAAAATATTATGTGTTGCTTTCTATGCACACACATGCATAACTCTGTCTACTCACCCACACAAGTATACCTGTTGATTTTTTATACTTAAATGTTTAACTGTTTTTGTCTTCTTTGTTTTTGTAATACATATATCATAACTAGAACACAGTTTAGATAGTCATAATCTCTGAGTATCAGAAATGTTAAATAAATAGTCCAAAGTTCCGACCTAAGCAGCATAACTAAGATTTGAATTCATATCCTCTGGACCTTTTGCTATTATACCACATGCTGCCTCCAGTGACTGCATCTTTTTTTCCTGAGGTGACAAGGCTCCCCTTCAAACTCACAGGTTAAAAGTTATATAAGAAGATGGAGCTTTTCAAGGAATCAGAGGATTATGGATTTAGTGAGCTAAGTTTTATTTGGCCTTCAAGTCTGTTACAGAAAAATTGAATGAATGTTCATTGATCAAATAGATGATAAGTTACAGATATTTTAAAAGTCACCCAAACTAGACCTTGGAAATAAATAGAAAAAAGTTAACTCCTTGTTCTGTTACTTAGAACTAAGTATGCAGTCATAGGTCATATTACTTTACTATGTATGTATACATATAGTAAACTTTTTTTCAGGCACACCCCATATGTCCAAATGTAAAGAAGAGGCTACCATTTACCTTACAGAAAGTATTTTCTCTTAAGTAGGGAGGCAGCGTGGTGGCTCAATGTGAAAGACACAGGTCTGGGGGTCAGGAGCTCTGAGGTCTAATCCTAGTCCTCTCCGGCTGTGTGACCGTGGGGGAGTCACTTAATCTCCCTGTGCCTCAGTTTATCCATCTGTAAAATATGGAAAACAGCATATAGCATCTCTTTAGTTTACTGCAGCATAAATAGGAGTAAAACATTAATATCATGCTTTCTGAATTTGTCAACTAGCAGGTTCTAGAGCCTCCCAACTGCTGTTAGGCATAGAAATATCCTTGTTTGTGTATCTAAGATCTCCTAAGTTTTATAGGAATCATGATAAAGCAAACAGACAGTGGCTTTGGAATCAGAAGACCTCAGTTCAAATCATGAATTTTCTACTTATTAGCTATATAACTTTGGGCATATGACTTACAATTTCTGGTACTTACTTTCCTTAAGTGTGAAATGAGGAGATTGAACTACATTGGTGGTTCCCAAACTTTTCAATTATGATGCTCTGCTAATGTCAAGACATCTCACAGACTACTATATTGATAGAAAAAAAAATGACAAAAACTCTTCTGAATTCGGTAGTAGTTTTAAATTAATTTGTATTTTAATTAATATGGATAATATGAAAAATTGTATATATAGATGCAATATATTTATTTATTTTTGCTTTTTGAAGGGGGGGAAAGGCAGGGCAATTGGGGTTAAGTGACTTGCCCAAGGTCACATGGCTAGTTAAGTGTCTGAGGCTGGATTTGAATTCAGTTCCTCCTCATTCCAGGGCCAGTGCTTTATACACTGTACCACCTAGCTTCCCCAGATGCAAGATATTTATTAAGGTTACAAATAGGTATATTTACTCATTTGTTATACTGACTTGCTATATATTTTATTTAAGCTAAATAAAAAACAAAAGGACAGTGCTTAGTGTATATATGGATTTACTGACTCTTTGCAACAGCTTTGAATCCCTAAGATGTTTCCTAGTCCTTTGGTTGATAACCACAGGAATAGATAATCTCTAATGTCCTTTCCAAATGTAGCTCCTATTGCCCCCTGATTAGGAGAAACACAGTAAATTTTTGGATTCCCTCAGTTAAGACCATGTTATTGTGGTTTTGCAAGATGGTCTGGATTGGGATAAATCCAACAACTGGGTTCCCTAAGAAGATTGGTGCTGTGTATTTGTATCAGGTGACTCAGAGAACCTATCAAATGATGGTTACTTCTATTGGCTGGGGGTGATTTCAATCTACTCAAAAGAGTTCTAGGGTTCTTGCTTCCATCTGGGATGTTTAGTCCACAAGCTGATAAGAGATTCTTGGAGTCCTAGAAATTAACTCTCTCCAGCATTGGGTGGGCGAACCAATGTTGACCTCCTAGGTTAGCATTAGACTAGAGCTTGCTTCCTAGGCACAGCGTAGACTGGTAGGAACAACCCTTGGATGGTAGACAGAGGTAGTTAAATAGATAGTTTAGTAGAGTTCTGGGCCTGTAGTCTGGAAGAACTGAATTTAAATCTGGCCTGAAACACTTACTAACTCTGGGACCCTTGGGCAAATTACTCAACCTCTGTTTGCCTTAGTTTCCTCAATGGGAAAATGGGGATGATAGCATCTACTTCCGATTGTTATTAGGAGGATCAAATTCAGCATTTGTAAAGTGCTTAGTGCAGTGCCTGACACACAGCTGCTGTTTGTTGTTGCTGAGTCATTTTTAGTTGTGTCCAATTCTCCGTGACCCCATCTGGGGTTTTCTTGGCAAAGACACTGGAGTGGTTTCCCATTTCCTTCTCCAGCTCATTTTATAGAGGAGGAAACTGAGGCAAACAGGGCTGAGTGAAATGCCCAGGACCACACAACAGGAAGTGTCTGAGGCCAGACTGAACTCAGGAAGATGAGTGTTCTTGATTTCAGGCTCAGCACTCTATCCACTTTATCACCTATCTGCCCACAGCACAGCTGGCACATGGTAGGCTTGCAATAAATGCTCATTTCCTTACTTCCTTCTCTTAGTAGTTTTAGAATCAGACAAGACTCTCGCCAGTAGAGGAAATTCTCCATGCATAAATGGTTATGCATGAAGTTGCATACTCAATGTGATTTGAAGGCTGCTGAAAAAGCATGCCAGGCCTTTTCCCCCCAGATCCCTCCCTGTCTTTCTGGCTCAATATTAGTACTTTCAGTCACAAATCCTTTAGCCAAGTTAGACAGGAGTTCAAAATCTGACTCAGGAAGGTCACATTGATACCTTGTTATAGACTATATTATTGATGAACTGTTTTTTATCCTCAAAGTCACAGGACTTTAAAACTCACCATTTTTAGAGGTCCCACAGAGTGCAGTCATTATTATCCTCATTTTGAAAAAGGAGATACAGGCTCAGAGAGATGGAAGACCTTGCCTGTGATCATACAACTAGTATTAACAACAAATATGGATTTGGACAGGGAGGAGGCTATAAAGCTTAACTAGGACATGATCCCTGCCCTTAAGGAGCATACATCTCTTTGAGTCTAAATCCAGCATTCTTTCCCTGATATCATACTTTCTTCAAAAACATACCTTTTAGAGAGGCACTGTGTCAGAACAGATAGAGAGAGTGACTTTCACATTCAGGAAGAGCAAGGTTCATGCCCTGCCTCTGAGCCCATACTGGCGATGTGATCTAGAGCAAGCTAGTAAACCTCTCCAGGCCCTAGGCAATTATATAATTACAGAACATATGATAATCTCCATTGGTAGAGGGAGTTTCCTCACTGGGAGTTCTTACCACCAATGAAATCAAAGTTCTACTCACAGGTCTAACTCCAACCTAAAAATATACGCCTGGTCATATCATTGCTTCCACAATGCCATGGGAAATTTCAGAGATAGATGGGTAAGATATAACATTTCCTGGGTGATGGGAGACACTATGAAGGGGGACATAAACCTATGTGAGAGTAGACTAGCGTGATAGGGAAACTGAAGTGGGTGGCAAAATAGGGGAAGGCATGTATCAGTGTGGGTAGTCTGCAAAAAGTGACCTTCATTTATTTTACAATGATGAGTTATCTAAAATGATACTGTGATTTTGGCTTCACAATTTATGGGAAAGAAAACCACTGAGATGTCTGGAAGGTAGTATGGTCTTGTGGAAAGAACACTCTACCTAGAGCTCAGAGAATTTTGGTTTTTATATTTGCTATTTATGTGAATCTCAGTTTCTCAGTCTATAAAATGGGAATGACACTTGCATCAATTTATCACAAAAGACTGCTATGAGGAAAATAGTTTTGAAAACTTAAAGGTCTATGTGTGAAGGAGAATTACTCAAATGGCCAGATTATAGATTAAATGCTGTACTGTGTAAGTAACATATTGATGCTTAAATAATAAATTGTTAGTGTGACCCTTTAGCTAAATTCCTTAGGACTTAAATAAACAGTGTAAGCTTAATTATCCTCATGCTACAGATGAAAAAACTGAGGCCTAGAAAAGTCAAATGGTCAAACTTCAGGCAGGAATTTGAACCCAGGTTCTCTGACTCCAAATCCAGTATTCTTATAACTTACTGTACCATAATACCTTGTCCAAAGTCAAACACATCATTGGTAAGTAGCAGAATTGGAATTTCAACCCAAGATTTTTAGCTCTAAGTTCTATACAGTTAGATTAAATAGGGCACAAAATGTTTCAGGGAAATTTCAAGAACATATGATTTCTTAGCTTTGGTCCATCAGGCCAATGTTCCCTTTATCCCTCTGCTGACATATTGAAGGCTTTCAGACAAGCTATTAAGGATTTTGCTGTAAATTCCGTTTTTGCTGCTACTATATTTTCATACAAACATTTCTTGGATGACTGAAAGCAGCACAATTCTGAGCAAAAAACATATCTCAAACTTTAGGAGAATCCATTATGATACAAAACCTAGTCAATTATAACCTTATATCTAAGAAACTGACCCCCTAAATCTCTAGTGGGTTCATTCTCACTAGTGGTTCTAGGACACAACTGTGTAGATATTAGCTTGTCTTACTAATAGCTCATGTTTATTTGGCACATTTGTATTTACAAAGTGTTTTTTTTCACATATATTATATAATTTGAAACTCATGACAAGGTTATGACCTCACAGTCAACACAAATATTATTCTAATTACTTCAGTTAGGAAAGCTAAGGCATAGAGTGATTAAGTGAAATACTGAAGTTCATCTTGCCAGGAAGTGACAGAGAGGGAACTCAAATCTGAGCCTTCTAATGCCAAATTTCTTGTTCTTTCCGCCATCTTTTGTGCATCTATACATTTGAAAACTGGAGGAATTTGATTCCTTAAACTTTTATCCTTTCTTAAAATTTTTTTCCCCCTTCATTTTTTTTTTTTAAAGCAATTGGGGTTAAGTAACTTGCTCAAGGTTACACGGCTAGTCATTTGATTTATGTGTGGGTGCTCATTTTCTGAGGCCGGATCTGATCTCGGGTCATCCAAACTCCGAGGCCGGCGCTCTTACTCACTGCTCCACCTAGCCGCCCCTTTAGGGCAATTGGGGTTAAGTAACTTGCCCAAGGTTACACGGCTAGGTTTTTGTTTGTGCGGATTAGGTGTCGGAGGCCGGCTCAGAACTCAGGTCCTTCTGATTCCAGGGCCGGCGCTCTATTCACTGTGCCACCTAGCCGCCCCCTCTTCATTTTTAAGGGAGCACTTTTTTGTGGGGGTATTTTGTATTATTTCTAACTTTACAGAGGGCAATTTGGTATGGTGGAAAGAGTCCTAGCTTTGAAATCAGAGGACTTGGCTTTAGACCTGCCTATGACATGACTGCCATTAGCATCCCAGGGTCTCATTGTTCTTATCTTTAAAATGAAGGGGTTGAGTAGATGGCCTCTGAGCTCACACCAAGCTGGACCTGTTGACTGATTGATGCTTCTCTCTTGAGGTCTTCCATTGCCTTTTGGTATTGACCAAACTCACTAGAAACCCAACTGTGCTGAAAATGTAAGACATGGATTTTAGAGTCCCAATTCACTAGGAGAATTCCAGGTTCTCATTTACAGAAAGTATGTGTCTGTGTGTATGTGTGTGCATGACTCACATCTTACACATATATTATGGAGACATCATGAAATTCAGGGCAGAATAACAGGCGTGCGGAATAAACTCTGAGTTAGAAAGCTTGGGTCCAAATCATTTGAGATCACAAGATTTAGATATTGGGGCAGCTAGGTGGCATAGTAAGTAGAGCGTCAGTCCTGGAGTCAGAAGGACCTGAGTTCGGATCCGGCCTCAGACACTTAACGCATACACAAACAAAAACCTAGCTGTGTGACCTTGGGCAAGTTACTTAACCCCAATTGCCCTCCAAAAAAGCAAAAAAAAAAAAAAAGATTTAGATATTGTCTAGGCCAGCACCCTTACTTGATAGAAGAGCAAGCAAGCTGAAAGACACAAAGGTATAAGGAGCAAACCCAGGGTTCTAGTTTCAAATCTATGGTTCTTTCAGTTTCACTATGTGGACTCCGCCTGGGGGAACTGAAGCACAATTCTCTTTGTCTCAATTTTGTCACCTGTAAAATGAAGTTAATATAACCTGTGCTGTGGACTTTATAGGGGAGGTCTGGATATATATGTGTGTGGGAAAAATAGGATCCACAATTGTTTCATGGCATCTTGAAGGACTGTTACATTTGTTGTTGTTCAGTCATTTTTCAGTCATGTCTGACCCTTCATGATCTCATTTGGGGTTTTCATGATAGAGGTGTTGGAGTGGTTTGCCATTTCCTTCTCCAGGTCATTTTGCAGATGAGTAAATTGAGGCAAACATAGTTAAGTAACTTTCCCAAGGTCACACAGCTAATAAGTGTCTGAGGCCAGACTTGAACTCAGGAAGATTAGTTTTCCTGACTCCAGGAGTGGCTAGCTAGCTGCCCTCTTGATGGATCAATAATGCAGAAATCCCCTAGACAGCTGATGGTTGAATAGTGGATATTCCCTGACCACTATTAAAGGAGAAATATAATATAATAGACTATGCAAGGACATTGAAACAACTATTTGTTGACTTTGCATAAGAGACACAGTCTCACCAGAAGTGTTGCCTTAACCCTGGAGTTTTGTCTAAAAGGACTTCTTTCAATATTGCAAAACTATTTAGTCTCTTCTTGTCTCTTGTCTTTGAATAGGGAATGTCTTATCCTGGTGATTGATAGCTGGGTGACAAATATTGCCCCCCTAGTAGGCCCTCTTACATCCCTTAAATAATTTCCTTTACTCTACTCCTCCCTCTTCTAGGAAAAGGGTTACTTTTCCTAAATTATAACAGAATGATTGTGATTGCCTTTATGTTCTAAGCAGACCTGAGAAGTATTAAAAACTCAATCTGGATCCTAAGAACCTGAAGTTGCTATCAGCAAAAGCAGTCTTCTTTGCCATCCTAATACATTTTGTTGCTTTTGGTTTGGCCTCCTATCTCTGATCCACAGTCATTAGACTCCTGCTGATGAGTGAGCATCTCCCAAGAGGCCCCATTCCTTTCAGTCTAGGGAATTCCCTGACATATGAGATATGTGTGACAACACTTTGACAATTATGCTTGTGATAGCTATCTTCTAGCACCAAAGTATTTACACATGGAAGAGGGAAAACTTGTTTTGTTTAACCCCAGATGGAAGAGCTATAGGTGAAAATTGAAAAGAGATAAATGTGAGCTTAATGTATACAAAATTTTCTTAAATTGGAATGGGCTGCCTCAGGGGTTGATGGGTACCCAGAATACTATAGAAAGGATTCTTGTTCAGATTTGATTTGAATTAGATAGGAAATAAGGACCCTTACATCTCTAACATTCTGTGATTCTATCTATAGTTTTAAAAATAAATAAACAAATAAATAAATACTGTGGTCTAATAAGTACAGATCATTTCGTATTTAGAAATAAGTTGCTACATAAAAGCAAAGGAACTCTAAAGAAAGAATTGAGCAGAGTTAAGACCAACAGAGGGATAATCTTAAGCAGTATCCAAAAATGATTTGTCCTGGGGATATAGAAAAATAGGGGAATCTGGGAAGCAATGCAAAAAAAAGCAGACTGTGTAGAGTAAGAATACAATTTCTGTCAACAAGAAGACAATAGGAAATGATGATTTCAGTTTTATTACAATCTCATAGTTGAGGGGTTTCACCCATTGAAGGAGATACTTTCAATGAATCTCATGCTTTCATAGGATGTATCTGCTTCTCACATGCAACTGAATGTTATGGAGGTCTTTTTGAAAGGCATATGCTGTACATAGCTTATAGTGTTTCAAAATTTGGAACAATTAAATGATAAATTAATAAGAGAGACAAGCAAAATATGAATCACAGCACAACTAACATCATTATCATAAATTAAACAGGACCTGGGATTCCTATTTACTACAGCTGTGGTATTATTCAATGGAGGAATGGGAGGTGGGTATATTTTGTTAACAATGAAACTACAGTAGACAATGCCCTCCAAGAGAACAAATGAAAGAATTCCAAAAGTATTCCATAAAATATTCATAGCAAATTTTCTGCCTGAGACTTGCACATAAACACTACATATGCAGAAAATAGCTGCATATGATTTTGGAAGGGAATATTACTTTATGAAGCAAAAATATCATCCAAAGGCATGGGAAAGATTGCATTCAGTGCTGTTGCTGTTGTTGATACTGCTGCTACATCAGGGGCCCTGTGGCCTAGTAGAGGCATTTACAAATGTCCTGTATTAAAGCACCAGCTAATGCTACCACCGTAGTTTAGAATCTGTCAAGATTTCTCCCCCCCAAGCCCTTTTTTTGTAGGTTCTGAAATTAAAACTCTGCTATAAAAATTCTCTTTGAGTTTCCTGGGAAATATGTGGTCTCAGCCCTAATTTATTTCAGTTTTAATCATTCTTGAAAACTTTTGGACTTGACTATATACACATATTGAAATATGTTTTTAAAATGAAATATGGAGTTATTTCAAAAAGATAGTTCTACCTATTTTGGGCAATATCCACTAATATTTTCATGCCTTCCCCAAACTATCCAATTAAACAAAAAATATCTGAATATAATTGCTAATTCCTTAAAGTTAAAAAAGCTGAATCCCTTAACACTCATACATGACCCTATACCAGGCAGCATATATTTCCTTACAGTCATTCCCATTCCATTGGAAGGATAAATTATAGCACAGGGTATGATTCCACACTCAGAGGACCAAGGTTTGAATTCTGACTTTTCTACTTCCTACCTGTGTGACCTTGGTCAAGTCACTTTAGCTACAAGTGCAAAATGGGCCTAATAATGGTTATGTGAAGGACTTCGAAAATCTGTGATGAGACTAAAATGGGATGATGGATTTAAAGGTAGGTGGTATAGTGAATAGAGTGCTCGAGTTGGAATCATGAAGACCTGAATTAAAATTGTGTTTCAGATATTTACTAGCTGTGTAATCCTAAGCGAGTCACTATTAGAATCTGAATTTTTTCTGTTAGCCTATGAGGTCTTTGATAGTTCAGGGACTTCTTTTGCCTTTCTTTGTATTCCCAGCACTTAGTAGTGTCTGGCACATAGAAGCCACTTGATAAATATTGACAGCCACTCTCAGTCTCAGTTTCCTCATTTGTAAAAGGGGGATAATAAAAGCCATTACCTCTCAGGGTTGTTGTGAGGCTCAAATGAGATAAAGTATGTAAAGTGCTTTGCAAACCCTTAAGGCATTATATCCCTACTATTAAAGCACTTTGTAAACTTTAGCACCTATCTGTCATAAGCTACAAATGTTTATTCTTTCTATTTTAACAATCAGAGTGAAAATTGGTCAAACTTAATCTTAGCTGTTATATTTCCTGGACAATTTGGATAAGCAGAACAATAAAAACACTTTATATTTGCAACATGATTTCCAAAATATTTTTTGCTGAAACCACCTTTGTTTGCTTTATCATGGTAAGGATTTCATGAAGGTTGTCACTGGAGTTAAGGTCTAAGGAGTCCTTCTGTCTGTATTGGCTTTAATCACAGACTGAGTCTACAGTCTGAGGACCAGTCTAGTTAAGTGAGGAGATGCTCATAAGGAGTTTGGAGACTACTTAGTGTATATTTTTGGTCACAGCGATTCATGAAAAAAAAATCTACCCAGACCTGGAAGTGTTGTGTATGATCTAGGTTGGCAGAGGGAAGAAGGACCTGAATTGATGAAATTACAGATATTTTTAGGTAATAAAGTTATCACATCAGTTAGCTCCATGTATATAATGTAGAAACATGATAAAATCACTTAAACAATACTGTAATTGGCCTTCACAAAGCCTTCTTCATTTATCCATAGAAATATACATACTGATGAGGAAACTGAAGCATGGCGGGGGGGGCGCGTAAGTATCCTGTCCAATCTCACAGACCTCATTAATAGTAGATTTTAGGATAAAAGCTGGGAGTTCTGTCTTCTGGTCCAATGCTATTGTCATAGCACCAAGTTGCCTCCCTTTATTGTAATAATGCTTAGTGAAAAATATGGGCTAAGGTGGTCAGTGATTGTTTCATAACTTTTATTCGTCAACATTATATATTTAATTTACTCTATTTGTAACCCAAGTGCTTGGAACAGTTCCTGCCATGTA
Organism: Gymnobelideus leadbeateri; assembly: GCA_011680675.1. NCBI lineage: Eukaryota > Metazoa > Chordata > Mammalia > Diprotodontia > Petauridae > Gymnobelideus > Gymnobelideus leadbeateri. The sequence goes on from WOXC01004876.1 coordinate 291,152, forward strand.
GAAATGCTTGTTGATTTGTTAATTGATTGAACATATGTAGATGATGAGAAGACATGGTACATGCCCAATAGTCATATTTTGAAAAAAACAGATTTTTGCACATTTTCCTATTTTTTGTTATTCCAAGTCTTATGTTTCTCAGACTCCGTGGGAAGGCAAAGAATGAAAAAGGCTGAGGCTAGGTAAAGGGAGTGGATGGGAAAGAGACATACATTTAAACAGTAGGGAGAAAACACAACAAAAAACAAGTTAAAAAAAAAAAACGGACTTTGCAAAAAGTCAAACCTCAAATCCTCTGCTCTCTGAAAGAGAACTTTGTTAAGCCTTTAATGAGTACCTAAAAGTCAATGCTACTCATTGCTAAAGGCATACCCTCTTTTTCCTTCTTTCCTATTCTTATTTATTAACAACAATGATAATTATAGCCAATATTTATACAGTGCTTTAAGGTCTCCAAAGTACTTTCAAAGGTAGCAAATACATTTAGAGAGTAAAACCCTCATGATTTTCTTCTTGCAGTCAGAACTATGTCTTTCTCAATTTTTAAAACTTATCTAGCAGTACTTTGCATACAATAGGGTGTTTATTAAATGTTTGTTGAATTGAAATTAATTTATAAAAGAGCACAGTTATCAACATGTCTATTCATATATTTGAGAGAGATTCCTAACTGTCATTTAGGGAACAGGCTTTAAGTCCTTCCTCTATCAGTAGAGGGAGATTTACGTGGAAACATTCACACAGTTTGAAGTTCTCCTTCTAAGCAGTGTAAGACATCTGCTCACTGACAGTTGCCTCATTCCTGATTGCTATATTTAGTGTGATCTGCCTACTGCAGTGGTCTCCCAGTAATTTACAATTAGGCCACATGGCCTCAATCATTATTCTTGGCATTAGGAGTGTTTTGTTGCTTTTCTTGGTTGTGGTGCTCACACCAATCTCAAGCCCTCTCCAAACTCTTTAGTGCCACTGACTTTCTCTTCAATCTTTTCTCCTTCCTCTCAGAGACTAAAGGGAGGGCCAGAAATACTTGTTCAGTTATGTAAGGCAGACCAGGGCCTACTATTCACAACCTGTCTCTCGTAATGTCTCTTTGGGGATTGTCAATTGCAGCAGGACCTTACAGCAGGTAGTGCTCCAGACAAGGTTCCTGCTTTGTCCAGTCGATAGCCTGCTCCTCAAGCAGCCCCCACCAAATTGACATAAAGAGTCCATGCTCAGGGCCAACCTAGCTAAATGTGTCACACACCCAAGTGCCTCTAGAAATCCACACAGAATTTTTCCTTTTTAGACATACCTACCCACTCTACAGACCCACAATCAATGATTCAAACTGTTTTTACTTTTTCACTGGTGTATCTGCCTTTATTAGTAACTGCTGTGATTCAGTCTTTACTCTAGGGCTCATGAACCACTGAGTTCTCTGCTGGCCAAACTCAGTCTCTCAACGATATACTATTCGGCTTTGGTTTCTGTATGCCTCGTACCTACTGTGCACAAAGTAGGCACTTAGCAAGTGTGTGTGAAATTGAATGATCTTGTTCAGTACCTTCCTAAACCCCCAACAAAGTGTTTTACCTATGGCAGGTGCTGACTGGCTTAATGAGAAGAGGGGTGGGGAGGGCTAAACAGTCATGGAACAACTTAAGAAGAGGGCAATAATTAGGCAGTTAGGTGGTGTATAATAAGTAAGAGCGCTCAACTTGGAATCTGGAATGGGATCAATTCTGACTCAGACACTTGCTAGTTATAAACCCTGGGTAAGTCACTTAACCATTCCTGGCCTTAGGTTCCTCATCTGTAAAATGGGGATTTGAATAGCACATACGTTCCTGGGTTATTGTTAGATTCAAATAAAATAACATGTAAAGTGCTTTGCAACTTTAAACGCTACATAAATGCAAGCTATTATATAAAAGCTAGCTATTATTAGCATGAGGCATTTGATATTTCAGGGGAACACCAAAAGGGATCATTATTTTCAACATTTTATATCTGCTCCAGAATTTTGCCTACAGTTGACTCTGATTGACTCCTGGAGGTGACCTGCTCAGGGTCCTCAGGACAAGTCAAATTTATAGGCATATCAACATTCAGCACGGTTGGCATCCTTAAGCACTGATGGCACAGAGGAGGCGGTTTTCCCTCCCACTCATTCTACCCAGTTTTAGCTTGATTGCAAGTACTCAGAATCACTGGGTAATTCTTCCAGGAAAGTAGATGCTAACCCTGCTGGCCTGGCTGGTTGCCAAAGAGGGTAATTAAATTCTGCCTACCTGACATGATCCTTCCATTTTTTTTTTTTTTTTTTTTGCAAAGTGCTCTGTGCTGGCTGAAGCAGACAGGGCCCAGTTGCCATGTGCTCAGTTAAAGAGTGGCTACATGCTACCCTAGAGGTTAGTGCCTTTCAAGGGGTGGCTGAAGTTATTTCCATATAAACTGCTTAATATGCATTTTAGTTCAAGAAATATGGGTTAAGCGCATCCCCTTATTCCATCCGGTGGGGATTCAACCTATATCACTAAGAGGTTGAAAAAGCTTTTTTTCCATCCCCTCCTGTATCTCTGCATCAAACTTATCTTATAAATAATACCAAACTGTGAAGAAGGCCCAACTCAACAATACATAGCCTCGCTGAACTTTTAAAATAAAAATAAACATATATGAAAGCCAGCTCAGTGCATTATAACTATTCTCCTTTCATTTTTCCCAGGGGCTAGATGTGCAGGAATTACGTTTTTCTCTTGAACAGTTGGTGAGAGTTCAGCTGCCTTATATCTAGTGGCAGAGCATGGATTTAATACTTTAATAATCATCTGCTGCACTTTTATTCCACCTTCTATCTGAGGATCTCCAAGTTCTATATAGCAATGAATTAATTAATCCTCCTAGTCCCATGGGCACTGAATCAACATTAGAATATACCCTTTGCAGTTGAAGAAACTCCCACAAGGGAAATGTAATCTTCAAAGGAAAAGGGATGTTATGTGAAGTTATAGAAATAGATGTGGAACAGAGGAACAAGCATTCATTTATTCCATCCATTACTCCAGTCATTCAATAAACCTTTATCGAGTTTCTACTGTGTGAAAGGCACAGTGCTAGGTGCAGTAGGGTTTATCAAAATGAAAAAGAAAAGGCAAATCTCCTCACATACAATCAAATAGGAGAGATGCTACATATATACAAAGTAGATTAGGCACAAAATCCCAACCTTCAGTACTTTGAGGATCTGTGATTTCATGGGTGTGAGTGCTCCCTCCATCCATGTAGATTACAGCCTCTCTATATCTTACCAGTTAGCTTTATGAATTGCCATGAAATTCATCCTGCTGAAACCAAGCAGGTGACAAGCCCTCTGAACTTAGTAAAGCTAGTCCATCAGTAGGCTCACACTGGAAGCTTTTTTAACTTGGTAGGATGTACTTGAGTTTGTGCTCAGCTGGCATAGTCTTTGAGAACCAAAATAACTTCCTTGCTATGGTGAGGCATATAAGGATAACTTGAGTAAAGGAAATTACCCGAGGAACTATCTAGTATTTACTTTGTGAATATTTTGCATATCTGTATATGAGCATATCAGTGCATGCCTACATCCATAGAATGTAAGGCTCTTTAGGGCAGCAGCTGTTTCACTTTTTTTGTCTTTGCATCCCCAGATCCTCGTATGGTGCCTGACACATAGCAACCACTTAACAAATACTTGTTGAGTGGGGAAAAGAATTTAAAAATAATCACAAGACAAAATAGAATGTGGCAAATCTCCAATCATTTTTTTAAAAGATAAAGGGATTGTTTTAATAAGAACCACTGCAAAGAAAGTATATTTTTGTATTCAGTCTAAGAAAGATGCTAAGAGGTAAGAATTTTTAACAGGCAAAGTATGTAAATGTCATGACTACAGGAAGGAGGTACTGTTTCCTAATTTTTAAAGAACACCAAGCAAATATAAATGGCTAAGAGTTTGAGACTGTTGAGTATAATTTTGCCTTCTTTACATTAGCATATGTACCAGTTATGTTTAACTGTTAATGAAACAATAAAAGATAAATGGAGAACTTATATTCAGTTTGGTTCAAATGAAGTCTAATATTAGTCCTGAGCCAGACTCCCCTATAACAATGCTGTAGTAATGGAGAAATAGGCTGAGTCCTAGTTACTGCAGTGGTCATAGGAGTCTTTTGGCTTTCCAAATACAGCTATGGCTTCTATGAGCTTTTCCTCTGAGGATCTAGGTTTCCATGGAAATGAGTGGGCATCTCAGTGGAAGGAAAATATCCCAATATCTCACACCATGGAACTATATTTTAGAACAGCTGATCAGGAGGGAGCTATCACAGAAAGCGAAAATACACAAAGAGAATTCTAGACAAAGATGAAATCATTTAGAATGATATATCAGAGAGTGATTGTCCCATTGATAAGAAAAATAAATGAACAAAGATATAGTTGTGTGCACATGGCTGGGTACTTATAGTTATGCATATTATGTTTATGAAAATATGTTTATGAAACCACTGAGGACCAGCCATTATATAATTTGAAAGTGGTTGGAGTCACCCTCTCGTCAATCATGGGCATTGCAATCTGACAGCAAATCAACCAGGTTATGTCTAATTAAAGCACAGCCTAATTTTCCTACTATTGATTTCACTACACAGATGGTGAATTAAAAAGCATCTACCTGCTTAAATTACAATTTAAACGATGTGTGATATTAAAATCTTGCTAATAATTATGTCCAAAGGCCCAGCAACAGCTGGGCTTCCTTCCCCTCCAAGACAGAGTATATTCCATTTACACCACTATATATTGCCATAAGAGAGGGTTCACTGGGAGTTATTGTCATCAGTATTCCAGAGTTGTTCAGGTTGTTATTTTATTCATGGAACCACTGAATGACAGAGGCAGAAAGGACTTTAGAGATCATCTCCTCTAACCTCCCTATGTACAGTGGAGGAAAGCAAAGCCCAGGAAGGGGAGGTGACTTGTCCAAAATAACGTCTATTGGTAGAGACCTTGATTATAACACAAGATCCTTGAATAAAAATCCATTGTTCTTTTAACTTCTACTTCACAACTTCATAAAGAGTTCTGAAATTTGAAAGAAAATTTAACACACTGCTCAGAGACATCCACAAATGCAGCAACATATGTTGCTTTGGCTAAATAATATATGGCTAATAATTAATTGTGGGGATTAAAAGGATATTTGGTCATTAACTAGACTGTTGGTGCTATTTTGCTTATAACACTATTACAAATTTTGATTTTATTCTTATAGGCATCAATTTTGACCAGTGCTATTGATACTGACATTAGTCTGAGATCAGAGTTTAGACTTCAACCATGGAATTATTATATGTATATGATTTATATGATATGATATGATTAATGATTTATATGATATGATTAATAATGACCATCTTTCTAAAGAATAGCAAAAGAATCATTTCAGAGAGTTAGTCATAGAAATACTGCCAAGTAAAAAGAGTCAAGACTTCCTTGCCTTTAGATAAGTATATTTTGCATTTTCTTAGTTGAGAATATGTATTACCAGCCCTGTGGATTCCATTTTCACATATATTCTTTCTCTCATAAGTTCTCTATACTTTAATGCTTCACTGATGTGTAACTAACTTACTGTTCCTGACATCTTAATATCCAGCCCCCCTCCCCAAAGTTAGAGGAAGTCTTCTACAGATTAGATTAGGCACAAAATATGGCAATCCATAAAGCATAGCAAAGATGACCAGTGTAGCCTAGAAAATATGATTCTGGAATTCTCACCAGCTTTCACAAAATCGCAGAATTTCAGATATAATAATAAAAATAACAATGATATAATTTTTACAGTGCTTATATATGCCAGGCACTATGCTAAATGCTTTATAATTATCTAAATTGATCCTCACAGCAACCCTGGAAGGCAGGTGCTATTATTATCCCCATTTTATAAATGAGGAAACTGAGGAAAACAGAAGTGACTTGCCAAGAGTCATATAGCTATCAAGTGTCTGAAGCTAGATTTGAATTCAGGTCTTCCTGACTCCAGACGTGGGGGCTCTATGCACTGTACTACTTAACTGCCTAGGTAGAACAGACCTTTGTAGTCCACTTGTGCTGTTTATTTACTTGCATAAAATATCCTCTGCAATAACTCAGACAAATGTTCACCTCTCCACTGTGTGATTACTTCTTATGATGGAGAACTCTCTCCAGTCCCACTAGTTCTACTTGTGGGTACCTCTGACTTTTGAAAATTTTTACTTAATATTTCTCTAAGATCTATTTCACTGCATCTTCAACCCATTGTTCCTATTTCTGTCTTTGGGGATCAGGAAGAAATAGTCTTATTCCCCTCCCGTGTGGCAGATCTACCTGAAGATGACTAGTTCCTTCAACTGATGTCACATGGCACACTCTCCAGTCCCCTTAACACAGTTATTGCTTGTTCTTCCTAAAATGTGGTACCCAGAACCATCCACGTGGACTCTAGATATGGTATGAGCAGGGCTGTGTGCTTCACAATGATATTCTCTGCCTCCCTCTGGACTGCATACCTCTCAACTCAGCCTAAGGTCATTGATTTCGCTATAATGTCACACTACTGACCCATACTGATAATACCTTGAGATATTTCCTGATCAACTACTGTTTAGCCATAGTTCTTCTGTCTTTTATTTATTTCTCTCTGGATAACTTGTTTTGTCAGTGAGTTCCTTCCTTTAAAAATCACTCTGTACCTATACGAGAGTGGACAATCCAAGTGTCAGAGTTAGATAGAACCTTAGAGAGTGACTCCTCTGACCCAGATGAGGGCTAGGAGGGTAAACTGGATTAGCCCAAGGTTACACAGTGGGCTAGTTGGTCAAGCCAGCCCTGGAACTTAGATCTCTTGACTCCTGAACCATGGCTACTTTTACTTAATCACTGATAAGTGTAAACTCTGTAAAAAGTTTGGATGATACCCAATATCATTACTGACTGAAGTCAGAAAAAGGGTTTGAGTATCAGTCCAGGTCTGTAACTGCCCGAGTCTATTTTTCACTGAATTCCAAAAATAAATACAAATGTCTTTTGGATTCTTCTTTTTAATTATCATTAACCTCCCACAGACAAACCAGAGTTGAATTCAAGGGCATTGGTTCAACTCAATTAATATTTGCTACTAAGAGATTGCTTGACAGGAGGCATCTTAGAGTCAATTAGGAGACCTTGCTTAGTTCAGGTCCTGGTTGTTGGGTGACTTTGGGCAAGTCACATAAACTTGGAAAAGTAAAATAATTATATAGTATTTAAGCCTAGAATTTGGTTCTAGTCTAACTAAAAGTATGAGATAGCTTTTATTAGTGAAATATTTCAAAATTGTATTCTAATTAATCATTTCTTTCCTCTTCCAAAAACTTAAATGCTTTCAATGGGACCACAATGCTTAGCCACACTCCTTATTATGTAATAAAAAGTTTTCCATAATTTGGCCCCCAAATCCCTTTACAGACCTATAGAATCAGAGCCAGAAAGGCCCCAAAAGATATCAAAGGTCACCCATTTTAGCACCCAGACCAATGTATGAATCTTTTTCACAACATGGTCATTGAGTTGCTGATTAAACACCTATAGTGATGAGGAATTCATTACCCTGCCATTATTTCTCACTATCAATCAACCAGCATTTATTGTCACTATGTACCAGAAAGTCTGTTAGGTGCTGGGAACATAAAAATAGAGATGAAACAGTCCCTGACCTCAAGGAACTATTCACATACACAGAGAAGCATATGTAAAATATAGAAAAATTATATATAATTTTTGGGAGGATTAAACACTCAAGGATCAGGAAAGGCCCCCTGGAGGAGGTGGTGCTTGAGTTGAACTTTGAAGGAAATTAGAACTTCTAAGAGGTCCTAAGAGGCAGAGGTGGAGAAGATTCCCAGCATGGAGGAGAGACTTCTCAAAAGCACAGAAAGGGAAGATGGAATACTATGTATAATAAAAGCTAACATTTATATAGCACTTTAAAGTTTCTATAGCATTTTGCATATGCTACTTCATTTGATCCTTCCAGCAACCTTGTGAGGGAGGTGATATTTTTATTATTACAGATGGGGAGACTGAGGCACAGAGGGCTTAAGGCATATGCCTAGGATCAGTCAGTCAGTTAGTCAATAAGGCATTGTCTGAGTCAGTATTCAAATTCAGGTCTTCCTACCTTCCATTCCTCTGCCCCATCTACTGTACCACTTACCTGACCCTAGAAATAGTAATAAAGCTTTTCCCATATGACCCAAATTGTGGAGAATGGAACAGTGGATAGAGTGCCAGGCCTGAAGTCAGGAAGACTCATCTTCCTGAGTTAAAATCTAGCCTCAGACACTTATTAGCTGTATGACTTTGCACAAGCCACTTAACCCTGTTGTCTCAGTTTCCTCATCTGTAAAATGAGCTGGAGAAGGAAATGGCAAACAACTTTAGTATCTTTGCCAAGAAAATCCCAAATGGGGTCATGAAGAGGTGGACTTGACTGAACAACAGCAAACGGCTTTATGTGCTACTCTCCAAATTTATGTTGTACTAACTCACCTCCTAAGCTTTAGCTTCTCCCTTTCCCTCTAACTGGAATACTCTTCCCATTTCATCCTGCTCACCTGTCACCTCCTATTCACTAATGCCTAGATCAAATTCTACCTCTTTTATGAAACCTTCTCTAATCACCTGAGCAGCAAATATTAACTTGCCTTTCTCTGAACTCCAAAGCATTCATTGTCCATACAATTGATTTGACACTAAAAATTTACAGCATCAGTAAAAGTGTGGGTGTGTGTACTGACATATACCAACATATAGAATAATAAGAACTATAATACTAACAAATTAGCATCTATGCAGCTCCTTAAGGTCTGCAAAATGTTTTATGTATATTATCCTATTTGTTCCTCACAACAGTCTTGGGAGTTACTTGTTATTGTTATCCTTTTTTTACATTTGAGGAAACTGAAGGATGTAGAGATTGTTACTTGTCCAGGGTCACACAGCTAGTAAGTATATGAGGTCAGGTTTTCCTTATTGTAAGCCCTGTACTCACCACTGCATCACCTTGTTGCTCTAATATGTTTACATATACATATATTTCCTTAGAGTATGAGTGCATCGGAGAGAAGAGCTGATTCTTTTATTACTTTGCATATCCTTTAGTAGGTAGCATGGTGTCTTGTGTGGAGTGGGGTGATTAATATAAATCTGATTTTTTTTGTGCTTTTTGGAGGGCAGTTGGGGTTAAGCAACTTGCCCAAGGTCACACAGAAAATCTGATTTTTTTTAACTCTCTTTCCCTTTTCTGTGTTTTTCCAAGCTATATGGAAATATCAAAGGCTGGCCACCTTTCTGTTTCTGGAAGAAGAGGAATATATAGGTGAGAATGGAAGAGAAACAAAAGCAAACCCATTAGAGACTGCTGCAAATGGTTCTCCATGTATCAGTGTTTCCAATACTTGGGCTCTCCAATCAGACTGGATGTTATTTAAAGGAAAAAACTTATCTGATATTTCTCTTACATCTCTTACCATTGTGGGCAATATGGTATTAATAAAGATAACATTGGACATGGAGTCATAAAACCTGGTTTAAAATACTGAGACAACTTTGTGATTCTGGATGAGTCAAGGAGTGGAAAGATTTTCAGACTGAAAATCAGAGGACCTGGGTTAGATTTCTGGTCCTGCCACTCATGGCTTGGGGGACTCTGGGTAAGTTGCATTATCTTTCTGAACTTCAGTTTCCTTATTTATAAATTGAGGAACATTGGACCAGGTGATGACAAAGACCCCTTCTGTCTCTAAATTCTACACTTTTATATTTAATTCCATGAATTAAATCTTTACAATTTATTTTCCTCATCTGTGAAAAGGGAATTATGGTAATACTTACACTCCCTAGGACAGCTAGGTGGCACAGTGGACAGAGCTCTGAATCTGGAGTTAGATAGACACACCTTCAAATCTGACCTCAGATACTTACTAGCTATGTGACCCTGGGTAAGTCCCTTAACCCTGATTGCCTCAGCTTCCTCATCTATAAAGTGAACTGGAGTAGGAAATGGGAAACCTCTTCAGTTTGCCAAGAAAACCTCAAATAGGGTCACCAAGAATTGAACACAACTGAAAAAGGACCAAACAACAACATACTCCCTACCTTACAGAGCAACTCTAAGTCAAGCCCTTTATAAATCTTAAGGCGCTATGGAAATGTAAGTTACTACGGTTGCAATAAGTACTTGTATCTTCCTCAGTTACCATAGTGCCCAGGACATATCAGGTGCTTAATTAATGTCTACCAACTGGTTGATTTGTGTGTTGTAAAGGCAATACAGCTTAAATGCCTGATAGAAGTTATTTACTAAAAAATAGTACTATTTTGTGGTACGGCGGGCTATGAACATGCATAGCTATACTTAGATGGGGCTGGATTTTTATTATTTATACTTTATAGACAGTTTCTTTTTTTATGAGGAACTCAGAAGTATATATATATATATATACACACACACACATATATATAATACATATATTATATATATACACGTATATAATACATATATTATATATATATACTGTATACATATATATGTATACAGTATGCTCTCTGTATAAACAAGGGCTAACCAGAAAATTTTTATAGCTGGAAAATATTGAATGGGTTCAGTCTGAGGCCTGTCCCCTCCATTCTTATTTTACCAATAACCAATATTCTTTAGTCTCCTCTCCTTTCCCCTCATACCCTACATCTTCCAATCCACCCAAAGGCACTGGTCACCTCCCACACCCCCTTAAAACTGCAGATCTCTTAGAATGAAATGAAATGTGTTGTTTCTTTAGATTTCCACTCTTCCTCCAACACACACACATATAATATGCTCCTTCCAAAGTCAATTTGGCCTCTGGTTACCTCAGAATGAATACAATGACTCAAGAAAGGGATGTATTTGCAGCCTGCCTTGGAAAGGACTGCCAGTAAATAAGGTCGGGGCCAAGCAAGGAACACAGGAAAAACCATTGTCCTTGCTTTCACTCTCAGAGACCAATTAAGCTGATTGTAGAGAATGCGATTTATCATCTGCCAGGATACAAATACAGTTTGATTGTCTGGGACACTTTTATGTACCCTATAACCCTTTGGCTGCCCTCTTAGCTGATCACCATCAGAAAAGGAGAAATATTATTCACTATTGTCTAGCCACTGGCTGTGGTAGGAAAGGCTATATGCATTGATGGGATGAAGCTGATTCCTGGAATCTCTGGAGCTAGGTTCTAGATGAAATATGAAGCAAGACATTTATTTCATAGGAAAACAAACACTTCAGATTGAATTCTAGACCTTGCAAAACATAATCTAATCCACAAAGGTTTCCATTCTAACCTTGCTACCATCTGCATTTTAAAAGGAAATATAATAACAACATAACTTTCTATAGGGCTTTAAGGTTTACAAAGTACTTTCCTCACAATCTTAAAAGGTAGGTAATATATCATTATCCCTTTTTTACAGATGATGAGGCTGAGGTGGAGAAAGGAGATATGACTTCATTTGCCCACTGTCACAGAGAAGAGGATTTGAATGCAGGCATTCCCAAGTCCAGCGGTTTTTCAGTGACAAGGCATGGGACTGGACTGGTTTGGGGTTGGAACTAGAGTGGGCAAAAAGGCTCCCCAGGGGAGAAATCATGCCCCAGGACTTTGGCATGTAGGGCACACATGAGTCCCTTTTCCCTAGTTCATGCTTTGCTTTTTGTTTATTAGTCTCCCACTGTCTATAGCAGGGCTTCTTACATTTTTTCCACTCTGACCCCTTTTCACTTTTGGCATCATTCACTGGTGTTGTGTGGCTTGAGGACATGCCCAGTGCAAAGTGTGCATGCTTTGTGTTCAGAACCAAGGCTGCAGTAAAGTTATCTGATTCAACATGGGCAAGTGCTGCCATAAATACCTCCGATTCATTACGTGTTTTATTTTTAATTAATTTTTGGTTGCTGTGTGTTCAGAAACCTTTTTCTGTTCCCAAATTTTTCACAACCACCTATGGGGTGGAGACCCACGGTTGTTTAAGAAGCACTGGTCTATAGGACCCTATTGATGTGCTGACATTCCGGAAGAGGGCCACATTTTAATGAATCTTGTATATATGTTTAATGCACATATATACCTATACACAGATTTGCATGCATATTAATAAATACTATACTACACATTTGTAAATAACAACAGCTGAAAACATCTTTCTCCCTTGTACCCTGGAAAACCCTATTACGTTTTTTCCCTAGACATTGTACCTCACCTATGTTTGTTGTTCATTCATTTCAATTGTGTCTCACTCTTTGTGACCCCATTGGGGGTTTTCTTGGCAAAGATATTAGAGTGGTTTGCCCTTTCCTTTTTCAGATCATTTTAAACCTGAGGAAACTGAAGCAAATAGGGTTAAGTGATTTGCCCAGGGTCACACAGCTAGTAAGTCTCTGAGGCCAGATTTGAACTCAGGTCTTCCTGACTCCAGGTCCAGCATTGTATCCACTGTACCACCTAGCTGCCTATAGACCTACACTTAAATACAGTAACATTTGTAAAAAGCACTTACCACAATGCCTGGAACATAGCAGGTGTTAAATAAATATTTATTCCCTTTCCCCTTTTCTCACCTGTTAGTTTGTCATATTTAAATATTTCCCTTGGTTTCTGTTTTACATATGTATGTATTCATACATATATGTGTATGTGTGTGCATGTCTGTATTGTCTCTCATTAGGACAGAAGTTCCTTGAGGACAGGGTTGTTTTCACTTTTTTTTGTAATCACAATGGTTGGCATAAACTTAATATTAAGTGCTGTGCAAATGCTTACTGATTGATTAATTGATTCAGACATTGAAGGTGACTTATTCTAGCCCTGAGTTGAGGCCTTCTAGAAGAATCACTTGTTCCCTACTTATCCTCTGATCTTTTCTGTATAAAGCTAGGCTAAGTTTCCAAATCTGCCCCAATTAAAAAATTTAAATACTCCCTCTCTCTCACTCCCATTCTCTTCCTGCTGCCTTATTCAAAAAATCTATACAACCTGGGAATGTTTATTGGTACAGAAGAAAGGCATATCTGGTGAGGGAAAGGCATGTCTTTACAGATAGAGAATTGTAGAGTTATTCAAAGCATTATGTCTGTACTTCAGCATCCCAGCCAATAGGAAGCCTGAGAACAGAGAGAACTGTCAGAGAATTATAAGGTTACAGTGGACTTAATATAGTCACCTAGTCAATCCTTTTGCCTCTAAGGAAAATTATCTCCTGACAGTTGAAGAGCTATTGAGTTTGCAAACAAAACCAGAGTCGGTGATGCTACCCTCTTGCCTTGACAACTCAATTTACTATTCAATAACTTTCACTGGGAAGGCAATTTACCTAGCCTAAATCCCTTATGCTGCTTGTGAAGAGTGGGAAAAGTTGGTCCCCTTTCTTCATTGAATAAGCTTTTGTGTTTTTGGTGACTATCTCCAAATGTCCTTCAGGTTTTTTTTTCTCCCTTCAAATAGAATAAGCCTTGGAATTTTGAGAACTTAAGAGTAATGGTTAATTTATGTGCCAACATAGGTACACAAACATACATGTGAACACATGATGCTGTGTGACCCTAGGCAAATCACTTAACTTCTTGGTGCCTCAGTTTCTTCATCTTAAAAATGAGGGAGTTGAAATTGATGAATTCTAAGGTGCCATATGGGGCAGCTAGGTGGCAAAGTGGATAGAGGTTTGGGCCTGGAGTCAGGAAAGCTCATCTTCATGAATTTAAAACTGGCCTCAGACACTTACTAGCTGTGTGACCCTCAGCAAGTCGCTTACCCCTGTTTGTCTCAGTTCCTTGTCTGTAAAATTAAATGGAGAAGGAAGTGGCAGACCACTCCAGGATATGTCAAGGAAATCACAAACGGGGTAAAGAAGAGTCAGATATGACTGAAATGAGTGAACAATAAGAAGATGCCTTACAGTTCTAAATCTATGATCCTATGATATTATAAGCCTTCAAAAATATAAAAAATCTTGTAATCAAAAATACGCCAATAACATGAAAAATATTGATTTAAAGTTTGCTCTGTGTTTGTAATTACTACCATCACTTAAGTCAAGATATTGTTTTGCAGTTTGCCACAAATGATGTATTTCTCTTTCACCCCTGTGTCATGAGGGCAGATGCCATTTCAATCTTGCATGAGCCTATTTTACCATAAAAACTCTGAAACCCCACATCATTAAAGATACAGGGTATATTAAAAGCCTTTGTATTTATACTTGTTAATGCTTCCTCATAAGGTTTTGGTGGTTATCACAATCGAATTAATAGTCACATGCTTCTTTCTGAGAAGCACTATGTCTTAGGGGCAGAAAATGGACTAAGAACACAGGATTACCAGTTCTAAGGCTTCCATCTGTGTGACCTCAGGCAAATCACTTAACCTCATTTAACTACCTTGGTTTCCTCCATTAGCTATAAAGGGGATGCCCTAGAAGGTTGGTTAAACAGGTTGATGAGCAAATAGGCCTTAGACTTTTAAAGTTAAATTTGGTCTCACTGTTGCTATGGCAATTCCATATGCATGCATTTACTCTTTATACACAGGATTCCTTTCCAAAATGGAAGAGATTTTCATATGGGGGTAGAGTGGGATTTTTCTTCCCTTCAGGAGTCTAGGAGGACATTACTTACTCTTCATACCGACCCAAGGAGTTATCCTGCCCCCATTCATTTAGACTCTGTAGTGATTGCTATTATAATTTTAAAAAAATTAATGAGTAGTATAGCAAGATGTCCTTTATCTGGTCTCAAAGTCACAGTATTTTTCTGACATGGGTATGTGTCTACTAATATAGACAACCAGTGAAGCATTACAAGGAAGCGTTCACAAGCAAAAATATAGTTTGTTTTTCAACAAAATCACTATCTTAAATAGTATAGAATTTTACATTTTGGAATTCCTAAAAATGTACAGGAAGACTTGAGTTCATGACCTACCTGTGACAAACACTAATGCAAACATGGGGAAATTACTTAAAATTTTCAGTACCCCAAGGAGGTCTATAACACTATGAGTTGTTGATAAGTTGCAAATCTGCATTAGGGGACAGGTCTGAAGAAAAAACATTGTATTGATGCTTTTTTTTAATATCAATATCACTTCCCTCCTAAATAACCCTCCCTTATAACAAAGGAAAATAATGCTGTGTATGTAGCATTCTATACCTACAGTCTACCACTTCTTTACTGAAAAGAAGAAAGTGTGTTTTATCATTGGTTTTTGAAAACAAAAATGGCCAGTATGTTCCATCTGCCTATATATGTGTTACTATGATTTCTATTTTCATTATTATGACCATCTTAAGATAAATTTATTTATGTTTTATTTTATAGAAAAATATGTCTTTCTACTGTATAGTTTCCCAGAGTTTGCACAGAGGCTTGGGAGTTTAATTCTAAATAGATATTTCAGTAAAAAAAAAAAAAAGAACACTTAAATCTGACCAGTTAAAAGATGGTGGTACGTATATTGAAAGATACATTCAGTTGTTCCTTTTGTTCCTGGCATTCCTGTCAACTTAACAGAATTTCCCAGGCATTGGAGAGATGTCCTACTTTGAGCCTCATAAAGGTTAATCATTCATCCTCATTTAATCACCCCAAAAGAGGCATTTTTTAGTTTGCATGTTGATGTGGTCAAATTGACCCAATATTCTAGAAGATGGATCCTCCAATCAGGTGTGACCAAAACACTGATGAGGATATTTCATAGTAATTCCTGTGGGTCCCAAACTGAAAAACGAGCTTTCAGCATGAAGCATGTCAAACTCCACTCATATCTGGGTATCACCAATGTGGCTCCTCCAACTTCATGTATTAATCCCTAAATAAGTTTATTCTATAAAATGATCATTATCACTTGTTTGCAAAGATCATTTTAATCAAACTAAACTTTGCTTTTCTGCTAACTGAGAAGCTCTAACATAAAGAGGGTGATAGATATGGGGAAATGAGATGGGGATTCAGGAAAAGAAGAGAGTCATGAGAAGTAATTCAGCTCACTCCCTGTTCTAGATCTCCACCTTCAAAGCAGGGGTCTGTACCAGAGGAGATAGGAAGAGATCCATCCAAGCTTGTTTTGCAAGATCTGGTGGAGGAAAAGACCTTGAAAGGAATTTAATCTAATGCCCTCATTTTACAGATGAGAGAAGTTACTTGCCCAAGGTCCTTCAGATAATAAGTGGCAGAAGAAGGACTGGAATTCAGAGACTCTGCCTCTGCATTCATTGTTCTTTCCTTG